>JACBWW010000008.1:2525161-2612834 GCA_020086605.1 Lanius collurio | reverse complement strand
CTCCCAGAAAAAAAAATAAGTAAGTAACGGATATTTTGAACCAAACCACTACACATTTCTTCTGGAGAATTTCCTTCATAGTGAGATTCCTCCAACCAATAAAAGTCCTTTTCTCAACACGCCTTGCAGATGACAAGTTTTGCTGCAATCAAAATTTTTAAAAATTAACTGCAGGTAGGAGCATGAAAATCCTACTAATTTTGAAAGAATCCCAAAGAAGGCAGATTTCCTACAAGGCATATGTATTTGTGTATGTGGTTGCCTCCCACAAGAAGAGTGTCTGATGCTCCTGTCAATAACCAAAGAAAAACTTCAATGAAAAATTGTTTCAGCCTTTGCTGAACTCCTTCTTATAGCCATTCAGCTTCTTTCATAGAGTAATCTTTAATCTATCTTTGGTAATGGTCCTCTAAGTATCTCTTTTAAGGTCCCCTCCCAAGTCCTTGCATTTTTGTTAGGAAGAGAAAGTCTTTCTACTGACAGGGCCATGAATATCTCTGACTTGGATTTGGACCTTCAAATCTTCCTTCTTTTCACTAGAAATTCAAGAGTTCATGAAATCCTTTTCTTGTCTTTTCCCACACTTCTTCCTAGGTGTCTGACCAGTTTCCACAGAACATATCCCTTCCTTCCTCCAAATGAACTGTTTCGCCAGGCTTTCCATCAGCTTTCCCAAAGCACCAGTCTTCCTCAGTAAAAGGCCATCTCCAACTTGTTCATTTGTATATTGCACAGAGCAAGAGCAGAGCTTGCAGTAAGGTATAGCATGAGACACGCAATGCCCAGAAAGATGAGCAGAGACAGCACCATGTGCACTCTGTAAAAGCAGGGAAAGGAAGCAAGGATTTTCAGCAAAGTGCAATCACAAAGTGTGAGGAGCAAAACCAAGTCAACACAGTCAATGTGAAGCAATGCAAAGAGTTAAGTTTCCAATTGCGCCATGGGTGTCTGAGGGGAAATCAGTTTACTTTATGATTAAGAATGCTCTTTTCAGGTGTCTGTGAGAGGAATGTGAAATTCAGCAAGAGAAAGATGAATCAGTCTGTTGTGGTTAGTTCGTAAATTCCCAGTGTATAGTGCAAGATAACAGTGCTCCGAGCCCTGAATTCCTCCACATTAAAGAAGCCCAACAACATCATCAAGGCAAGCTTACTTCTGCACATATGGATGTATACACCTTGAAATAACAGAGCAAATTCACTGTAAAGCAGGATCTGAAAGGTTGTGTGAGAGAGCAAACGGGTCACAGAGAAATTATTATACACTCCAGTAATTATGAAAGTGCCTTACTGTAGGTTGCTTGGTAAATGACAGTAGATTCTTGTGGCAGACAGTTCTTGTGAAAAACAAGCATGAAAGGTATATATGAGAAGGATTGAAGTGTATAAAAATTATTCTGGTTATATCAGTCACTCGTTTCAAATATATTTGGCACATGTCTCTATAATGTATGAAATTCTAAGACTCACAATAACATAGTATTTCTATTAATGCAGTGTTAATTGTTGTAATAGATCACTGAGTACATTTTAGTAGGTTTAAAATCTTGTCACTTTAAGTGTTAGTGACCATAATGCCTAAAGACTTGTAAAATACAGATGACTTCCCTTAAGATAATTTCAGACACACAGACACTCAAGGGAAAATAACATAAAAGTAATAGTGCATTAAAGACATTTAGGAGGGTAGTACTGCAAATAAGATTATGAAATACAGGAAAGCTACCTGCAGTGCGTTAGATTAATAATCATGGACTTTTTTCTCTTGTGTTATTCTAAAAACTGTAAGACTTCATCCTTTTTGTTGTGTGTTAAAACACTAAGTTTTGTAGTGTTAACCAGAAAGCCTGACTCAAACGTTCAATTAACATTAAACCTTCTAAATCCTTGAATTTTTTTGGCCTCAAATGTTGCTACTGATTGTGTCTTACTGTCTCCTCATTTTCAGTGGCTGACTCCTCCAGGCAAACAAGGAAGACTTTGCAGCTGAAAGTTGGTGATAGAGAAGAATTATTTTGGCATCCAAAGAGGAAATTAGAAGTCACATACACAGTATGTCCTGTCCTCTAGAACCCAGGCTGCCAGTTTCTTGTACATTTTAACCTGAAAGTTATTAGAAACCAGAGTTTGCAGCTCTGAGCTGCCCAAAACCAGCCTTACTGAGAAGTGGGCTCTTTTCCATGCATTTCACACTCCACCCAAGTCCAGGAAAAGGGCCTATCTACTTTACTGGGGGATCCTGATTCAGAAGCTGCACTCAAAGTACACTGGAACATACGCTGTTGTACATGTGCATGTTATTATGGGCCAGACAGGTACCTTTTTTTTTCCAGCAAAACTGTTTTGAGGTAGCAATTTCATCTAAGTGGTGGAGGCACTAGAAAAAGAAGGTATTGTAATATTCCTCTGTTCATGACTAAAATGTTGTGTCCTTTGTCTTTTACCTCTGTTTAGTGTTGTTGAAGCTGGGTAAAACACATTAAACTCTTATTCATCCATGGCATTGGTTTTGCTGTTGTCAGTATTTACTCTCACAAATCCTCAAATAGCCATATAACAAACAGTCTTTTGTATGATACCACACTCTGCTTTCTCATCTGCTTTTGTTTTCAATCCCAGCTTGTCTGTAACATGTAGGTGTTCTTACTGATCTAACCAGGTGCTGTATGCCTGGCAGCAACATTGGGCAACACAATTCCCTCCCCTTATGCAGCAAAATTTAACCCAGTAAGGGAAAAGACAGCATTTGTCTGAAATGCAGATGCACTTGTCTGTGGTGGAGGCTGTGTGACACTTCAGTGGAAACCTGAAGTACGTTCAGAACTCCTGGCACGTTCATGGCACTTGAAGTCAGGGACACACAGTGAGATCAGTTATCACCTCTTCAGGGTATGGATCCCTGCATTTGGGTGTGACAAAATAGTTTCAGTTATAATTATAAAAGTTATTCCAGGCTAGGCCTGGATGATTAATTCTCTTTTGTCATGCTTACTGAATGGGAGGAACTGGTGATTGAACAAGGAATAGAAATTAAATAAAGTCTGACTGAAACAGAACTATTTTCTGCAAAGCAAGTCAAGAACTACCCCAGATTTTTCTAAACCCAAATATTTTGCATATTCCTACTAACACCAATTCCTTATTTCCTGATTACTTAACCTGGTTCTTTTTTTTTTCTATTCTTTTTAAATTAAGTCCCATTTTCAAATTACAAAGAAAACCCCAAAATATTTTCAAAACTAAGAGTTTTGTTTTGAAAAGGGGTAATAAATGCAGAACATTTCTAAATGGAATGCATGCTGAAAAGCAAACTCTTGTGAGGTTTTTTAAATCTTCCTGTGCCCTTTTCTTAGGCAAGTTTTGATAAATTAGTGCCTAATTTGTGAATAGCTTTTCTCCCTGTGATGCTTCTTTTCCAGTGAAGTAATAGCTCATTTAACTGTTTAGTCCAGCTGTGTTCCAGCCACTTGTTTTTCACCTGCAAAACTGAAAGACACTTAAGTATTCTCTGTGTCATACTTGTTTCTTGGATGTGGTGCAAAGCAAGAAAAGAGAAACCATCTTACTTGAAGAGCTATGTGTTAGTTACTATTAATTTCCTGCAAAAGTGTAGCCTAAGCATATCTGCTAAACCACTCTTGTGCTATTCCCAGCTCAGCTGTCAGTGTTCCTGCTACACAGTACTTCAGAAGATGCTCAGGCAGTCTGTTGATCTTCAGGGAAACCCCTAGAGTTCCTTCTTTATTATTCATGGGGATTTCCCAGCCTGCTGCAGAAAAACAAGGATCAAAGTGTTTTACATGCTGTCTCATGTCTCCAGATTCTTTGTCTCACTTAAATGCCTGAGGAAGTGAGTGGCCATAAATAGAATTCTTGTAACACTAGAAGTGGGAGCAACACAAATATATTTTAGAAACTGTTTTATTAAAATAACATTAAAAGTATCTTAAAATTTGGGGGATTTTTCCATACCACAGGGAATACTGGGCAGGAAAAGAAAGTAAATCTGTAGTTTTATAACTACTATTTTTTTATTAGCAAAGTAAGTAGGAGAGAGACAACAAACATAGGAAGATATCTTAAAGCAAAATTAATTAGAGGCCTGTGTATGCTCTTCAAGATCTGTCTGTGTGATCAGCCTGTAAAGAATTCCATAATATAGATCATTTAACCAGACAGAGCATTGGGCTATAGTGTGAATTTGTGCTTGTGTTGCTTGTGAAATCCAGCAGGAGAACAGACCAGGTTTGCTCTGGGTTCTAGAAGTCACAGGTCTCCCACCCATGCATCCAGTGTGCTCGCCCTGCCTCCCACGGCTCACCAAACTGGCTAAACAAGTGCTATGTTTAATGCACACATTCACTTCCCTTAAATGTGGTAGAAAACAATGTGGTACTCAGAGGAGGTATTTGCATAGGTAGTGGGTGATTGATACCTTGTTTTCCAGCAGCAACTGTGTTGAAAATGCTGACTTTCAATCACTTTCTAAAGACACTATATCTGCTAGGTAAAAAAAAGAAACAGACACAAAATTTGCCAGAACATTACGGGTTATTTTGTTTTTTGTGGAATTTTGGGGTTTTTCTTGGGGGGGGGGTTTGTTTGGTTTTTTTTGTTTTGTTTTTTGTTTGTTTGGGGGGTTTTGTTTGTTTGTTTGTTTGTTTTGTTGTTGTTGTTGTTGTTGGGGTTTTTTTGTTTTTTATGTATAACAGGGGTAAAAAAGAAAAGGCAAAAAATCTTCATGGCATCAGTGGGATGAGAGTTTAAGGGGCCAGGACACAATGTGCTTTTTCCAAATGACAACGCTAGATGGTGTCCCTACACTTCCCAAAAAACCACACAGCCTAGCCTCGGCTTGGAAATCTCAGAAACAGTGAAAAGAGTGGAGTGATATGATGTGATATGATGTGATGTATTACGTGTCTATGTGTCTCTGTCTTTTAATCCTCACACGTTATTTATGTCCTTGGTTAATGATATGTGAAGCTATTTTCTCTGTTAGTCCCTGGTGATAACTACTTTAAACACATGCATGCTTTTCCTTTCCTGTTTTCCCCAAACACCCACAGAGAACCGGAGGACAGTTAATTCAAGGATGTTAATGATAATTCCAGAAGATAGGACAGATGTTAGTGGTTCTGGTCCCAATCAAGTGAATGCTCTCTGTGTAAGGGGCAGCTCTCATAACGCAAGTTACCTTGAATTCCAATGCAGTGTTTGTGTGCATGTGTCTCTGCCAGTCTGAGACCTGCATGTCCACAAATGTCTCTCTAATAAAATGTTTTCTACACACTGTGCTGAATCTAAAACACTGAAGACTTGATTCTTGCCTGGGAGAGCCATACAGAACTCCATTTGTGAGAGAAAAATTCAGTCTGAAAACTTGGATATGAAGGGCTTTTCACCTTTGTTTCATAGTGCTTTGGGTGGTTTTGGGGTATTTTTGGATTTCAACATGGAGCATGGAAAAGAAGACATGCAGATTGCAGTGTGGTTAAATGAGGAATAGACATACTGAAATCCTCCTGTAGCACCCTGCAAGCTCTCATGCCAAGGCTGAATCAGCTCAGCACGTTGCTGCTAGTCTGGCTCATTCATCTGGGAACCCTCTGCTGCTTGCACATCCCTGAAGAAACCGGTGGGAAGAGAGTGAAGAGATTAAAGCACTAAAGATAGTCCTGAACAGTGGCTTGCTATGACCAACACAGAGCACATGACACATCTTCTCAGGTTTCTTTGTAGTTGTGTTGTAAATTGCAGTGTCCTCCCCTGATGCCACCATGGTGGGGCTGGGTGACAGCTTTGGAGGCAAAGACAGGATTGTTCTTCCAGCACCCAGGAAAAACAGCAGGCAGTGTTTGGGTGGGTTTTGGTTCAGTTTCTCCCCTGTGTGTGTCTGGCACTGCCAGGCATGCTGAGGACTCCATCCCCCCTTCCCACTCACCTGGACCACACAATTTGCATGCCTGTGCCAGGAGCTTGAGAGAATGGCTAATTCCCCACATGCTTGTGGTCAAATGGTGAACTCTGCTGAGGTCAGGGCTGGTGCCATCTGAATTCAACCCTCCTGATGTTCATGCAGCCTTGCACTTAGTGCTCTGGAGGAAAACTTCATCCATGAGGCTTATTGAATTAGATTATTGTTCTGGACCTCGAGGGAAGGTGAAATAACTGCTGCAAAGAGAAGGTGCCAGTAAGCCGTGCTGCTGCTTCTCCTGGCAGCATTCAGTGCTGGTGTTAGCAAATACAATCAGTTTGTATCTCTCATGTTAAGTACATGGTGAGCTTTAGGGTTAGATTTTTGGGAAGATAGAAAGTGTGTATCTGGGTAATTTATTTTAGTTTTAGAAGGTGGAGTCAGTCTAAGGTTGAGAAAGCAATGAGATTTGTTCACAGTATTCTTGGGAAGAGAACATTCTGATGTCTCAGGCAAGGTGACTGTGATAGTCAACAGTATATTGATAAAGATTGGCTTTAGGGAAGGAGAAGACTTGAATGGAAGAGCAGGATTTATTTATATTTCCGACCAAGTATCTGTTTCCTTGTTGCCCTCTTTTCCAGCTGAATAGGTAAACTCTCAGTCTGGGACTATAGTCTGGATTACCAAAGTACTCTGCAAAGCAGAGGTGACCCTAATTCAGGACTATTTTTAGTTAAGAACACTGATCAATGTCAGACCTGGGATAAAATAGCTCACAATGAGGTAACTATTTCTTCTTTGAAAGGCAGGACCACTGGGAGATGCAAGAAAGGACTGGCATATCTGTGAAATTGATCTCTGCTATGTTGAAAATTTCCCCATATATTTCCCTGACACTCTAGGGAAATGCAATTCTAAGCCTTGGTAATTGAAAACAACTCTATTTCTTGTCTTTTGAGCTCTTGGCATGTTCTTGGCCCTTCTGTGCAGGTCCATGAAAACACACTTGTGAGCCAAGGACAAACCAAAATAGTGAGTGAAATATTCCTAGCTGTACATTTCTGCAAAAAAATCAGAGACAGCCACAAACTTAGTCCAAAGAGTCAGATTTATTGTATTTCAATGTTTTCTTCTAGAATTGGTACCCTTTCTTAGGAGGGTAACAAACTGACTCCTTAGAATAATTTTCCATTAAAACATCAATGATATCCACTCAGCACATTAATAATTCTTGTACTTATAGTATTACAGAGTGCAGGGGTACTTTCCCGTATACAGTTACGTCATTGTGTAATTGATCAAGAGCTCTGTGCAATGACATCAATGAGTTCTGAGGGTTTTCAGTTTTTGGGGGCTTTTCATGTGATTAGAAGTACTACATTTGAAGAAGACCTCTGCTTCACTGCTATGGGATATACACTCACTCAGCAGGGTCCATATGAACATCATACCTTAGACATGAAAATCTATTGCATGGCTTTATTCATGTTCCCAGCACAGGGAGGTCTGCCCCCTGTGGGCAGGCATGTCCTGAGGTGCCTTTGCCAAACACTGCAGGTGATCTCCTGGCCCACACCCCTGGTGAGATGTGGGCAAGCAGTGCCTGCACCACGGGAGCAGGGAACATGGGAGCTGTTGCCTCCTCTTCCCTCACAGGTCTTTCAAATCTCCTACACTCACAGCCTATTTCTTGAGTTGTTTTCTGTGAGGAAGACCTTGCCTAGTAGATACGTTAAAACCAGCCACTGAGACCAGCATGTACTATTGGTTTCCTAGTTTCTAAGCCCATAATCCATAGCACATGACAGATTTCTGTCCATCATGAGCATGATTAGCTACTTCTGAAAGGCACTAGCAAGCAGAAGTGGGTTAACAACTGCAGATCAATGTCAACAAAATCAAAGTACCTTGTTTTGATAGAGTAACTGAGTAGTTAGCCTTCATGCTGTGGCACTTCTGGTTCCACCTTTAAGTGACTGGGCAGTAAGATCATAGGGGAATTCAGGAAATGTGAGAAGTTGCTGGGTATTGTTAATGAAATGAAAAATGTTTCTTTACACTTGCAGTGGGAGAGTTTATTGGATGATACCATTGTATGCTTTCGGGGTAGAACACCTGGTCACTGCAGACAGATTTTGGGATTGCTTCTCTACTTGCTACTTGATTGCAGGTCAGGGATACATCCGCTGAGGTCAGTGGTGTTGCATTAGTGGAAACATAGCCTGAGAGGATAAACAGGGGCTAAAGAACTTGTGAGACCCATATGAGTCATGCTGTGCTTAGGCTGCTGGCTAAGGAATTAAAAGACTTAGGAGAAGAGGCTGAGGTAGCTTGGTTTGCTCACCTTGGAGAGGAGAAGGTCGAGGGGTGACACTATCACAGACTACACCTTCCTCAAGGACAGCAGAAGGGGGAGTGTTGATCTCTCTCTGGTGACCAGCGACAGGAACTTAGGAAAGAGAAAGATGTTGCATCAGGGTATTTCAAACTGGGACATTGTCAGAGACTGAAAATAGTTCACACTTCTAACAGTGATATAAAGTTTTGCTCATTATAAAAAAGCTACAACCAAAGAAGCCTTCCTGAAGAGTGGGACTTTGAACTGAAAGTCAAACTGCTGATTAGATAAAAGGAAACCTGTTGTTTAATCACCTCAGGCTGAGTTTGGGGTGGGGGGAGAGCATAGCTCACAGAAGCCAAGCTGACAGAGACCACCCCCCCAGTCAAGGTGGGGCGGAGGGAGGAGGGTTTGGGTGCGTGGTGGAACCTCTGGTGAGAGGCAATAAACACCCATCCTCCATCACCCAAACTGGCCCAGCTGTGGAACCCCCAACCCCACAGGGCACATCCACAGGACTTTCCCATGACAGCCTTGGCCCCACAGGACTGCACGTGGTGCAACAGGCCCAGAGTCTGCTGTGAGAGGCTGCATCCCCCAGCTCCATGGCCAGACATCCCTACCCAGCCTGAGCATATAAACCCATCGGACTCTGTGCCTTTTGCAGGTCCTTCACCACCAAGAAACCAGCTGGAGAGGATCAACGGGACATCTTGGGATACTGGGAGTGGTGATACTTTCCTTTTTCTGTCCCTGTCACTTTTTCTGTCCCCCCCATCTATTTTCTACTTCTTTCTCTCTCTTTCTCTCTCTCTCCCTCTCTTTCTCTCTCTCTGTCTCTCACACTGACCATCAAATAAAACCATTATTATTGTCACTGGCATATGGTCTTGTTTGCATCTTAATTTGGGCAGAGGCATTTCTAAGAACCTTAAAACTGGATCGTAACAGACATTTTTCTGGAACATTTGGTGTTGAGTAAACATCTAATATGCTTGCTCAGTTTAAGCATTCTTCATCCATTCATTTACCCAAAGATGAAGCCAATGAAGGGTCAATCAGACACAGCTATGTTGACACACAGAGACAAATTTACTGACATGAACAGTCTTATTGTGTGAGTGCTGCTTGTGCTTGAGAAGGTTGAGCTCCTACTGAATTCCACAGCAGCAGATTTTACCCCTGACTCCAACTAGATTATCATGTGAACAACAGTTTGGTGCAAACAAAGACATGCTGTACATGACTTTAGTGGCTGTGGCACTGCAGTGCACCTCAAGTCTGTGTTTATCAGCTGATCACCTGCTCTACCTGTGGTGTGGAGGAACCAAGTATTTGCATGATTGCAGGTGGGCTTCAATATCATGGAAACACTTGATGTGCAGGAAACTCAGCCTAAAGGCACTGGTGTGGCCAGCCAGACTGTGCCAAAGGAACACCAGACTGAGAAGTGAAAATATGACACCCTATATATCAGGATTTACTTAACAAATTGAGCACCCATCAAGACATGTTGTTCAGGCTGTTCCTCTTGACATCTGTAAGAGGTATAACTTCCTAAACGAGTTCATGTCCTTAGACTGAAAATGTTTCACAGTTTTTACCCTAATTCAAATCCTCATTAAGAAAGGTCATTTCATAACTTGGGAATGTAACAGGTGGTTCCTGTTAACATGCTTTTTCTAGGTGGAACCTGACAGAAGTGTTTGTTTTTCTTCAGCAGACCTTCCCCTCAAAGATACTGACTGAGACACTGGTCCCACTGCATGCCTATAGACGTCTTTGAGAGATTAGTGAACAGAGCATTCTTTATCTAAAATCTATGACAGATAATGATGAGATGAGAGACAAATCCCACCCAGTGTATTGTATGAAGCTTTATTTCATTGCTCCTTTGGAAATCAGGCATTATATATTCATTTTTACTTTTTTTTTCTCAGGCCACAGGTAAAGTCCATGGTGTTTGACTTGGCTGATAATTCTTACTCCCTATTTATTACCTCACATGGGAGGGAGTCCTTCTGGCCAATCAAACCTGTAAAGACTTCAATGCACATTAATCAGTGGAACATAATTCCTTTTTGGTACCTATGGAACATGAATATACTGAATACTGTGATACACACAAGATAATTTCAGAGATTTACTTCCCAGAACTTTCTAACAAAAAATTAGACATTAAAATAATTAAGATAGTGAAGATTTGGGCATCTTCAGATGCTGTCAGTCATAAATGCCTCTTATCATTCTACTGCATTGCTTTCCAGGATTTAAAACATTTCCTTGGACCATCAGCTCCTGCAATATTTTGGAGGAGAGGACTGTACAGTACCAAATGCATGTTGATAAACAGGACTGAAATATCATACATGATGGTTGACAAAGACACTTTAAAAGCCTTGTGAAAATAAATTTAGCTCCCAGATGGGCAAGGTGCTTCAGTGAGTGGAATTGAACAGCCATGCTGGCAGCACTCATCAGGTCTGCTTCCTAAGACACAAAGCATTTACAATCACTGTCAGCCCCTCTGCCCTTTTCTCTGTTTCTTTGCATGTTCAGCTCTTGAGTTCAGGTGTAGTTTCTGTCTCACTGTATAAGCCCCAAAGGGCTTGAGAAGAAATGCACTAGAAGAAGAACTGAAGTTCATTTCACAAAGGAAGGATGAAAGCATTAGAGGAGATCCAAGCCTGCTTCAAATGTAGAAGTACCTTGGACATTGGAAGTAGACAGTATCTTGAAGATTTTCCTGAAGCCAAAGATAAGAGTACTGCAAGGATCATTTGTAACAGCAGCTGTTACAAAGCTACTTATGAGCTGTGCTAAGTTCCTGATATAGAACAGGCAAAGGTAATTTAAATAATATTTTATTCTATTTCTTGTCTTCTGCCTTGCAAAGAGTAAAAGTATGATCTAGCACAATTTTAGTGTCTTCTAAAATCTCTGCAGAGTGTCTTCCCATGCCTTTCTGAATGAGATATAAAAGTCTTCAGAAAAGAGAAAGAACATTTTAAGGTGGAAACAGAGATCATGTTTTTTTCCCAAGAAACATAAAATGTCATGCAAAACATCAGTTTCAAAAGACATTTGCTGCTCTTACAGGTTAACCCAAGGGAAGGTTCAGTGGGATGGAGGAGTCACCAAGGAATGAGAAGAAGCGGTGTTTGTTCAAAGGGTGTTTCAGATCCTTGGCTTAGAGCCAAACACCTGTGAGGATTTTGCAAGAGAGGCAGTAGATACTGCAGTGAGGCAACCAGCCCAGCACTCTATGTTATTTTGAAGCTTACCCATACATTCTGCAGTAACGAAGGAATGTCTGCCGTTTTCTATCTAAGACTTTATGCATTTCTTCTGCCACAACAGAACCTACCATCTGGTCTCACATCATACTAATTACAATTTAATAATTATATTTAAATTTTTTTCAATTTTTTCAGTCTCTGAATAGTGGATTATTATTGAGGAACTTACAGAAATGAGCAGTTTTAAAGATCACCTTAGATTCCTTCTGTAGAAATTAAACTATGCTCAGAAAGCCACCATTCTCTTGACTTTTACTCAAGTGTGATTCAAGTCTTGATCAACAGAGGGAGATATAGGATAACTTATCAACACATTTCTCAAGCAAGTATACAGTCAGTTCAATTCTTCTACACAAAACTCAAGGGACTTAGCAAATCTAATTCATTCTGTATTGATGTTCATAGTTACTGTGTCTTAACCACTCGTACATATAATATTACATTCTCAGGACCATCAAAGGGCTGCTTTGAGTCTCAATGCTAAAGCAACCCCTGCCCTTGTGTATTTTACTTTATTCAGCATTAGGCATGGAAAACTGAAGCAGGAGTCTGTGCATGTTGCAGTCAGAGACAATATGAAGAATGCAGGGCCCCTGGGAAGTGAGGTAGGATGCAAGCAAAGAGTCATCCTGGGAAAAGAGCACTCTGGTTTCCTCAGGGACCTTACCTATTGCAGATCCTCTAAACCTCAGCAGTCCTACTCCTGTGCTTGGAGGCAATCTAGTCCTTAAACAGAAGCATCAATACACAAGCAGCTTTCTTACATAACAATGGAAAGAAGGCCTCTGAAGTGCCAGGTTTTTAAAACTGGGATATACTAATATCCTCCTGACTTACAGAATGAAAATGTAATTACCTGTGGAAGTCCTGCTGCCCCTTGCCTACTCTATTGCAGCAATCCACATGTTGCTCAGGCTCATGCTGTCTGGCATCATGTTTACACAATAAACCACACCAAAGGCTTTTGTAAAACTCCCTAATGATCTTTACAACCTTTTTACAAGAGCAGTACTTTCCTTATTTACTGTGAAATTGCAGAATCACAGAACTAATTAGGTTGGGAAGGACCTTTGAGGTGACTGAGTCCAACCTCTGACCACCTCATCAACCACACCGTGGCACTAAATGCCACATACAGTCTTTTCTTAAACACCTTCAGGGATGGTGACTCCACCACTTCCCTGGGTAGCCTCACTCTTTCAATAGACAGAAGAAGGAAAGGACAGGAAGGATATTAAATAAGTACTTGAGAGTAAAGGTGGCCTAGAAAAGAGTAGAAAATGAAGTGTCAATGCCTTCCTCAGTGCCCCTCCTTCTGCTCACGCTACCCCGTGTCCTCCCCGTACAAGCCCGTGACTCAGTGGTCATGCTTTGTGTTGGGCCTGTCAGTCCTCTGAGTATGGCACATCCACTCAGCACACGGTGAGAGGGCGGTTTGAACGTGGAGTTATCATGTTTAGCATCACTAATGACTGCGGGTGGTTTCTGCTCTGCAACAGCGCTGTCCCTTTGGTAAGCCTTCTCCTCTGATGTTCACTTGCCCTATCCAGTTTCTTAAAGCTTTTAAAAGTGCTTCTGTCTTTTAAAGAAAGACCGGATACAGCTCATAAAAACTTGCTCAGATTTTTTTTGAGGACAAGGAAAAGAGAAGTTAGGGCGATGCTTTTACTCGTATTTCTTCGCTGTGCTTTTTCTCGCCCTGGCAGCCTCAGAAGGGGATGGTTGCAGCCTCTCCAACCGTGTGCGTGCGCGTATGATTAGTTGGGGCAGGGGTGGCGGGTGGGGGGAGTGTCCTCTTTTTCTTCCGCTAAGGACAGACGCAGACGGAAAGCAGCCTTTCCCTTTTGGATCGCTTTCGCTTTCCCTTCTCCAGCTGAACTGAAGTTTCTTTTTCCCGTCGCTGCCTGCTTGTGGGCGGCTCCCACTCACTTCCTACCGGCTCTCCCCTACCACGGGACCGGGACCAGGAGCGTTGCCGGGATCGGGACCGCCGCCGGCGGTGCGCAGCCGGCCTCGCCATGACGGAGGAGGAGAAGATGAACCTGAGGTGCTACAGGCGGTACATCGAGAGGAGCCTGAACCCCGTGTACATCCTCGGCAACATGACGGACTGGCTGTCCGACGGTGAGAGCCGGCAGCGGCGCTGCCCCCGCGCTCGCCGCACCCCCCCCCCCCGCCCTCTCCCGGTCCCCTCACTGCCTGTGCTGGCTTCTTGCTAGAGGTGAAGGAGAGAGTCCGAAAGGAGGAGGAGAAGGGGGTGACGGCGGCCGCCGCGCTGTTCCTGGATGCCGTGCTGCTGCTGGAGGCGGAGGGCTGGCTGCGGGGCTTCCTGGATGCCCTCTTTGCCGCAGGTGGGTCCCACTCCCGGGCAGGGTTTGTCCGCTGCTCCCCGCGCTGGCACAGCCGCCGCTGCCGCCTGCGTTCGGCCGGAGCGGGGCAGAGACGCCCGGTGCTCCCGGGACCGGCAGGGTCGCTCTGTCGTGGGCTCGGCCGTGGGCTTCGGCTGCCGATCCTGTCGCGCCAGGTGCGGTGCGGTAGGAAAAGGCCAGTTGACAGAGTCTGGAAATAAGCCTGTTGGAAGGTGAAGCAGCTGGAACAATTCTGAGTTGGGAGAAAGCCTCACTGAAAGGAGACTTGTCTGTCTCAGAGCCTTTAGAGCAGAAACAAGACAGCCATTGTTCTCACCAAATACAATGAGAGGACGCTAAATCCTCTGAAAGAGAAAGCCAAATGGGTTTCAGAATGTGCATGGGATTAACTGGGTAGCATGGGATAACTTCACTCAACCACAAAGTCTTAAGTTACTTTTTGAAAGTTTTTAAAAATTACTCAGTGGCATTGAAAGTCTTCTGTTTCAAGAAGTAAGTAGCCATTAGTAGTTTATATAGATGATTGCTCCACAATAGCAATAACTACTTGATGTGTAAGTTCTTTACCCAATTTCCTCTACAAAAAGGAGCAGAAGAGATTGTGAAGGTATATACATGTATAGAAGAAAGCATCTGCCAGCTTTTTTCTATGCATGTATATTGTATAGTACTAAGTCCAGAGCAACCTTTTACCAGTTTGTAATAATCCTGTCAACTGAATTTCAGAACTATCTCCTTTGAACCTGCTGATAGTGTTGAGTTTGGTATCTTCAGCAAAAACCTGAAATAGTAGCCTGCTGATTCAAAGTGCTGTCCTGAGTACTTGTTAATTGGGCTGGAGACTAGAATTTAGGATTACTCTTCCTTTTGGCAGGTGCAGGGATAAGTAATAATTAGACTAAAGACATTATGGTGGTAAGTATCCACACCACTCTTCTGTTCTTCTAAAACGTAGGAAGAAGTTAGGCAAATTCGTTCTGTTTGCCCACAAGTTCCTTTGGGACCCTGATCTGCTTTTCTCCACTTCAGAAGCCTACGCAGCAAGTAACACATGCCCTTAAAATACAGTTCCCTGCCACTGTCTATTCCAGGACAGGATTTTCAGCTGTTTCATGATTGTCTAGGTTGCAGATGTCCGTACTGCTTTCAGTCAGGGACTGGCCTGAATCCAGCACAGTGGGGATTTTTAAAGGAGGGTGGAGCCAAGGACAAGAGTAAAAGATAAAATGCTGGTAAATAAAAGAAGAGACCACCGAAGCATGTTGTGGTTCTGAGTAGTGTCCTTTGCTCTGGGAATCCTGTGTAAGAGTATCACAGAATGCAGGAATTCCAAGGATTGTATGATTGAAGGACAGGAGTGGATGTAGTTGCTTGGGAGATGTGACCTGTGACATTGTGTGGCTCTTTTTGGTTTTTCCAGGTGCTATTGCTATTTTAGCAAAGGGTTTTTCATAGCAGACATACCTATAGCACTATAAAGGAAAATAGTCACTTATTAGATAAAAATTGTAAGTAGTTCACCTAGATTTTTGTCATTTACAGAACAAAATAATTTTAATTTCTCCAGTGTGGCTGAGAAAATGTTTGTTCAGATTGTTCCCATTTATTCTAGCTAGAGATTGAATTCACAGTAATAATTTGTCTCTTTTTCTGAAAGGTTACACTGGACTGGCAGAAGCAATTGAAAACTGGGACTTCAGCAAGCTGGAAAAACTGGAGCTGCACAGGCAGCTGTTGAAGCGGATAGAAGCAACAATGCTAGAAGTTGATCCAGTAGCAATCATGCCGTACATAAACACATGCCTGATAGAGAGGGAGTGTGATGAGATCCTGCAGGTATGGTAAAATCCTGGTATTTGCCCAGTGTTGCATCAGAGAAGTGCTGGCTGCCTCACTTGTGGGATGAATCAGTGCTTGTGTGACACGTGGCTGGGTGAGGAGGATGGCTGGCCACGGTCCCCTGGGAAAGGACTTTGCTTTCTTCTCTTTAGAAGAGGCTTTGCTGTGTGGCTGCAGCATCCCACAGCAGTGCTGTCTGTGACACCTGCACTTCTCATTCTCACCCCTGTGGCCCAGAGGTAAGGGGACATTCAAAAGGGTTGCAGGTAGGGAGGCTGGATTGGGATGGTTTTGGTGTTGACAGTGCTCAGCTGTATGCCTTTGTGAGTCTTGACTCACATGAGGAGACTTCAGGGGCTCTGGAAGATGCCACATTGCAGTGAAAGGGTGCCTTGCTATGCCTCTGAAATAGACCCCTTTCTGTGGGTCTATTCAAATGCAAAGCATTCACATTGCATTAATGCTCAAAAAAAATACAGATTGAAGTAGAGAAGTTGGTGTTTAGATGTTGCCTAAGTTGATTGTTGCTTGTCATGGGATTTGACATATGCTGTTACCTTAACTGTAGAAACTTTGTGTAGTGCTTTGAGTTTGGTCAGCACCCAAAGGCAAGGGTTCACTATAGTGTGAAATGGAACTTGAGGTCTGAAGTCATCAGTTAAATGCTGTGTTACAGAAGATGACAGCGCTTGCTTGCACTGCCTTTGGATGTGAAGCTGCTGTTCTGCTGCTCATTTCTAACTTGGTGCTGTTATTCATGATTGATAACAAGTGATGTTATACCAAGGACTCATCATTTATGACTGGTTAATAATGAGTATTGATGCTCTGTAAAGGAATCTGATAGATGTTCTCACTCCTTCTGACTCCTGAGAAGGATTATTTGTGACTATTTTGTTTTTAAAGTGACATTTCTTTATGGACATACGTAACGTTTGGAAAGCTATTGCGTCTGACCAAAAATGAGGTCTGCCATAATTTTTATAATTTTTATAATTTTTATGTTCCTATTCTGAAATGGAAAGCTGCAGAGGTTTATGGCAGATAGAGTTTATTACAAGGACTTTGCCAGACAGGAATTTGCAGAATAGCTCTGTGATGTTTCAGACCATGTTCAAATACTCAAACAGATAGCCTACCTATTGTAGTCCAGCTAAGTTAAGTGTGTGACTACGCTGGCAGAATTGAAGTTATAGTGGGTAAATGGCTGAATCTTACTGTGAAGCTTTTATTCATTGAGAAGGAAATGCATTCGTTGAGAAGGAAATTTTGTTCAACTGAACAGGAAACACAACAAATTCACCTACTGAGCAAAGAGCAGTGTGTTTGACCACTCAGAACCTGCAGCATTTTCTGTTTGTGGTGTGTGCAGATCAGTGAATACAGAAGCAAAGCAGCCGGGATAACTAAACTCATTGAATGCCTCTGTCGCTCGGATAAGGAAAACTGGCCCAAAAGTCTTCAGCTGGCATTGGATAATGCAGGGTATTACAATGCAAGTGAGCTGTGGAATATAAGAGAAGGTAAACTGTGAATTGTTTTTATGATGTTCTTTTCCCATTCTTGTACCAGACAGTAATTTTTTATCAGGAGAATCAGGTTAATTTAGAAGGATACCATCAGACTACTAAAATGACTAATAGCAAGTGATCAATCATTTTGCTGTCTAAAAATAGGAACCTTTTCAAAATTTATTTTAAATGCCTTTTATATAAAATTAAATACAAGCACTATCCTACAAACAGGAAGAAGTTAGTTTTTGAGTATTTTTCCTCCCAAATAGTTAGGAACAATACTTCAGCACAGGCTCTGAAGGTATAAACTAGCCTTGTATACATAATGTATACATAATTATCTTCTTCCTTCCCTTCTTCTGTAATACAACTTTTGCAGTCTTTTTGGTTGCTTGAGTTGTAATAGATGCAATATTTTCTGAAAAAATATGATCAGTAATGTCTAGAGAGTGATACACTTCTATGACCCACAGAGAAAATCATGTGATTTTTCTTTGAGAAATCAATAAACAGCGCTTACCAAGTTATTGTGTTCATATTTTGTAAAAGTACAGAATTGTCTCTCATAAGATTTTGCTTTTGTCATTGAATTTACCTCTCCCTCCTTGAAAAATACCTATAAAAGTAGCCTGCAGCATAGGAGAATTTAGAGCAGAATACATTATTTTGCTACTGAAAAGATTATTTTAGATAAACTGGATTGTATATCTTCATATCTACATTTGCTGTCTCCCTAGGTACTTGTTTGAAATGTATTTTAGTTAGCAGCAGGGATCAGCTATATTTAAGTGGCTTCTTAAACTATATTTCTTATTTTGAAATGTTTTTATTACTGCAGTCAAAGGGTCTAATTTCTTATCTGGAGAATTAATTATTACATATGCAAAAAGTTGTATACATAATTAATAAATTTGTTAAAGTACAGGTAAAATAATACATAAAAATAGTACCTACATGTATATAGATACTGTTTTATCTAGCTGGTGGCTATACATATTATTTGGTTGACAGTTACATTTTTTAAGTTAAAGATATCACTGTCTTTTGGGGCAGCTTCCTCTAACATCCAACTCAGCAAAGCCAAAGTCAGCCTACTGAGGAAACATTGTCCATATTGGAAGCATTTTGCTGCTAGCAGTTAAGAAGAGCTGGTAGCAGAAATTTACTGCAGATATTGTGTGCTTTCTGGAGCTGGATTGATGTGCAAATGTGCTCTTTCTCCCACTCCAAAAGCAATGCTTTGTGATCACGTGTTTTGCTTGCAAAGTGACTCTTCATGCGAGGCCCAGGGACGGTTCTTTGGGAAAGTTTTAATTACAAGGCCAAGGAAAATTTCTCTTTTGATCATTGTGTAAGATAAAGGATAGAGATAGTCTTAAAATTGCTAGATCCTTTCAGAAGGTGGGGAGAAAGGGAGAGCAGAATCTTGAATTTACAAAGCTTCTTTGAATTCCTAGGTATTTTTCATGCTTCTGGTTAATGTTTGTGTTACACAGTGACTTCTTGTCACTAAACACAGAGGATAAACTTTCCTCACAATCTATTGTCTTCTTTGTTTTTTAAGGGATAGGTACACATGCATTGAGCATGTGGTTGTTCTAAACCCAAGGTTCTCAGTGCTGTCCATCTTCCTTGAAAAGGAGCCTATATACAGTATCATTTTATGTAGTCTTTTTCTTCCAGCAACCAACTCCTTCACCTTGTGGTCACAGCAAATATGTTTTAAACCCATAAGGATCAATATAATGCCTTTTTTCCCAATTATACAGATAATGGCAAAGATATTGATGGTGAAATAACAGATGCCTCTGAGAATTACTTTGAAACCATGGTCACATTTTCTGAAGAAGCAGAATGTGATAATCTCAGTGAAAATCTCTCTTCAATTTCAGGTAAGGCTTAAGAACTTAAAACAGTTTGTGGCTAGTATTTTCCATTCCTTAGATTCCCAAAGGACACAATGTAGTGTGCCACAAAGGAAGGTACTGAGGAATTAGTACAAATCTCTGACTTGATTTAGCTGTTGTTTTAATGTTTGAAGGCTCTCATGCTGGGCATTGTTCTGTCAGCACATTATCAAAAAGGGTTCCCAAACACCAGCCTGTTGTTGATGTACCTCTTATAATTAATTCACTTATGACTGAATATTAACCTGTTTAGAGAGCTGAATGTGACTGCAAAGGGTCTGTGTAGTGACTGTCATGGCAAATTTTGCTCCACCAGTATTTTCTAGTTCCTGTTCTGTAAGTCCAAGCACTCTGACAAAACCACAGTTTAAGAGAGTAATAAGTCCAAAACTTTGTAGAGCAGAAGGCTAAAATAAATCCTGTGCATGTATTTGGGGGAAAAAAAAATCCCTTTTTTTTTCCTTCTAAGTTGAAAAAAAGACCTGTTGAAGTGAGAGTTGTCAGCCAAGACCTTGAAATGAGTTCATTTTATGAATCACAGTAGAGGGGTAATAAAAGTGTGCCATCAAACCTACACAAAATTCTTATTTGGTGCATCTGTCCTGTGAAAATGCTTGTCTGCCAGAGAAAGTTCTGTGTAGACTGCAAGGACTCTTTACATTTATCATTTTGGGTAACAACTATGTGGGGCACAACATATTTTATGCATTTTTATTGCAACATCCTTCACAGAAATGTTGTTTTATCCTAGAAAGGGTCTATGAGTCTTCATCTGTTTCTGAACCAAAGAAGGCTCGGAGCTACCAGATTGAGCTTGCACAGCCTGCAATTGATGGGAAAAACACATTGATTTGTGCTCCCACAGGTAAGGAAACAGACATTTTTTAGAAAAATTCTCTTTGTGCAGATGGCTGTGAAGGATGGGGAACAGTAAAGGTTGTGTCAGACTTCTTCAACTATTCAAAAGCTGTCTTCCTTGCAGCAGATCCAGATCTACCCTGCAGCTAATGACCATGGGCAGCACACAGGCTGACAAAACAGACGTGTCTCTTGGCACGTCAGTGCTTGTATTCAGCACATTCAGGATTCATTTCCATGTTCTGACTTCTGCTTTCTCACTGCTCAGTGCGGAATTTTCTGTTAAAGTCAGTTCACTAATCTTTGCAGATATTTAAGAAATTCGTCTTGCAAGTTGAAGGAAAAGTAGGATGAGTTAGTCTGAGTCTCCTCTGTCTTCTCTACTGCAATGCCTACAACATCAAGACAGCCTAATTTTCCCTGAGCCCTGGAGAGGCAGGTGGGATTACAGAGGTAGTGACAGAGAAGAGCTCTGGGGAGCCTGCACAGCAAGCCTGAGGGCCAAAGGCAAACAAGTGTGAGAGGAGCAAGGCTGCATGGGGAAGGATGGAAGCTGAAAGGGCCTGGTGTCTATACATAGTCTGATTTGATTTGAGAGCACAGGCTAAGAGTGAAAAACAGACTCAGTGATTTCAAAGAATTCACATACAACTGCAATTGGATTTTAATCCCCAGTGACTGCTTAATAGCCTTTACAGACTGAGACTGTGAGAGAGAAAAGTATGATTCCCCCCTTGAGTAAGTAACAAGCTTGTTTCAAATCTGTTCCAAATGTGTTCAAGTCTGGAAGTGTAACAGCCCCATTATCAGCTCCCTTTTGTTACAAGGCATTCAGATGAGACAAGCTACTGCTGACAAATGCACCCTTTCGTACTAGTGCTTCACCTTTCATGGTTTTTGTTTGAAGGATCTGGAAAAACTTTTGTGGCACTTCTGATTTGTGAACATCATTTGCAAAACATTCCTTCAGGACAAAAGGCAAAGGTTGTCTTCCTTGCAACCAAGGTGCCAGTGTACGAGCAACAGAAAAATGTATTCAGGCAGCGTTTTGAAAGAAGTGGGTAAGTGTAATTCTACCTGGTGGCTTCCTCAACAGAAAATAAACTGCCCTGTAGGTCAGCTGTGGCTAGAGCAAGATGTAATGGGTTTACTGGTAAACAGGACTGTTTGACAGTAACATCAGGATGATGCATAGCTGCAAGAATGGCATTGCCATGGGAGACTTTGGAGAATCTGAAGTCTGGATTTGGAGAGTTTAAGCACTGATTGTTGCACATCTATGGAAATAGTGAAAGTATTTCTGTACTTGTCTATGGAAAAGGGTGTGGTGTGTTCTCTCTTGAGACTCCTTTCACCCCTGCTTCCAAAGATCAGGCAGTTCCAGGCAGTAGGAGTGGGATTCCTCTTGCCATTCTCAAAGCCTCTCTTTTCTAAATGGAATGACGCAAACTTCTTTGTTTTTCAACCTCTAGTCAGAAAATGATAGTCCACCTCTCAGATGGGATTGCAAATTGCTTAGAGGGGGATTAACAACCCCTTCTGATTTTGAAGGAACTGATGCTGAATGTCCGCATATGTATCCATATAGCTTTGAGAAAAGGAGGCTGCTGGACAGAAACAATCCAATGATGCCAGGCATATACACAAAAGGGATCTTACATATGAACTGACAAATGCAGCTTAAGAACTCCTTGAATATGATACGTTTTTGTAAATGGTAGTTGAAAATACAGTTATTTACACTCAGCTTTTTCTCTCAGCTTCTTTGGTCAAACTGTCAGCTCCAGCCATTTGACATTTGACATTTGTAACTTAGTAACTTAGTAACTGCCTTTCAAGCCTGATGAAAAGCCCAGTTTTCTGTCTTTCTTTGCCCTGCAATATATCCTTTTTCACATCCTGTTTTTTGTATCTTCTTTTTAGATACTCTGTTCAGGGAATTTGTGGTGAAACAGTTGCAAATATCTGTGTAGCAAGTGTTATACAGGACAGTGACATCATTGTGCTAACGCCCCAGATTCTTGTGAATAGCATGGAGAAAGGGATCCTTAGCTCACTCTCCATCTTCACTCTGATGATATTTGATGAGTGCCACAACACTACAGGCAACCATCCTTACAATGTGTTGATGACCAGATACCTGGATCAAAAATTTGACTCCTCTGCAAGCCAGCTGCCTCAGGTAAGGCTCAGCCTGTCAGTGGTGGAAACATTAGAGGATAGTGTTTTGCAATGCAGTCAGCAAAGGTTAAAGTCTTGTCTTTTGTGCTGATCCAGTTCAAACTCCCATTTAACAACAGCTGCAAATGGAAATGGTAGCGTCTGGAGCACTCTTCCATTCTTGGACTCCTCCAGGCTTTTTTTCCATGTTACATCTTCCCTGCAGCTGCCAAGAAAGACTGATTATGCATGACAAAGACTGCAGTACTTTGGAGCAAATGGAAGAGCTGAACTGGGAAAAAAGCTTGTAATTTAGTAATCTACTTGTTACCTCTCTGAGGTTCTCATCCAGCTGAGAAGACAGCTCAGAATGAGTGCAAAGGATGGGTCTGGCTCTTCCTCTGTATGATAAGCACTGACAAATACAGCTCATTATGGATTCGATTGTCTGGATAATTTATTTTAAGTTTAAATACTCTGAGTACCTTGGGGAGGGCAGGAGTGTGTCCTGGTTTTGGCTCTTCATTTAGAAGCATTAATTTAGAGGGTATTTAATGAGGAGGCCTAAATGGAAGGTGAATTGGTGTACTAAGTTTTCTCACTTTGTGTAGCAATATCTATCAAAAATGTAGCTAGAATACATCATGCATCTCTCTGTAAGACAAGGCTAAGTAGAAGTATTAAAGAGGAGCTGTATGATGTTAGTCCATCTCTCCTCCAGAGCTTTGGAGTCCCTTATAAGGTTACAATTTGTTGGATCTTGCTTTTGTTTCATCTCAGCCAGATAAATCTCACTTTTTAAATTCCAAAATAAACCTTTTATTTGCAGATTATCTTTCAAATATGTGAGAATGGCTGCATACGAATGTGAGAGATCCATGAGCAATAGAGCCTTCACCACTTTAGTCCCTTTAGGGTCAACTGATATGATTTACTGCTTTTGTTAGGCAAAGACCTCACTTTTCTCACTTTCTAGGATTTGTTTGGGATGGATTTTCCTGTGTTGCTTATTCACAAAAAGGCAAACGAATGTGCCATATCTTTTTGATAGTCCTGACCTATTTTGTGCCTGCTTCTTGTTTACTTCTGCTGCTTGTTTTGTTTCCATGTTTTTGAAGTTGGTGGCAATTTGGTGACTGGTAACAATGTCTGCTGGTTTTATTCCATTTGTGACAAAGGAGCAACCACTGCTGTTCATGTGTGTGCTTAGATTGTAGGTTTAACTGCTTCTGTTGGAGTTGGTAATGCCAAGAGCATCAATGAAACTGTAGAGCACATCTGTACCCTCTGCTCCTACCTCGACATACAGGCCATATCCACTGTCAGAGAGAACAAAGAAGATCTGCAGAGGTTTGGAAACAAACCAGAAACACGTAAGCACACTTCCTTTTTATTTTCCTGTGAGTTGCAAAGCACCATGATTATGGCAGCTACCCGATTCCCTTTATTTTAGATTAAGATAAAAGCTTAAAACTAAGCTGGAGCTTTGCTTCCTGATAGCTTGAAAGAAGTTTAGGCTTGCAATCTCTTGTTGCCCTGCTGTAAGGCAGTGCTCATTTGGGCATATTTTCTCTGCTGTTCATGCACCATCTCTATTTTTTGTTCAATTCTGCCAGTGAGGATTAGGGGCTGCTTTTTCTGTGCACCTGGAATGTTCATTAACAATAAACTTGACTGTGATTGCATGGAACACCATGTATAGCATTCTTCTAAACAAGAATTTGTTCTGTGCTTCCTGAGAAAATATTTTACTTACTCAGGCCACTGACTTATATTTCCCTTCTCTAGATATCAGATGGGTTAAAATGCGAGCTCAGAATCACTTTGCAGACATTATCTCCGGTCTGATGTCTGAGACACAGGCATTGATGAAGAAGATTTACTCAGTGGGTAAGATGCTGTAAATATGCCTGTATTGCTGTTCAGTATTTCATTAAATCAGTGTGAATCATAGCTGCTAGAACAGACACTCTTTTTTCACTTCTTTTCTCCTTCATTTTTAGTTGCCTTTAAGCAATATTTCCTAAATAAGAGATTAAAGATAAAAGATTCAACTATTTTCCTGTAATACGTGATTATTTTGACAATCATAAATATTTTTGCTTGAATTTCAGCCTGTTACATGCAACTAAAAACGGTGTGCTTTTGACACTACCAAATCCTTCTGAATTTAAAGAACCTGAAACAAAAGGGCTTGCAATTCAAAATGCAATGGCTGGATTTCATTGATGAGAGATACCTGTATGTTCTTATTTAAACATTTCTTAAAATGCATTAAACAAATGCTTGACACCCAAGTCTGTCTCTGTTAGGAAAATAAGAAATGTAACAGTTATACTATTACTCTGAATGTTGTAATTTCTTCCTTACACAAAAGTTAATTTTCACACTTGCTGCTCTGACACCTCTTGTGTTTTCTCTGGCCTCTGAATTGCACTCGGAGTTATTTCTAGGGGTGCCCTGGCCACCTTTTCTGGTCAGCACCCTTTCCTCTTCATGCTTCTGAGTACTCCTATTTCCACTTTTTACCAGGTCTCCATTATTTTTCTTTAAAAAGCATTTGAGGTAATGTTTCAGAGTATGATCTGTGGAACATGAACATCACTGGAGAGAGCATATAGCTGCCCAAGAAAGGAAGCAATTGTCAATAGGTTTCCAGCTTCAGGAGCTACTCTGATGGGAAGGTTTGCAGAGAGGAGATGCATGATTGTGAAAAGAAAATGGGACACATGATCATGAGATTAATTCTGTAATCATTCAGAAATAAATCCATCTTTTCTGCTTTTGCAGTGTTCATAAGTGGTGTCCAGTAAGTGGCTTTTATAAAAAACTGGAGAGCAGAAGGGGGTACAAAGCAGAGACCTATGGATGGATATGCTCAGGATCAGCCTTGGTCTCTCTAGCTCTGGATTAAAGGATGTTGTTTGTACTTAGACTGGTTTTTGCACACTGACTGCAGTGCCTTAAAGCTTTTTACTTCAGTTCTAGATTTGGCCCTGCCCTCGACTTCCCAGATATTTAAGAGTGAATTGTATTCTTGGGCAAGAAGGGAGAATTAAAACCTCCACCCAACCCCCCCACCAAAAAAAAAAAACCAACCAACCAAACAAAAAAAACTCAAACAAACAAAGAAAAAAAAACCCCACACCAACCCACAATGGAACAACCCAAAACCCATGAAACCCAATCAAAGAACAAACACAGATTTTCAAAATGCATGTTACATTAAGCAAACACTTCTGAGGCTTATTTTGCATCACAGTTCCTCTTCCATGAATTACAGTGGCTTCCCTTCTGTAGACCCCCAGATTACTGAAGCCTGTGAAGCACTCAGGCAGAGTATGTATGCAGCAAACAGGTATTGCCTAGTTCTGCCTCAAGGACAGCCCTTGGACCACATGCTTCTGGACTATTGAATGAATGAATATAAACTACTGAGTAGCTGGTAATGCAAGGAAAAAGGTACATGCAGATTTCTGAATACTGTAGGCTTCTTACAGGATAAGTGAGCTCTAATTTTATTACTCAAGTCCCTGCAGATGTGTGTAAGTACACAGATCTTCAGTTGAATTATATTGGGTTAATTTTAGGCTAACATCTGGGTATACTATGAAACACAGGGAGTGAAGAAGACAGAGCCAGACTCTTCACAGGTGGTTCCCAGAGCTGGACAAGAGGCAGTGGGCACAAACAGAAACACTTAAACAGGAAGAACTCTTTTGCTGTAGCGTGGTCAAACACTGGAACAGGTTTCCCAAAGAAGTTGTAGACTCTCTGTCCTTGGAAGTACATTTGAACTGAGTAACGAGCTCTAGGTGATGTCCTTTGAGCAGAGGGTTGAACTAAAGACCTCCACAGGTGCCTTCCAGCCTCAGTGGTTCTGTGACTGTATCACAAAAACTTCTTTTGCATAGGCTTTTTAGAGCCAGTATTAGTGGGAAATTTGTTATCCTCTAGCTAATGGTTTTCATTTGTTATTCAAGATGAGCAAATGGTTTTTCCCTCCTTTACTAGATACCATCTCCCAAATCAACAAGAATGACTTTGGGACACAGAGATATGAACACTGGATAGTTTTCACTCAGAAGAAATGCAGACTGCTGCAACTGGAAGATAAGGAGAAGGAGAGCAACATTTGCAGAGACCTTTTCATTTGTACTGAACACTTGCGGGTAAGTGTATATCCCCTTTCCTTCCATACAGAGTTAGAGTCATTCTGTTCCTGCTGATACATGTATGTTCACCTAGAATCAGATTTTGAACCAATTGTTCTATTTAGAATCATAGAATATGCAGAGTTAGAAGGCGCTCCCAGGGGTCATTGAGTCCAGCTCCTGTCCCTGCACAAGACATCCCCACCATGAGCCCAAGAGCATTGTCCAAGCACTTCCTGAACTCTGTCAGGCTTGGTGCTGTGACCACTTCCCTGGGGAGCCTGTTCCAGTGCTCAATGACCCTCTGGGGAAAGAACCTTTTCCTAATACCTAACCTAAACCTCCTGTGACACAACTTCAGGCTGTTTACATGGGTCCCATCACTGGTCATGACAGCGAAGAGATCTGTGCTTGCCTCTCCACTAAGTGAGGATGTTGAAGACTGCAATAATGGACACAGGCTAAAGTATAAGGCATGTAAGAGTTGTGTCCACGATACTCACTAGGGACAGATTAGTGCAGAGGAGACTTCATAGTGCTTGTGTTGTCATGAAAATGAAAGAACACCACAAGTTTGCAACATTTAATATAGCTAAATAAAATTTCTGTTCATTCCACCCCATGGAAAATGAGGCCTAAATGCATATGTTTCTTTCCGAGCAGAAATTCAACGATGCTCTCATTATCAGTGAAGATGCCCGCATCGAAGACGCTTTAGCCTACCTAAAAGAATTTTTCACAAATGTAAAAAATGGACCGTATACAGAGTTAGAGAAGCAACTGACGCACAAATTTCAAGGTATTTCCCACAGTACTTGTCACAGTTGCAGGGGAGAAGAGAGTTTATGATGGGATGGTCCAGGTGTTTTCTCCAGAGTAAGTGCAGTTGTTTTTCTAGAAACAGCACTTTTCAGAAGATTTGGTGTGTGTAGTGTTAGGGCAGGCTGGGGATACTTATGTTCTGTGAGTGTAAGCTTCTAGTGCAGAAGCTGAGAAAATAGTAATAATTGTAGCTAGATGCTGTAGTAAGTTCTTACATGCCTGGCTTGGAGATGAGGCAGCAGTGACCTTGTGGCTGTGCCCCACAAGTAGGGGGATGGTCTACAGTCATGGATACTTGTAGCATTAGGTAAGCCAACATACACTGCTCAGTGCCCTGCCTAGCATCCTTGCCAGTGCTTTCACATGAATCCCAGTCTTCTGGGAAGAAGCAGGTGTCCCTTGTACCCTTCTGATTGAAAGTTAGAGGTTGCACTGTTCTCTGACTTCTGATTTAGTTAGCAGTGGGCTATATTCCAGCCTGTGGTCTGGTGCATTTCAGTGTTGACTGCAATTTTAAATCACTGGGCTGTATGCTCTTGAGCATCAGTTGTTTTCTAGGAAGAAGTAGCAGCACAAGAACTGGGTTTGTTTTTTTGCTGTCTTTTGATGCAGAATATATCACAGAAGTTCTCATGTCACTTTTCTACAAAATGTGGGATATTAATAATATTGTTTTTTCTGGGGATTTTGTTACATTTATCCAACAGATTTCCCTGTTTGCATTCAAAAGAATGAAATAGAAAATGAAAAAAGAAGCTAAAGAGAATGTGTGTGGTGTTCAAAAGTAGGTTTGTGTGGGAATTCTGTTTTCTGCATTAAAACAGGTAACTTTTTCAAGAAACTCCTTTTTTTTTTCTGTCAGAGAAAGAACCAGAGCTAACTGCCCTTTCAAAAGATGAGTCAAATGAGAATCCAAAGCTGGAAGAGCTTGCTTGCATCCTGGACGAAGCATACCGCTATAATCCACAGACTCGCACTATTCTCTTTGCCAAGACAAGAGCTTTAGTCACTGTAAGATATTTGTTTTTAGAGCTTCTGAAATGGGAAGTGGGAAAATAAAATGCTTCACCTATTACCCTTCCCATTTTGACCTGAAATAGAAAAATATGCATATATTTGTACTTTCTAATTTATTTTATTCTGTCTACCTAAGACCTTATGCTCTGAGGCAGGATGAGTGGAGTTTTCTTTTTCTGAAAATTACAGTACAGTTATGATGTCCTACATGATGTCTAACTACATGTCATAGTTGATCATTAAGTCATCAGATTTTTACTTTAGACCTAAAGTCAGTTTTAGCAAGACATGTTTTAAGGGTTTTGGCTTTAAGGTGTTATGAATCAGCAGCTCTACTCCAATACTGGCTGCACATTACGAGGTATTTATACATTTCTCAGAGGATTCCCATAGACATAAAGAAGGTCTGTGCCCTAGCACCTGTTTTTGATCAAGAAAAAGGAAAAACTTTGTGCAGCAGATTTCTCAGGACTCTTCTTATCACTAGTCTATTTCAAACTTGCCTACAATCGGGGATCTAGGCTGGATGATGCTTTTTTTCCTTTACAATACCTGGCTCCCAGAAAAGGTTTGTGCTTGAGGTAAATGTGCTGCTAATCATTAGCATGAATAGGTTAAAACATTTACTGCAACTATCAGCTGTCTCTGGCTACTGTAAACAGATTTATCAGCTGAACAACCCAGCCCCTCTTTTTATCTTTTCATCCAGACATGCTGGATGAATTGCAAACCAGAAAAAATGAAAAAGCAGGCTAAAGTCCAAACTAACAACACCAAGCATCTGCTGGCAGCTTTCCATTTTAGATTTAAAACAGTAGCTTGGCTGAATTTTGTTCTTCTGTAAAAGCATTTTGAAGGTGCTGCTGTCACTGTATAGTGGAAGTTTGTGAATAGCAACTACTTTGCTTTGATCCCAGAAGTGTAGCATTCCGTGACCTGTTGGTTTATAAGAGAAAAACACAAACTTTTTAGCAGTGAAAGGCTGCTTGTTCTCTAGCCAGCCTTTAAGTTGCAGGAGTAGGAAAAATTCAAATCAGTCTGGCATGGTTTAATCTGGTATCGTGTGAGCCTTGCTTTCTCACCTATTAAAAAATATTCCCTCCTGACACACAAGTTACACCTTGTTTTCTGCTTTTGGGTTTCTTTTGGAAGTATTAATTGACTAGGCAAGTGCAGGAAAGATCTATCTGTCTCAAACGAGCATTTCATCTGCACAGAGACTCTAACTCCCTGATTTCCTCTCCAGGCTTTGAAGAAGTGGATAGAAGCAAACCCTCTACTTAGCCACATAAAGCCAGATGTCTTGATGGGTAAAGGAAGTAAAGATCATAAAACAGGTATGAAGATTTGCACTGAGATATTACATAAGCTAAATCTGTGGTGGCTATGCTGCTAAAATTGTTTTGCTTTTCCTGTGTTCATCTTCTGTGCCCTTAAACAGAGGAAGGTCATGCAACTTTGCACTTGCATTCTTCCATATCTGGAAGACCTTAAATGGATCCTAAGGAGATGCTTGCCTTTTCTGTAGAGAACCTTTGGTTAAAGCACTTGTAACACTGTCAGTGACACTTCTTCAGGGTTCTTTTGCTAGTTCAAAAGCAGTTTAGAAACTTCACTATCATGGCTTCTTGTGATTAGTTCTCATGTTGTCCCTGTTCCTTTTATGGATCCCTCTCTTATTTTGTGTTTGGTGGCACAAAGACATTTTAAGATAGACTGGAAGCTACAACTGAAATGAATTACCTATGGCTCAAGTTAAAAGTTAGCTTCAGTTTTAACTAAGCTGCATGGGTGTCTCCAATAACGGTCATCTGGGTGTTGTGTCTAAAATGATGTTTCCCAGGTTGATAACTCCTGTGCCACATCAAGAGAAATCCCTGGTCAATGGGTATAGTATAGGGCCAGCTGCTTATCAAACTTAGAGTAGTTTTCCAGATCAAAAGGATATACTAATTTCTAATCACTTAAGTAAAAGCAAATGTGGGTATCTCGCTCAAGGAGTTTTCAAAGCTTGCAGTGGTTTTTTTTCTGACGCAGTTTCTTGGTACTATAGGTATGACCCTGCCAAGGCAGAAGGGTGTACTGGATGCATTCAGAAATGACAAAGACATCAGACTGCTAATTGCTACATCTGTTGCTGACGAAGGCATTGATATTACTGAGTGCAACCTTGTGGTGCTCTATGAATACTTTGGTAATGTCACCAAAATGATCCAAGTCAGAGGTATGGAATTTCAGAGCTATTACTTTAGAAACCTTTTTTGGCCAAGAAATGAACATGAAATGTTACTGTCTGGCACACTGGAAATACTGTAGTAATATGTGCATGCTTTCCTCTGTACCTTAGAGCTGAGTCAAGTGAAGGATGGGACATGATAAATCTGTTCACAGAGCCGAGTCCTTGATGTTATCTGACTGTTCTTTTGCCAGGCAAATTAGCCATGCTGCACAAGGTTACTGAGATGTTGAGGACTGATAGCCTCAAGTAGACAATTACGTATACAGGCAGAACTATGGCTAGAAGAGCTATTGTTAGAAATACTTCAAATCATTCTGTGACAATTTACAAAGGACTGCTACAATGGAATTTCTTGTATTGCCTTGGCTTCTGGAGGCCTTCTCCTGCCTGGTGGCTTATTACCAACCCAGCTACTCCCAGGTACACGAGGCCTTCACATGTGCAGATCTCTAATATTTAGGACCAAAAAAAAGACACCCTGTTTCTGTCGTCTTGGCTTGTCCAGAGAAATCTATCAAGACTTTGGCCTTAAATTTGGTGATTGTACAGTATGGCCAGTAGAGGGGAATGAAGAGCCATACTAAATACTGATTTCTGCTTCACATTCCTGAACAGCATAAAACTGCCTGCTCTTTTAAGGGTACATCTGCAATATTTCATCCTGTTCCCCAAGTAGTTAACATCATAATTTAATGGGAAGTGATTTCTGTTGTACTTACACTGTACTCTACTTTCAGGGTTTCTGTGTTGTGACTTTCTTATCTGTATCTTGTAGTGAAGCAATTGCCCCAGAATTGACTTTTATGGCTGAAAGGATAGCATTTATTATTAAAAAGCCATTAAAGGTGCAAAGAAAAGAGGTTATGTCAGTTTTAAACCACATACAATCATAATTTTTGTGGAGTAGGAGCTTGAAAGAAAATGTGAACACTTTTTATAACTGAGCTACTTCTAAACTGGTATGTGATCCCTGTTGGTTTTGGTTTGCCTGTGTCACAGCTTCAATAAACAGGCAGGCAGTAGGCATAGTCCAGTAGAAGAGAAGGTGCTTACTGTTCTTGTCTGTTTTCTTGTCAGCACTATACTTCTAGTTCCTTAGGTTTTTGTGATATATGGGGGTTTTGGGTTTTTTTAGACACCACTTAGCAGGGATGAAAACTAATAAGGAAGACTGAGATGAACTTTTCTCTTTTATCTTTTTTTTTTCTTTTTTTTTTAACGCAACAAGAAGACAGCAAGATGCTATACAAAAATTGAATTTTAAAGCATACCTTAGCACAGGGAGGCTACAGAAGCAAGCAATACAATACTGGCTAGGGTATATCCATGCGGATATCTGGAAGGGGCCATCTTGTTCTGGTTTGTTACTGAAGAATGCTCTTCAGAAGCAGCATTATTTGAATCTGGACATTGCAAACAAAAGCAGCCATACAGAAGGCCCTTAACAGTCTTATGGCAGACCTATCACTTTTGGATGTGTTATTAAGAGTAACTAAAGAGCATGAATGTGTTGCTATATAGGTCGTGGAAGGGCAAGAGACAGCAAGTGCATCCTTGTGACAAGCAAAAGAGAAGTGGTTGAGAATGAAAAACAAAACTGTTATAAGGAAGAAATGATGAATGCAGCTGTTGAAAAGCTACAGAACTGGAATGAAACAACATTTGCAAGAAAGGTTTGTGATTTGTGCAGTTTTCATACTCAAATTTCAAAGGCATAATCTACATCAGCCTTCACCTGTTAAAGCTCTATGTAGGGCCAAGTGATAAGCTGAGGAAAGTGTTCATTGTACTTTATTTCTGACAAAGACTAGGCCAGAAGAGAAGGGATGGTGTGTACTGATAGTTTGTGAATGTCAACTGTACTGTAACTGCAAAAATTAAGAGTGTGAGGTAGAATTTATGACCTGTTGCTTTTGAAAAGAGAAGGACTTAAAGGTGATGTGAGAGTTTGAGGCCATCTTGGGCAGTGTACAAAGATATCGTGATGTTTTGCAGCTGAAAATCAGGAGGGCCAAAGCCCAACTGGAACTTCATATGGTCCACCACCAAGGCCTAAGGAGAAATCCCCATTCTTTTTGGATATGGGGGGAAACACAGTGACAAAGATGAAGAAGAGAGACTGAGGTACTTAATGCCTTGTTTGCCTCAGTAAGACCAGTTGTACTCAGGATATCCAGACTCCTGAGCTGGAAGACAGAGATAGGGAGCAGGATGAAGCCCCCATAATCCAAAAGGAACTTGTTAGTAACCTGCTACACCGCTTAGACACACACAGGTTTATGGGGGCAAAGGGGATCTACCCAAGGTGGTGAGGGTGCTGGTGGAAGAGTTCATCAATCCACTTCCCAGAATTTATCAGCAGTCCTGGATAATCAAGGAGACCCCAGATGACTGGAGGTTGGTCAGTGTGACCAAGAAGGACCAGGAGGATCCAGGGAACTACAGGCCTGTGAGCCTGACCGCGGTGCCAGGGAAAGTTATAGAGCAGGTCACATGCAGGATGTTACCCATTACATACAGGACAATCAGGGATCAGGCCCACCTGGGATGGGTTTATGAAAGGCAGGCCCTGCCTGAGCAGCTTGGTTTTCTTCTGTGACTGTGTGACCCGCTTAATGGGTGTGGGGAAGGCTGTGGTTGGTGTCTGTCTGAACTTAAATAAGGACCTTGGACACCATTTCCCACAGCATTCTCCTGGAGAAACTGGCTGTTCATGGCTTGGATGAGTGCACTTTTTGCTGGGTAAAATAAATGGTTAGATACCCAGGCCCAGAGAGTGGGAGTGACTGGAGTTAAATATAGCTGGTGGCTGGTATCAGTGGTGTTCCCCAGGGCTCAGGGAAGACTGGAATAAGCCACTACTAATAAAAAAGCTTTGTACACAGTTCTCCCGTATCCCTATGGACTCATCCTGTATTTACAGACAAGCTTTCAGAGACTGAACTGTACAACAAAGGATACCCAAGGCCCCCTGGCCTTTGTGACATTTCTTCTCTCACCTCCGAGGCTTGATGTGGTTGCTCCTGCTACTTCTCAGAGGATTCCATTTCTGCATTTAGTTCTCAGCTCTAGGCTGTGCCTCGTTGCTTCTTTCTATGCCTGCAGTTTCTGTGGTCTCTGTAGCTCTCTTTCCATACCATGACATTCCCAGACCAGCAGTGTTAGTCATGCTGTATGGTCTCACATCACTTAAGTCTTCACCCAGACTTACCAGTCTTAAGACCAGGGCGGCTGTTGGGGGCTAGAGGGGAGGAAGGATCAAACAGCGTAAATGCTGTCCATCATGTAATCTCATTCTAGCCCTACATTCTAAATTGACAAATGTACCCTGTTCTTTCTTGGTATGAGTTGCCAGAACAAGGTGTGTTTTGTTTTGTGTGCTTTAAGTAAAAGATTCCTAGATGTTACATATCCAAAGTCATGTTTAGGCTGACACCGGGATTTCATTTCATAATGATCTTGATTTTTATTTATTTATTAAAGATACGTGACCTGCAAATGAAGGAAAAGAAATTACGAGATTCCAGGAAGAATGAAACAAAATATAAAGTAGTGAAAGGGAAAATAAATCTTTTGTGTGGAAAATGCAAAGCATATGTCTGCAGTACAGATGACATCAGAATTATAAAGGTATGTTTGTGTTCAGGAACCTACATCCATAAACACCAGGGAAGTCAGCATTATTGAACTAATTGCATTGTTTATCAGTGTAGAAGTGGGCTATTTTGTGCAAACTGGAGGAGCATAGAAATGCTGAGTAAATCAATAACACCACAGAAACAGATGTGACTACTTCTTACTATGATATGAGTTTATGTTGTCCAAGGTGTGCAAATACGTGATACGGTAGGAATCACTTGTGTTTTCCTGCAGCCCTTTTGATGAATTTTGTGGAAAACCACCTGATCTTCAACTACATAACCACTAGTGTTACTGCTGGATATTTACTTTCCTGATTAGCATCAGATTGGAACTCTCTCTGCTGTTGAGAGATTTCTCCCACAATTTCTGTTGACTGAAAATTATCCACACAAAGTAGGGATCAGCTTACTAACTCCTTGTCTTATGGGTCAGTTTGAGTTTTGAAAAGCAAGGTAAACTGTGGTTTCACAAGAAGAGCCCCACAGGTCTTCAATACTATTTCCTTTTCTATTCTGTAGGTGTAGTTCACATTGGTTCTATGTATATCATAGGGACATTTTGATTGTACTCTTTCTGAACATGAATATTTTCCCTGTAGACAAAAGAAGGCAGTAGTCTTTACACATGGAAAGTAGTGATCATGAAAGAGCGGCTTTTCTGAGCCCTTTGAGCCTTTATAGTTCTTTTTGTTCTTTTGAAGCCGCTTCTATTCGTGCTGCTCTGAAAAGTGCAGTTGCAATGTGATAAGGGGCTTCAGGCTACAGCTGAGCATTACTGTGTCTGCCTTCAGGCCCTTGCCAAATTTTCATTTGTTTTTACCAGCTGTTTTTGGAATGTAGATGGTGTTCACTACTCCTCTACAAGGAGCTGGGAATAGTTCAGTTTTGTGAAAACTTGGTTACATTTCTTTGACAAAAAACATCGAAAGCACCTCTGACTTTTACTCTCTTTTGTGCTCCCGTATATATATATATATATCACCTATACCTGTGCAAATAGATCCAAGAGTTCAGAAAACTCTTCAGTAAGTGTTTTTGCTTAGTGTTCTGCAAATAACTCCTCAAAGTTTTTAAAATAATCCCTACAAACTGCAGTTCCAGGAGGATCTACTATTTTCAGACTCAAGCTCAGATTGTAAATATGCCCTCAAATAAGGCCGTTAATTTCTTTAATCTTTTATTATATATGTTATAAACAACAACTGTAGCTCCTTTACTTGTTAGGGTTATTTTTTCTACCACTCCAAAGTAATTGCATGAGCCATCATGGGATGCAAGAGTCTCTCAAAGTTGTCCATTGAATGAATTACTCTCTTAATTTCCTGGACAAGGCTCAAATACTGCAAACACAGTTTTTAAAAAGCTTAGTAAGTTCAAATATGTGTAAGCTGATGACTGGGGATACACAGTAAATTTTTTTTGGTTTGGAGAAGACCAGGCCTGGGTCCTTCTATTACCTGGTATTCAATGAATGGGGGGAAAAAAAAGCAATGAGCCAAAGGCTCATTGCTTCCTCTCAAGAGGAAAGTGAGCCTCCTGGGTAACAGCAGTTGTCTTAACAGTGAGAAAAAACATGTATATGAGAAGGGAAGGGGAATGAGAAGAAAAAATGAGGAATGTTGTTTCTAATATTAAGTGTTTCTGGCATGTTTTGTTTCAGGAATCTCATCACACTGTCCTAGGTGATGCATTCAAGGAGCGTTATATAACAAAGCCCCACAGCAAACTGGTTCAGTTTGATGGTTTTGAGAAAAAAAGCAAGATGCATTGCCGAAATAGTGAGTGCCAGCATGATTGGGGGATCACAGTGAAGTACAAGACATTTGATAATCTACCAGTGATCAAAATCAAGAGCTTTGTACTAGAGAATGTTGAAACTGGGACACAAATGGATTTTCAGAAATGGAGAAGTATTAATTTCTCTTTGAAGAATTTTGATGAAGAAAATGACCTGAGCTCAACATTTTAATTGATATGTCATTCTCCTGTACTATGCTGAAACAGCAGATGATCAATTTTTGTGTATAAAAACTTTTGTTCTTTATGCTAGGCCCCTCACACGCATCTGGCTAGATTATAAAAGGCGTGTAAAGCCACTGAAACCAGTATTTGCTATGTAATGAAATATTTCACCACAAGTTTCATTAGAAAGACAAGTATGTGCCTAGGTGTCTAGAACTGAATCATTATGGCTGTGAGGAACCTGGTCTGAGAAAAAATATCAAGTTGGATGACTAACTAAACATCCAACTTTAGGTGACAAGCTACACCTTCAAGAATTGAGGTGCAAATCAGCAGCTTCTTTGGTACTAACTTGTTGTTGGATTCCACATCCTTTGCAGCCAACATGACTTACGAGCACTTCAGGCACTACTCTGGCTGCTTTTAAAACTTTAAAAAAAATAATTTTAATGTTCTAGATATAGATATCCAGTAACTTTTCTGTAAGGACAATACTACATCTCTTAAATCTATCTTTAATAGGAAATTCTTCTGCAACAGTAGAAATGCAGTAGGGCAGAGCCCTCTTGGGGATTCATCCTTGTGATTAAAATGGTAGCACTTTTTTTTAAATCACTGCACCTTGTTCAAGTTGATATTGCTCAAGCTGCAGAATGGGCACCCTCCTGTGTTGCTTAACTGAACAAGCCCTAATGGGCACAAGACAGTGCCTTGGAACATGGGTGGAGGTTCAGTTTTAATGGGGATTAGCACTTACCTGGATGCCCTGTTCTCATGGATTACCACCTAAAATCTTTCAAGACACTGGGAATACTGTAAGCTTCCTGTCAGAGCTGATATAGCATTCTTACAAAGTCTAGGCATTACTGTGTTCAAATCTATTCTCTTTACCCAGATCCCAGACTTCTCTGGGAGAAACAAAAATTGCTGCAGAGTTATGAAACACTGTTATACACTGTAAAGCACCTGCTAATTCTACGTATCTTCAGTGAGTTTAGTATTCAGTATTTCTGGAACAAAAAACAAATGCATTTTCAGTTCAGTTTGTGTATTTGATATTGTGGTAAGGTATGTATGTGCAAGAATTGCATTACCAAAACACCTGAACTAATTAAAAAAACCCAACCAACTGAAAAACAAACCCCAAACCTAATTTAAGAGTTCATAAAACCAGACCTAAATTTATGAGTTCAAAAATTAAACTGCCTAAATCCTACTCAGTGAGGCTTGCAGTGTTCTTCTAAAGTGTTGTGTGGCATTAAAAGCAAAAGAATTTTGTAAGCCCTGCTTCATGTTCCACCCCAGTCCATGCCTTTTACCGTGAAAGTTGTATGCACTGTACAGGAAGGCTGAATCTCAGTCCTACAGTAACTTCCTCTGTACTTAGTTTTTACCTAAAAGGAAACACAGAACAATGAATAAAGATGATTTATGTTCAGATAATGCCTCCCCTCCAAAAATACTAGGAACAAAATATTTTTGAAAAAGGCTGGTTTAGCACTATCAGATTAAAAGTACATGGAAAAATCACAGCTCTTAAGTATCAAATTGCTCTGTGAAAGGAGCATCTACATGGGGACTCCTGGCATAAAAAATAATCAGTCCTAAATTTCACAGTTTATAGTGGTAACTACTGGGAAGTTGAACTTGAGAAGTTTTGGTATTTTCCTATTCTTTAAACACAAGGATTTCAGACTAAAACAACTTTGCAATTCAGCCTAAATGAGTATTAAAGGTTGATGGGATAACACATTAAGAAGAATGTAGCTTGATACAAGAAGTCTTTCCTTCAGTACACAGTGGAGATGTGAGAGTGGGGAAGAAGAGCACTCTATCTGGCCTTTGAGAAAACCTGATTAAAAAAAAAAATAACCTGAAATTGCGCATTTCTTACAACCACATCAACAACTCACTGTTCACAGAATCACAGAACAGCTATGGTTGGAAGGGACCTCAGAGGTCATCTTGTGACCCAAGGGATTGCCCAAGACAATGTCCAAATGTCCAGACAGCATCTGAACATCTCCAAGGATGGAGACACCACAGCTTCTCTTGGCAGTCTCCTCCAGTCAGTGCTTGATCCCTCAGAGTCAAAAAGCGTTTCCTACTGTTCACAGGGAACATCCTGTGTTTCACACTGCTTGTGCCCACTGCTCCTTGCTCTTAAGCACCACTGAAAAGAGCCTGGATGCATGCTCTTTTGTGCCCTCCATTCAGATATTTGTACAGAAACAGCAGAAATATCCCTGAGCCTTCCCTGTCACTGGACTAAACAGTCCTGGCTCTCTCAGCTTCTCCTCATGAGACACTTCAGACCCAGCAACATCATGGTAGGCCTGTGAAGGATGTACTAGAGGAGCTCTGTCGTAATCAAGCAATAGCCTGTTGCAGGCACAGGGCAATCCCTGTGCCCTCCCTTAAGCGTCTTTTTTCATAACTATTTTAATAGTTGTTTTTTATCCAGAAACAACCAGACCCGACAGCACTAAAAACACATTAGGAGATTACTCTGAAAGAATTTCTCCACTATGTTAATTGTTGTGGCAGTTGCTGTAAGTACAGTTAAGAGTGAGAATTAGTACCATAACCTTGTTGATCTCTGAGTAAGAGTAGATTTGTTATCCCTGTAAATATATTCACGTGGCATTGTTGATTGGGCAGTCACTGACCTCAATGAATGCATTAAATGTAATTACTGGTTGCTAACTGCCATAGAAATTGCTGACAAGGATCTTGAAATTGTGCAGATTGTCTTCTTGAGGGCCCAAAACAGAGGGAATTGCATCATGCCAACATTTTGTTAGAATGAATACAAATACAGTCAGATACTGACAGTCTTCTGTAACCTATCTCGTGCAGACTTGCCAAAGAAACTAGAATTACAACATGGAAAGTAAAGACTTGTATGATTCTGTTTCTACAGGGATAATGAGAAGAGTGTAAGTTGAAGTTTTGTTCTGCATCCCAATACTAAGGATAAAATAACAGAAACCACCAAACTTTTTTAAAAATAAATTTTATTTTATCCATTAGAAATATCCCCAATAAGTCCACCTTTCCACAAAGGCTTAGATTTTAAACAGAGTTCACATTTTTTATAATTAACAAACAGCTAAATAATTTCAGTATTTGATTCAGATTCTGTTTAACTGAATAAGAAAGCAAGTCAGTGTCAGGTAATGAGAAAGGAATAAAATTTTTTTATACTGTCAGTTAATTTCTAGATCACTGATGTAAGCATAGAACTTTACTTCAGAGTCAAACTAAGTGGATCGAATACATGAAATCAGCACATGATCTGCAACAGTTCTACAGATGCCAGCGGTGTTTTAATGACTTTTGCAGTGTATTCTAAGGTAAGTCAAGCCAACTGCCATACAAAAGTTAATAAATGATGTTTACTTTATATGGGTGTGTCCAGTTTCCTGATACACAGAAAAATTCAGAATTGTAATCGAGCCTTCTAATACAATCCACAGAAAAAAACTGTTCACTTTATGGTTCACACTTTGAAATGCATGATTACTATACTTTTATTGTGCTCACGAGAAGCAGGCTTGTTTGTACCTGGACGTTTTTGCCTAATATTTTTTTATTAGGATGCCATTTTCCGGATCATGTAGTTCAGAATGCCGCCGTTGTGGAAGTAAGTGAGCTCCACATCAGTATCAAATCTCATGATGGCATGAAAGGTTTTCCCAGTGTCCAGCTGTTGGGGTCAAAGAAAGTCATTCAAGCAGCAGAATGTTGCACATGTTACTTGACATCATAGTAAAATAAGGACTGCTAGGATCATTTTGCCATCTTAAAAAACTGTGATAGAAAGCTAAAGTGAACAGACACCAGTACTTCTATCCACATTAAACTATAGGAAGCTGCTTAAGAGGAAAGTGGTTTAAAACAAACCATAACAAACACAGTATGGAGTCTCATTGCATTTGCTGCTTCATTTATAACAGAGAAATTTATAGTGGATTTTGAGTGACTGGTCCAAAATACAGGATGGCGTTGTGTTAAATGAAACAATTTGAGCATCCTGCTTTCATACCCCATCATAGTAAATCAAATAATGGTTTGGGCTAGAAGGGACTTTAAGAATCACATAATTCCAACCCCCACTACCGCGGTCAGGGAACATTCCACTAGAGAAGGTTGCTCAAAGACTTATCCAACCTGACCTTGAACCCTTCTAGGGAGAAGGAATCCACAACTTCTCTGGGCAGTAGTTCCAGTGCCTCATCTCAAATTACTCCTTGTATCTAACTTAATTCTACCCTCTTTCAGTTTAATCCCTATTAGAATAACCGTTTTAATCTCCTTCACCATCTCAATTCTTTTCCCTATTTCACGTGAAAGAATCAATCTGACTCCACGCAACAGCATATGTTTTGAAGAGACAATGAATTTTGAGTAAAGTTACAGTGATTCAGAAAATTCAGCTCTTAGGTGTCTCATACCTTAACCTGGACATTCATCTGTGGTTTTAGTTTTTCAGGAATAATAATCGTGTAACGCTCCCGTCCAGTGAGTCCTAAAACTCCTGCATCCTCTCCAGGTAAATATTGCAGAGGAATCACTCCCATTCCTACTAGGTTGCTTCGATGAATTCTCTCATAGCTTTCAGCAAGCACAGCCTTGACACCCTGGGAAATACACAACACGTCGAGTTATTTCATAATTCAGAACAGTCCTTCTGCACTCATAAGAAGGAAATTGGTTTGTTTGTGGTCCCCTCCATTTAATTTACCATCTACTGGTAGAGTCAGCAGGTCTGTCTGACAGCAAACTGTCCAGGATGCATTGGCTATATGTTAACTTTCACACCTCTTTAAAAGAAGCCTGACTCAAAAAAGTTGCATATGTTTTCTCAGGAATCCTGCATACTACTTTTAACATGTCTAATGCAGGGCGCCACTTGTCATTTCTGTAACTCTCCCTAATTCGGTGTCGTCCTCCTATAAGCACCACTGTGCATTTTAATTAATTTTGAAAATTTTACATGTGAATACAGTTAATACAAAAACTCATTGCCAGAAAAAAACTCCAAAAACTTAGCTGAACTTAAACATCAGCTCTCATAAAACTTTTTCTAATAAGGCAAGAAAGCTTGAATCAGACTGCTTGCTGTAAACAGTGCTGTAAGACTGGACAGTCAAAGAAAGAAATAGGTATTTCACTGCATGTGGATCTCTATTTGGCTCCCACGGTGAAGCCATGTTAAATTTAATTTTCACTGATATTATTCTCTTACACTCTCTAGTTTCCTTGCTAAGTGAGCTTAAGGATGCTGCTGCAAGCAGAATTATGATTTACGGGGCTGTGGAAAGTGGAAGGAAAGAAACTGGCCTTTCTAGTGTAGCCTTGTGGATTTCTAGATGAAGATCAGTCAAGCCTTCCAGTCAGAACAAGATCTATTCATATTAAATAGCTTTTGCAACTCTACTGTGGTTCTTGGAGGCAGCAGAGATTTCAAAATAGCTCTTGCTACCAAAAGTGAGAATGAGCTACGCAAGATGTTGGTCATAAGCTAGTCTCACTGACAAATCAACACACTTTTAATACTGTCCTCCTAATTTACTGCAGCCACTCACCAAGAGGAATGGTCCTTTAGCAGCCCAGTCTCTGGAACTTCCCGCACCATATTCCTTCCCAGCCAGCACAATCAGAGGATGACCAGCCTGCTTGTACCTTTCTGCAGCATCAAACACGTCCAGCTGGAATAAAAATGCAAAACTCTTTGTAAACTTTTTGCGAGTGGAAGCATAGTTTCAGGGAAAGGAGGAAAAAAAATGTGTCCCCACATAAACAATTGAAGCCCACAACTTCCACCAAATAGCACTTTAAGGATATTGACCATACAGCACTTTGTAGCTTTTTAGTCTGATCTCACTCGCCACACAAACTTGCACCTTTCACTGGTGCTTTTACAGAGGTTACACTCTCCACAGATATGCCTGAAAGCACCACATTGCATAGGTACATGTGACTGCTTCCCTGAGTCACCTCCCGTTCCCTCAATTAGCTTTACTTTAAAGGCACTGAAGAGTAAATTACCTAAGCTGCAAGAAGGAAAGCCAGCACTAATCCAGTCTGTTGGCAGTGAGCCACAGTTTAGAGAAGCATGTGTACTTACAATTTCCCCAGAAGGGAAATGGATAGTCTGAGGTCCTTGTTTATCAATAAACTTGTTGACCAAACGAATGTTTGCAAATGTCCCTCTGGCCATGACAGCATCATTCCCTCTGCGGGAGCCATAAGAATTGAACTCTCGAGGAGTCAGGCTATTAAGGGAAAGAAGAAAGGAAATTGTGTTGCTTTTAAACTAAAAGCACTCTATGCTCTAAAAAAAGAAAGTAATAAACTGGTGTTTCTGAGGCAGGCATGTACACAGTTCCCACCCTGGCAGGAGCATCCAGTTAGCCAATACTTCTACTTTTGAGACATTTTGAAAGAAAAGAGAAATAATTTAAAAATAGCTATAGTTTGGTCATAAAAAGCAGCTTCCATAGCATTCTCAACTGTCACCCAGTTGAAAACAGTATCTGACAGCGATGCGAGCATGGAATTCATATTAAGTCAGAAGATGCAACATGATTTTTTTTCTTAATAGCTGGTGCCTGAAAATCCTCCTTGTTATTTATATTACTATAGCATCTAGAACAAAGGCAGAGCACTGTGCTAGATATCTAAAAGGCACCAAGAACCTCTGCTGCAAGTTAGAACTATGGAAGAAAAAGTTCACTTGCAAACAAACATGAGAATGAGAGGACACTCCAGCCTAACCAGGAAACAAAAATGCACTGAAATGTGACAGAAACTTAGACTGTTTGCACTGGTGTACATCCAAACTGCAGCTATAACATACATCATCTCTTCTGTAATGTGTGTAGAACTATTCAGATTTCCAAGTAACTGACAGCAGGGGAGTCAAAGAGTCCAGAGCAGTTGGTTTGCATTATGTCACACTGTTTTAATCCATTTTCTTTCCAAAATTATTAAGTCTAGTGAGTTAGGACTTTTTTTTATGTCAGTGCTGTTGCTCAAAACATCACTGAAGTTGTAAGAAGTGCTGAATCAGAGAATAATAGCATTGTATTACCTATGAAGACTGAATAGGTTAACTTGGTAAGTCCTAGTCTTGCATTAAGTTGAACCCCAAGTACTAAACTGACAGACTGGCTATAGAAAAAAAATTAACATTTTACAAGTGTTTGGACTCCATCCACAATATATTTGCCAGTCTTTGCAGCTGCACTGAAACCTTAACTTCTGGGTGTTCTGTAGTGCCTAAGAGCCTAGCTCTATGAAACAGTTGCACATGCTAGAAGAAATTAATATAAAACCCATTTTCAGCAGTAACAAAAATGGTAATTTTGTTTTGATATGGAGACAAATCTTGATTCCCTTATTTATGACTAAACTTACAGGCTAATTTTTGCAGTAAGTCATCTTCTTCCCCTATTTCCATTAAAATGTCTCTAGCCCTACAGTGATTACACATGTACAGAACTCTATACTACTTCTTACACTTAGTGAGAGCTGCTGAAGCAACAGAAAGAGAAATGTATTTCTTTCTTAATTTTGTTGTCTGGGCAGTTGTCAAGGTATGCAAGTGTATGTGAACAGACAGGAGGTATGTGTGCCTGTAACGCGGTATGATAGTTGCGGTTTGTTTGCTCTTCCCACTTCATGACAAGAACAAGAAGCAGTGCTTACCCTCTGCTGGTCAAATAACGGGCTGCAGGACTATTTCTTGCAATGTTCCCTGCTGGAGATATGTGGTCAGTTGTCACAGAGTCACCAAAACTCAACAGGACATAAGCATTTTCTATTGTTTTCGGGGTCTGAAGAGCCAAAGTCTAAGCCATCATAAATATAAACAAACAATTAATACATGAAAAATAATTCTTTTACCTTTCTCAAAAAAGTGGAAGTTACAAAATAAAGTCTCCCTTTTCATACAAGTTAGGACAAACTAAAAAACCCGACCCTATTAAAAGTGTTTGTGTTCTCGAATAAATATGATGCCCTGGCTCTCTGCCAGAAGGTTCATGCATGAAGAAAATAAAGGAGACAAGAAAACCAGCCAAGGTTTCCTGTGTGATACATGCATGAAAATCCAGGACTCCTAGACAAATGCATGCATTGAAATTTCCATTTACTTTTAAATGGCACTGAATTAGCAACCCAAACACTAAACTATTTGGTGCAAAATGCAAGCAGGCAGAACTGTGCATTTCATCTCCTGTTCTTTTTCCTCCCTTTCTTTGTGACTATTTAGAAGTATTTCAACTTAAAAGGAGAAGGAGACTTTTTGAGAGCCCTGAAGTGAAAGGGAATCCTTACAATTTTGAGATTCACTCATGCCTTTGTATTAAAATGAACACAGTAGTGCAATTCTAACATTTAAGAACCAGGGCCTCAACAGGCTTTTACGGATCCTCTCAGGCCTCTCAGAGTGGCTTTACTTCAATATGGGTCAAGACCACTGCACACTTTGGCTTGATTCAAAAGAAAAGAACATACGTACCAGACCATCAAAGAAAGGAGGAGACTTGATATAAGTAGACTTGGGATTCCAAGTATACAGTTTATCTGAAGGAGCATCTAAGGCATTCCAAGATTTGTTTACTGTCTGAAAAATACACAGAATCCTTTCACTGATTTCTAAGTTTTCAGAAGCAATATAATTACTTCAGAATCCAGGTCAAAATACAAATTTGACTTCAGCAAAAGCCTTGCGTACTTCTTAGAGCACTTTGGAAAATGTACATAACAATATACATTATGTTTGAGGGGGTTTTTTTTAATGATTCTATCTATTAAAAGATTTAGGAAAATCCTCACTTCATTACAAAAGAAGAGACATTCAACCCGTTTTCTGAGAATAACCTGAATTATGTACACAGGTAACACTTTATAATTCTCTAGTGTATTTTTCAGTAATTTCAAGAAGCTTCCCTAACATATCAACCATAAGAACATATTGTTTCAACACTTGAAAAAGATTTGCAGGAAGACATTACCAAGTACAAGTTTTTTTCCTGATGTCAATCCTGTTAGTTAATGCAAATTAATTTTATGTCAGTTAAAAAAAATCAGACATTTGTGAAGCTGGAATATTCTACCTTCTAGTATCAGCTGGAGATGGCCACTTAAAACACATCATCTACATGTTACATTAAAAATATCAAAAGGAGCAATTTTCAAAACATGACTGTCTGTAAGAATGAATTAATTATCCAGATGATTTTAAAAAGACCTCATTTGAATATTTGTCAGAATAAGAGCAACACCCATAGATGAAAAAGGTTCATTTCATTATCATGACAATCTTATTTAATTTCTTCAAAACAGCATAGTACATCAATCAAACTACTGCCAAGGAGATTAATTCACCTCTATTTTTTCGTAGACCTCCTTGAACATCCCAGGAATAACAAATTGACGCTCAACAGCCTGAATTTCGTTTCTTGTTGGCCAGATATCTTTCAGGAAAATTTTCTTCCCTGAAGCATTTATTCCTGTATAAAATGGTATGGTCACATTTCTTGCATTAATTTTTCATTAAGAAGAAAAAAGAAGTTTACCACTGTGTCCTCTAGCTATGTGTTCCTTGTAACACTCACAAGACACACTTTATTTCTCCTACAAGAATCTGACAGAAAAGTATGTCACAAACTTGATCATGCCTGTACATAATCGATCTGTGACTTCCCATGGCCTACCAGAATAATTCATAGAATCATTTATGATGGAAAGGATGTTTGAAAGTTGTCTGCAGAAGGAGACTCTACTAACTCAGGTTAGCCCTTGAAAGACTATCCCCCATATGGAACCAAAAATACCACCCAGTGGAATCAGGTGGAAGCCAAGCCTGAGCATTACTCTTTCTCCATCATATTAACTCTTTGTTACTCTGACTCTTGACATACTTTGTCTCCCAGAGGTACTTAGTACTTTAAAGCACTTCCCTAGGACAAATGTTTCTGAAGAGCTTAATTCCAAACAGTTTAGTTTATAAGCTGTGAAAAGAAGCATGCCTGACACTGTCTTACCCAATGGCTCTTTCTCAAAGTCGATCCGGATGGTCCCCGCAATTGCATAGGCTATCACCAGTGGTGGGGAGGCCAGGTAGTTAGCACGGGTGTTGGGGTGGACACGCCCTTCAAAATTCCTGTTGCCAGACAGCACACCCACTGCCACGAGGTCTCCCTGTAACACAGAGATTGAGACAAAGGTAGGTGAGGTGCTTGCAGAATCCACACACAGAGCAAGTCTGCAGAGGCTCACTGCACTGCAACAACGACTGGACAGTCACAGAACTGTCTCCTTCCAAACAATCCCAAAACATTTCCTACAGAAAAGAGAATATAGATTGAATTTACTTTGTACAGAGCTGAGAAGAGCCGACACACAGTATAGTACAGATCAGGACAGCACACAGCAGAGAACAGCTTACATAAATGAGCTGCACAGGAAAAACTGCATACCTGTGTAATGGCCTCAACAACGGACTCTGGTAGGGGTCCACTATTGCCAATACATGTCATGCAGCCATAACCCACCACATCAAACCTATGCAAAGCACAAAAATAATGGTGAACAAAAAGCTATCTTGAAGCAAGACATTTAACCACTCACCAGTTGGCAATGGTTACTTTGAGGAGACATACTGCTTTAACAAATGAAAAGGTGCTGAAAACAGCATTTTTGAGAATGCTCTGTTTTTACCATTGCAGTGACTGTCTATGCACAAAGAATGTGAAATGTGTTATCTAGTAAGAGGAGAAACAATATAGTGTGATTTACACTGTTTCAAAATGATTAGTCTTGAAAAGAACCCATTCTCATGCTTAAGAACATAAGTCTTCAAGAAGCTACAGCAGGCTTTCATCATTGGTATAAAGCCAGCCAGCACAACAGCAATGTGTTCACTCATGCAGGATCATACCATAAGGTACCTGCAATATCTTTTAAGCTGTGCAGAGAAACAGTTATTCTATTGCATCACGTGTTGACAATGATTTTATTTAAGCAGCCATAGGACAACAGTAAGAAAAGCACTCCTACCCTAGTTGAGAAAGGTAACGCATAACTCCACTCTCCCTCAGATAGTAAGTGACAACCCCACTTCCGGGGGACAGGCTGGTTTTAATGTATGGCTTCACTGTCAAACCAGCTTCAACAGCTTTCTTAGCAAGCAATCCTGAAAAACACAGAGGGTGGTTGCAGATTTTCCTGGAAGTGAGACAGTTTGGTGGACAAGCATGTTAAGAGAAGTACCATTAAATAAGTGGGAACAGAAAGGGCAGCAGCAATGAAATGGTACAGTGAGCAAACAGCACTGATTCCATAATAACCAGCTAGATCTCAAGTGCTCTGTTGAACTGTAGATCCAGACTGCAATTTCTGTTCCACTAGAAGGTTGATGGAAGTTGCTATCAATAAGATGCATTCACTGGGGCAGCAAGCAGACATTCAAAATTCAGAACACTGAATGAATGTCTCACAAAAAATGCAAGGAAGAACCGTTAAGTTCCCCGTTACCATGGTCTAGTAACCCAGAGAAGAAACAACTGCCAGCATAAGACTTGCTGCCCTCAGAAGCAGAAGGTTATGGGAGCAGCAACACTAGCCCTTGCCACAAACAAGCTATCTCACAATCCACAGTTTGTCGCACAAGTGCTGTTTTACCACTCCTGGAATTGTAATATGCATAGGGAAGTTTCAATGGAACATGTTACTAAACACACATTTATCCTGAATTCATTCCTTTGAAATTAATTGTCCACACATAGAAAAATGTTCAGAGAACAAGTCCGCCCCAGTTCTTTCCCAGGACGAACATAAAAGAAGTAGCAGATAGGCAAAATATGTAAAACTTCACATTCCCATTCTGCATTTTCCCTCTCACACATGACATCCATTTAGATAAGAAAACAGACATAAGTTGTGCTTTGATCCAACATGATCTCCAACAGGAAGATGTCATCAAACTGTTTTATGTTTGCCAGCTGTCTGGCAGTTCTGTTAGACATGACCTGGACCACGACACTTTTAAGTGCTGTGTGAAATGGCCTACACACATGAATTTAATGAAGCAGCCCTATTCCTCAAACTGCTGAGATTCCTTAGCTACTGAAGAGGAAGTTGCCAAAACTGGAGCTCTTGGGATACTTTTGCAAATGAGACCATGAACAAACTATCATCCTAGGAACGGAGAGTTTGACAACCTGTTTGAAAGTGTTTCCTTCCGTCTTCCTGCTCACATCACTTCTGAAAAGATAGCAAGGTCAAACTCTTAAAACTGGCAAGGAAATGCCAGAACTTCAGTTCCTCTGAGCAACCTTAATCCAACACCTTTATAAAGTCAGATTAGGCTGTCAAGGTTCCTACAGCACACATCCACTATCCCCACAGACACACAGCCCTCACTTAGTGTGATATACAGCAGTATATCAGTATATCACCATGAAACCACCATTCATATCCTGGAATTTTAGTTACTTATTTGGGAACACTGTATGTTTATTTATTTTCATTCAAAACCTCATCCTGAAAGCCAAATTACCACATTTCTTGTGGGTATCTCAGAGGTTGTCAACACTGCTGTTTACAAACATTTATCTGAGACTGACAGAATTACTTTTCCCTTCCTTGTCAAGGTCAAAATATAAGTGCTGCTGTACAGAAAGGCAGCAAAGATGAGAGTAGCCACTAAATCTGAGCACGTACACTAATTCAGGGTGCTGTGCATTACATAGTAGTGAATGCACTCAAAGTACCAACTTTATTTGTATCTGCAGAGCACTCTACATTTTAAACCCATAGAGCTTTCAAGCCAAGATGGTTAAAAGATCAGTATCCCTACTGCCTCAGAGAGGGTTAAAAATGCATGTCATTAGCCTGGGAGCCAAGCACTTGAGGAAACTATCCCAAACAGGTGACACAACTGAGGGATACACCCAGCTAGAACTAAGGGAACAGACAAGGCAAAGAGAGTTTGGCTGGAGAAAACCTACTTCTTGATCCTTGGAAGAAAGAAATACAGCTCTATTTCTATGATTATGCAGAATGGACCTGAGAAAGAGGTATGCTGCTCTGGCTGTCCTGTTAAGGGCAAGTGGATTGGGACACCTTGATCAATTCCGTTCCTCTCAAAGTGGTAAGAAAATGAGCAGGTCTCTCCTCTATTTCTCTTTTGTACTCTTTTGTCTTGGTTTACGATGGACTTTGAAACTGTTGCCAGAATTTAAAAGACCTTTTGTGCCTGGAAGGGGGGTGAACTGCTGGTACTGTAAAGTAGCCAAAGATAGATGCTAGTCTGAAAAAAGGTGATAAATATCACATCAAAAAGCCAAACATAAAGTGAACGTTGACAGAGACTGTTGACAGGCCAAAAGCTTCCCAGCACCACACAGGAATACAGACAAACTATATTACTTTAACTTAATCCTCTCTGGTCAAGGGCCTTTGTATTGCCCATTGCATATCCCTTCTAACCTTTGTGAGAATAAAGCCTGCATCACATGAACAGTATGACAGACTAGTAAGCCCTAATGCAGCAATGATCCCACAGTGACAAATACCATCCATATACATGTTTGCAGAGGAGAGAAAGAAATACATGAACACGTAGCCAAACACCTGGGAAAGTGGGCCAAACTTGTCCAGTATAGACTGGACCCTTTGAGCTGACACTATTCATTCCTATTTTGTTGCCAGAAGCACACATGAGGAATGAGAAATTTTCTGCCCAGACTAGTCATGTTAAAAATCAACAAGCTCCTGACCTGAAATTTTACACAACCAAGTCAGACTAAATGTTCTGTAGTGGTGCACACCAAGCCCACCTCTGGCCTCTTCTTAGATGCAGCTGAGATGTAAATGAAAAGGCTCTGAAAGCTCTCAGTCCCTGAGAACACAATTTGCTTCCTCTAGCTACACCTAGCATGCCCTCAGAGTCTTCTTGTAACAACTTTAGTAGGCAGCCTCTAGCTAAATGTGTGTTTTGTACTCTTGCTGACAGATCAGAGTACCTTATGACTTACACCAACTGACCATTCTTCACAGTCCCTCTTCTGGCTTTGACTTTCAACAGCCTCTTCTTAGCTCTATATATCAGCTTCTGTGCATATGAAAAATGTCAAAAGTGTCGGTTAACTAAGTTCCAGCTTGCCCTGTAGAGAAGACAGTGCAGGAAGGACACATTTTTGTCAACCTACATTTCTAGCTACCACTTCCAGAAGGCTTCTGCTACCCTTAGAAATTAAGCTCAGTTTTCGCACTCCAAATGACAAAACCAGTACTGTATGTGTTGAATTTCATCAGTGTTGTTAGTGTCTTTAGGGCACACATCCAGAGCCATAGAGAAGGAACTGCACATTAGGCAAATCAACTTACCTGCACCCAACATAACTGAGGGATTACTGGTGTTTGTACAGCTTGTAATGGCAGCAATCACTACTGAACCATGAGCAAGCTCGAAGTCACGGCCCTCAAAATTAAATTTGACTATGCTGTTGTGTTGGTCTGGGGCAATTTGGAATCCCTTGAATCCTTGCTGTAGGAGGAGAAAATAAGAATCAAGAGGAGTGGTTAACGTAAATATTTTGACTGAACACTGGGCTGTTTTTTCACCAATGAGAAGCATCTTTTAGTCACATCCATGCTTGTGCTTTTAGGTCTGATGGTGAAGACTTGCATCTCTGGTCAACCAAAATGGTGGACAAAAATAATTTTTCCTGGAGTTTATCCTCTTCTCTGTTTATTGGTAAAAGAGGCAGCCTTTGCAGCAAAATATAGTTGTATTTTCTTCCTGCATGAACATATCCTTCTTCAGACTGCTTAGATGCTTCTTACTCCTGTATGTTCCAGATTCCTGATCACACAAGTCTTAGTACACAATCTAGTCCTGAAATTTTGGCCTTAACATAAAAGATCTTTAAGACGTGATTATCAAACAGCTTAAATGTATACCAGGAGCTGATTTGAGAGGTAAAAGTCTGACAGTTGGGGAAAAAAAAAAGACAAAAAACCAAAGAGCAAGAAAGCATTGTTCATGCCATGAAAAGCAAGAGCACCTGAAAGCATAAAATCACCTAATGGAGTTTGGAAAATGCAACAAACTGCAAATTATTGGAAACCGCTGCAGTTTAGGTTTCTTGATTTATATCACTAGAGTTCTGAAATGCCTTTAACAAGAGTTGTTACTGTATCATGTAAGGATTCAAACTGATGTAGAAAACTTAATTATCCAGGAATATTTCCTCAAATAGAAATCTAGGTCTTCTTTCAATGACCACTATTGACTGGATGATGCAGAATGTAGTCATTGTTCCCTGTCTTTACCACCAACATCACAGAGTCACAGAGACACATGAAGTTCTGCTCTGCTGAATAGATTCAACTCTCAGTGCAAAACTACACTGTGGATAACCTGGGCATAACCTGCTTGAAATGTGTGGAGAGCTGAAGATCTGAGTAGTTAGCTCAGAACTCAATGCAGTAAGTATTTTGGCCCCTCTGTTAACATTCCCCTTTGTGGCAAGTTCAGAAATCTCTAATGTATGTCAAAACCATGTTAGACCTAAGATCAGTAAGAAATACTGATACGGGATATGAACAGTTTTATGCAAGAGAAGCAACACTGCAATTTTGAACTACCTATTGCTTCTGTCACCTTCAAAACTGCAGTCAAATATCATCATCTATTTTTCAGTAGGCAAACAAACAACACACAACCCCAGAATGCAGTTCCTGAACACCAGACAGCTTTTAGAAGTACGCACTAGTTTGTTTGCCCAAACATTCCCAGTCCCTACCTTGGCACCCAGACAAGTCTCAAAGTCCTTCCTCATATCTGACACAGCAACTTTGTCCTGAGGTCTTTTTGGTCCGCTGCAGCAAGGCACAACAGTATGGAGATCCAACTCAACAACCTGTTCAAGTAAGATAAACAGAGAGTGGTTGGGCACTGCCTGGTAGGTTGAAGCCAGGTAAACCACAGGTATGCGTACCTCTGCTGTTGAACCAATGCTAAGTCTGCACATCTTTATTTGCAGAAATTATTGAAGACACATGGGAAGGGGAAGATCAGAAGAAAAGGAACGATTCTAGTTTTAAACACTGCCAGCTCATAGGTATGGCTATCAAAACTACTAAAGTTATTGAAAAACCAAATGTGACTAAAGCATCTAAGCATATAAATTATTTTTTAATTTGTCTTTTTGCATGCTAGCAGCAGGTTAAAAAATTACAAGAAGAAATACTGGTACTGACACAAATGTGGTAGATAGGGACAGGCGAACGGAAGATCTCGTGATGTGATGGAAAGCAGCATGGATCCCTCCCCCCTCATCCCCTGTGATAAGCAATCACCCTAAGCATGCGACCCCTCCTAACTCCAGTAGTTTTCCACTTCCTTACTAACCCTAGCTAGTCCTACCGTCCCCCTCTGACGTAGTGAGGCCCCCTTGACTATTTAACCTCATGAGATAAGATAATAAATGCCATTTTGACCATCCAGCACGTTGGTGTCTGTGTGTCATGGCCCGAGTGGCTCGGGGGAGGCTGGGCCGCCGTGCTGTTGTCTTGAAACCAGGTCGCCTGCCTTCTCAGCAGAAGGCAACACACAAACCAAAGCAGACGCTTCATCTATTCCTCACGCACATTCCAGCTTTGTTTTCATAATGTGCTACATCCTTCCAAGGACTTCCTATAAGATTTTTGAATAATCATGCAAACCCAAACACAAGTTACAAGATACAATTTTACAGGTAGAGAAAACCAGGAATATTCTTGAGTTTCCTGGACACAGAGTAAGATCTTCATTTTCTTGCATATAAAATTACTTGTGTGCTCTGTGGTTACAACACAGGGCTTCTGAGGGTCCTGATTCACACAGCAAAATAACTGTCTGAACAGAAAAAGTGTAAAACTGCAAACAAGTCTCACACAGACAACATCCACATTATCGCCATAGCTACACTTCAGAGTACCCTTCAATCTGGCAGGACTTCTCAAAGCTCCATGGAACAAACTGCAGAATCTCCACCAGCTAGAGGCCATCTGAAAGCCAATCTATACCTACACCCAAGTTTTCACACCTGAAAAGCCAGCTGACTCATTCCACTGGGCTTTAAAATAAGACAGCAGAGCAGACCAAACCAAAGGGTAAGGAATCCCTTGACTATCTCTTAGTTTCTGTGAAAAACAGACAATTGTCACAATAAAATAAGACAGGGCATAAAGCAAGGAGCCAGAAGACAGAGTAGTTTCTAACCTGTGTGAAGTCCGGATCCTGAGAGGAGTTCTTGAAATCTCTTAGCATTCCCACAGCCTCAAGATACCTTTTTGTGCACATAACCTTCTCTTTGTCACGGCCTAAAACAAAAGCCAGATACAGCAAAAACAAAATCCAATTTAAACGGAGGAACCACCATCTGATAGAACAAGAAAAAGTGTGTAACAAGCTGTTTCACTGTTCACACTGTCAATACCACTACAAGACTCTTTCCAGACAAATATTAGAGATTCACTAAAAAAAAAACCAATTAAGCAGACTTAGTGGCTTTTGCAGAACAAAATCTTAGGTTCCCACTTCTGTCATCTGGACAAACTAGGTTCAGATTTTTGGCAGGCATTTAGCTGCCAAAAGTCTAACACTCAGCTCTTCCTAAACATGAATCCTAAGTGCAAAAACTAGCTCAATAAGCAGTGTCAATAAAAAAAACAAACTGAAGCTCAGAAGGCTTCACCTGATTCAATCCCACTGCTAACACCATACAGACCTGGAGTCCTTTTTTCAATTACCCCTTAACTTGTGGTCTCTTCTTACACTCACCAGTTTGTATCAGGTATCCAATGCTAACATCATCCACTGGGAAATAGGCAGCTGTCGCTCCATACTCTGGGCACATATTAGCAATGGTGGCTCGGTCAGCAATTGACAGCTGCGCGACACCAGGACCAAAAAACTCCACAAATTTACCCACAACTCCAACTTGGCGAAGATGCTGTTATAAAAATACAGTGCCTGTGTCATCGTTACAAGTCAAACAACATAAGCAAGTCTGTTATGTGAAGATTTCTACAGCCATTTGAAACCAGGAAGATTTTAGTAAATTAAATAAGGAAGATAAGGACACAGAGATGTAAAGTTTCAATAATAAGGTGTAACACAGGGACATACTCCTTCTAAAACTTGCTCCTCCTCTCTTTTAAACCAGACTATCTTACAACAACTGTATTTTTCTCAACATAATGTTCTAAGAGGAGGAGAACTGTGTGGGGAGTCTTCAGCCAGCATACCCAGGAAGATGGGAAAACAGAGAGAACCAACTGCACAAGTACATGAGTCAAAGTGAACACACACAATATCTGGATAAAATAATGAAAAAAATTGTAGGCTTTCCCCATTTGAAGGTCTCTCTGTAGACAGCATCCACGATGAACTCGTGTACCAGATTTCTGACTTCCAACAACACTAATGCTGACCAAGTAATACTCTTAATTCAGTGACAATGAACGGTGAGTAAGCATATTATGAACATATGACATGAGACAAACACCTGCACACAGAAGAAATCAGACTACAATACTTACTGTCTGGTTTGCAGGATTTATATTGCCTTATTTTAAGTGGGGACTTCAAAAACAAGTCATTGGGGGGTTTTTGAGGCAGAGGAAAAGCACTGTTGCTCCAGAACATTATCAGATTCCAAAATATCCCAATACACATTTTGTTTGGCCTCTTGGAAACAGATTTGCCTAGAAAATTGTCCTTGATCACCTGATTCCAATCCACAGAGAGTGATAAAGCTCTTTTAAAAAGTCCAAAATTACTACATGGAAGCCCAAACAGGGTTCTTAAGCATTCAGCAGAGTGGGTCTCTCCTACAGAATGTCTTTAGCTCTCAGTAGTAATGGGAAAACATCCTATCTTGGTAACTTACCTTGGTAATGGTGAGCACAATGTCAGTGGATGTCACCAGTGGCTGAGGGCTCCCTACCAGCTTATAGCCAACCACCTCAGGAAGTACCATGCTGATCGGCTGTCCCAACATGACCGCTTCTGCTTCAATGCCACCCACACCTGCATGCAACAGGAGGATACAACGCAACTATGGAGAAACATACTAAGGTGTCAGAGACAAGCACATGAAGTCAATTGACTGATGAGTCCTCTGTTTAGGATGTGAAAGGGGAGAGAAAGCAGACAGCCTGAGTCTTCTGCTAGAGGCACTCCCCATCTTGCTACTGTTTCTGCAAGGTTGCAGTCTTTAATTTCATTTTCATGTTTTCATCCTTGTTCCTAAGGTATTAGACAGGATATTAGGTGAATCTAAGTAACTTACTCTAAGAATGCTTGGGTTTTACAATAACAGATGTGAAAGTTTTATTTAGTATCTTAAACCAAGAACCGCTGACCAGGCACTGAATATGACGCACTGTGAGTGAAATATATGCAGGCCATGATTGCTGGCCACCAAATGAAAACTCAGAAGTTATTTTGAAAGAAAGAAATGTTACTATAGAATGCTAACAAAAAAGCTACTTGTTAAGACAGAAATATCTTCCCTTACGTCCGCTACGTTTCAATAGGGTTTGGGAATATGTAGATGGGAACCGTTGCACACGCACACCTTCACTATTAGAATTTCAGCTACTACTACATATTGCTAATTTATTAAGGTAACGTATCACGATGTTATAGTAATATGCAATCTAATAAACCAGTGATCTTTATTATCTAGCAATTTGGCATCAAGCAGCCAAACCATTAAGCAGTTTTGTAACTTGCTGCCTGTAGAAAGTCCCTCGTATATGTCTTCTCCTTTGAAATTTCCTCCTACCTTTGGTTTAGCTTAACGAATACTGAGCTAGAACAAACCCCCTGCAATAGTTGCTTATGAATGCCAAATCACTACTCCAATCCTTTTTCACACTTAATCTAATAATGGTTCTGAAAAATAATTTCTAATTTCTTTTATTCAAAATTATATACTTATGTTAATTTAAAAGATAATGCTGTAACAGTCATGTGGCTCCTTTCACTAGGTGTTGAACTATTTTTCAAAAGTGAAGTAAGTCAATATAATTGACTGACTACCACTGACAATCATGAACCAAGTTCAGCATTACCAGCCTCTGGAAAGAAACACTGGATTCTGAGTATGCATTTTGAGCACATACGCTATGGATTGCCATCCTTTTCAAATTCTGGAGGAAAACTGAGGCTAGGAGTCACACTTTTCCAAGCGCTTTTAGTGCTACAGCTTCATCTAAATGATGGCTCTGTGCATATGCTGTAACCAAATACAGAATAAGAGATGTGTCTAATCTCAAAGATGTCATGCTTTAGATACACTGAATTTGTTCATCTTCGCATTCTAAGCCAGGAACTCTTCCATCCTTGGTAGAAAGTCTCCATCAACCAATATTGCTGCAGTAGTATTAGTGGGTTATTAAAAACAAGTCCTATCATATGTGGTGCTCAGAACTTCACAAGCACATTTATGAACAACTAGAAAATATTTTTTAAAACTACAATGTGCTCCATATTTGTACCACAGCTGTTTCAATATTGCTCCTATCACTGTATCAAAAGAAAATAAAGGCTCAGCTGAAGTCTTTGCTACTGTGGGGGATGACTGCAAATATTTCCACCCCATAGCTACTTATTTATTCAATAATTCAAGCACTGCAGTTCACCACTACAAGGAAAAATAAAGTACTTATATTTATTCCTTTAACAAATACTCTGCAGAGTACTGGTATTAAAACATCACAGTCCTGTCTTTCAGAATGTCCCCTCTGGCCATATTTAACTCACTCAGATTTAATTTTCAACACCTTCCACCTAATAGATTAGTATTTGCAATACTAATAATCCAACACTTTTAAAGTAGCCAAGTGACACAAGAACAATTGGATGGTCAGTGATAACTTCAATTCCCTTCCATTATTTAATATTTTCCTAATCTACTTCCTTGTGATTTAAATGCAGAATGGAAAAGAATATATAAAAAACCCAAACAAAACCAACAACACATGCAGCAGAAATCATCTGAGGCAGTTATCAGAAAGGGGAGCTTAGTTACAAAGTCTTATGTAACTGTAAGAGACCTTATTACATTACTTACATTCAGGGTTAGGCTATGTAACTGTGTCTAGCTGGCATGGAGATAACTTTTCTTCATAGCAGCCTCTATAGTGCCATGTTTCAGATTTGTGACCAAACCGATGCTGATAGCACACCAGTGCTTTAGCTGTCGTTGAGCAGTGCTTACACAGTATCAACGCATTTTGTTTCTCACCCTGCCCCTCAGCAAGTAAACTGGGGTGGGGAAAACACTGGGAGGGGCACAGCTGGGACAGATGACCAGGGCTGAACAACAAGATATTCCATGCCATAAAACATCCTGCTCAGCACCAATGTGGGAGGTGGGCTTTCCAAAGTAGCCACTGCCCAGGGACTGGCTGGGCTTTGATGTGCTGATGGGAGGTGGTGACTGTCTTTGCATCACTTCTTTTATTTCCTTTCCCTACACTCACCCCTCTCCACTTAAACTGTCTTTGTCCCTATCCATTAGTTTAATCTTGTATTTGGACTTCCAGTTCTCTTCCCCCATTGCACTAACAGGAGGAATGAGGAAGTGATAGAGTGGAGGTCAACCTGCCAGCCTGGGTCAACTCACCAGAGCCCAAAACACAGCTCCCTGAGCCAAGAGACTACTCGTGATACTGACATGGGGTGACTTGATGTTGCATTCCCTATCATTGCTCTACGCCCAGAAATTAATTTTTATGCCTTTTTGTGCCTTTAAAGTGAGCCTGACAGTGAGGAAAAAAAACTGAGCAGAACTTTTCAAAACAGTTTATTTTTCAAGGACAGACAGAGATAACACTCACACTCTGCATTCTTCTTCTGCTGTAGCTGCTGTGGGGAGAGGAGTGGAGGAAGCTGCTGCTGGGTTTTTTTTTTCAGCCAGTTTTTTTTGCTGCCTTTTCTCCAGAGAGAGAGAGAGGGTTGAACTTTGTTTCCTGGGAATTTGAGATTTTTCCCTTTCTCTGCTGGACTGTTTCAACATCAGAACACATAGGGACTGTTCTCCACCGAGGCCCTGGCCCCTGGAGGAGGGCCCACTCTGACCCAGCTCCAAGGCGGAGGGAAACTACAGGAGGACTCTTAACATTTTCCCAAGTTTTTCTCCACAGCGAGAGATTTTATTATTTAGCATTATTATCCTTTTCCCATGTGTTTGTTAAATAAATAGTTTTTATCTCTTTCCCTTTCCTTTGAGGAAAAAGTTTCTATTTTTCCTGAACCTAGTGGGGGAGGGATGGTTTGCAACCTGCCTTCTCTCAGAGTATATATTTCTAAATTTGGCCAAAAGGGCAGAGATACGCTGCTGTACGTACCCCAGCCAAGCACTCCCAAGCCGTCTATCATGGTAGTGTGCGAGTCAGTGCCCACAACACTGTCTGGATAGTAGTAGCCATCCTGATCCATCATCACTCTTGCCAAGTACTCCAGGTTCACTTGGTGGATGATTCCAGAGCCTGGTGGAATAATCCTCAAGTTTTTAAAAGCTTGAGAGCCCCACTGAAACAAAAAGAATTAGAGTAAAAAATTTTCAACATGAACACCAGAAGAACCTTCATTCACTGAATGTTTCTCCATGAAAATAAAATTATTTTTGTCAGTACCTTTAAGAACTCAAATCTTTCTTTGTTCCTTTCAAATTCCAGGTCCTGATTTTTTTGCAAGCTGTCTGACCTGCAAGTGAGAATAATCAGCTGTCAGAACCAAAAATATCCATCTGAATTTTATATCTAGTCAAATATACCCAAAGGTTGAAAGAAAAGTAGATTTCTGAGCTAATGCGAATGCAGATCCATTGCACCTTTATAATATCACTACAGGCAACCAATGAAAAGGACTTAAGAAATCTTAAGAGATAATACTTGAAATCTGCTTCAAATGTGAACACAAATCTGCATTTGGCAGACCAAAAAGTTGTAGCCTGAGAAAAGCAACACTGCACATTACAGAAATGTGACTTTTCCAACACCTAAATCAGAAGCAAACAGCAAGGTACTAAAGAAAACTGTAACACAACTATCTGACAACTTCAGTTAAAAAGGTAGTCACTATGATACAGTGCTCCCTGAAGCCTCTGTGTTTCAACGTAGATCGTGTTAACAAATTTTTCATCTCAATAAGCTGCCTAACTTAGGTCTTCAGAATCTGAAACAACTGAAGCATAGATCTGGCCAACGTTCCTTATGTGAGAGAAAATCTCTACTTTCTTACATATGTTCATGAGCCTAATAGAAATAAAATAAGGCTCTGACAAAAAAAAATCATTAGTAACTGCAGACCATAAAACATTTCATTGCAGGATCTGTTTGGAAGATTAGCTCAGTAGGTCCATATTTATGTTCCTTGGAGGGTAGAAGGACTTCTATACAGAGGCCCTGTATTTCACTGTGGGTCTAGTGAATGCTAGTGAGTCTTTGTATCTTTTGTAGCATGCTGAGGACTGAATAGCCTTATGTTTCTTTCCCAGACTCATAGGGGCCATAGCAAGCAGTGTTTCATGCTCTTCTGCTTGGAGGCACTGAAGCAGAAAGCAGTTCCTCAGAGCTGAGCCTAGTGTAGATCATCTCTATTCTTAGAGAAGTAAGGAAGAAAGGAAATATTCTCATTTGTCCTTTCCAAAACTCCCTATGGTAAAAAAGTGCATGTGGAAAAAAACCCCTATCCTGAGCAATTAATAATAATGCAGCATTAAAAGTACAATAACCACGAGCAGGGATTCAGTCTGTTTCTATCAGCGTTTAGTCCAGGCTTGTGCTGCTGAGAGACACACTCCAGAAAGAATAAAATTCTCCCCCTAACTCACCACAACTGATACAACAGTCTAACTTAAAAATTTCTTATTGTCTGGGATGTCATAGTACAACTGCTAACAGTATCACCAGCAGAACTGCCTTGTTGATCAGTAACTGGATACAGTTTACTTACTACCATTAAGAAGTAAAGAGTGTTTTTCAATACTTACTGCCTGTTAAAATCAACCTGGATGGAGTGATCTACCACGAGATCAGCAGGACAGATAGGATTGATTTTTTCAGGGTCCCCACCAAGTTTCTTCACAGCATCACGCATTGCAGCAAAGTCAACCACAGCAGGCACCCCACTACAACAGAAGCAAAATATGCACGGTGAAACAATTTGGAAAAGATAAAAAAAACCCAAAACCAATCCTGAGATGCAGAACAGACAACTACTGTCACATGCAAAGCAAACTTCGCCCATTCACTTTCAATGTAAGTAAATAATGAGTAGTAACCAAAACTTCTGGCATTTCAACACTTGACTTACCTAAGAGATCATATTTCTGTATTTTTTTAACAAAGCTTTTGACACATCTCTACACACATATTCTCAGCTTCTTCTGAGGTATGTTCTACCATGGTATCTTCAACTAGCTTGGAAAACCCTCTTAACATACTTGCCTATCTGATTTTTCTGGCTGCTGAGACAAAAAAAGTTCTCTGACTTGCTCATAAAGATCTGGCATCAGTGAACAACCCATTGAAAAAACTACATTTTTGTAAGAGTAGCCCAAGGCAGTACGAGTTTCTGTTTTCAACCCTTACCATAAGGAAGCTATTACAATTTTTAAGAATATCAGAAACCAAGAGCAATAACAAGAGCAGTAAATGGCTTTGTAGTTCCTATTGAATTTTACCTTGAAAATCCTGAATGTTACCAAAAATAAACAGGAAAAAGGATCCACAGTTATCTAACCTGGACACAATTAATTGATGTTCAGCAGCTTGCAGCAGTTTGACATCCCAGGATAAGCTTTTTACATGAAAAATAGGAAATTCTGTGTTTATGCTACCAAGGGTAATTTGAGGCAGGGGGGTAGGAGGAATGTAGCAGAAGAGTTATTTTGCCAGCTTACAAATGTTATACAATTGATATGGAATGAACACTATATCCTTCTACCATCTTAGAACAACTCAGAATAATTACAGAATAATTACAAAATAATCCTAACTATGAAATTAGATAATTCTAAACCAGCACAACCTGAATGTAATTGTTGTATGGCTTTTGGAAAGTTGCCAAAGCTGCCCTTGTGAAAAGAGTTGAAAAAGGCTGTTGTAAATATCTCACTGCTATCCTTCCCCTCAGCTCACCCCTCCACTCCAAGCTGAGTATTGCTGCACTCTCAAAAGCCCTTCTTCCTTGCTTTGGAGAGCATCAGACTCACGTGAAGTCTTGCAGAATAACTCTTGCAGGCTTAAATGGCACTTCAACATTCTTGTGTTGCATCACTTTCCAGTTGAGAATATTCTCAACATCTCCCTTCTTCACTAGGAACTCATCGCAGTTACGGATCGCTGCTTCCAGGAGGATTCGAATGGAAAAAGGCAGGCGAGCTGCATGGATAAGACGCAAGAAATAAATTCAGTTTTTACCCTAAGAGCATACATCAGCAAGCACAGAGTTCCACGCCTGGGGCAGACAGGTCCTCAGGTGCTGTCCCCATATTCTCACAAGGCTTTATCCCAAATTGTCAAAGCCCCTTTTCCAGCCTCCAGTTTTGCCAGGAAGTCAATGCTAATTGACCTGTTCCACTTGATGCTTTGAGTAGGTTTATCATCTTAGTTCCTGTGACACAGTACACATCTTTGCTGAGAGACTTTTCCACAGCTTTTCCATCCTCCATATCAAGGCTACCCCGAAAACATGCTATGCTCACCTTGTTTTTCAGCAGTTTGCTCGCACTCTTGTAACTGAACACAGACATACAAATGTACTAGAAAAACAGTTTTCTACTGATATGTTGGAAAACACAGTTTTAGTGGCTTATGCGGTCTTTTCATCTCAAGAGATGGAAAATGAAACTGAATGAAAGTCAGACTGTGCATCTAATAATCTTCTTTTACTTCAAATTAGAAATATTTAAAGATGACCAAAATACTATTGAAGCAGCCCTGACAGGTCTACTACAAGCAATGAGTGTGAAGAAAAAACCCAAATATGTCTCAGTCCTTCCTCCAATTTAATAACAGTTGATTGCCTGCCAGAATATTTAAATTTTAAAATTTTTTGAGAAGTTTGTTCCAACTGTCTACACAGGGTTGGCCCCCAAGACATAGAAGTCACTTAATCCCAGTGAGATCTCATTAGTGGTATTGTGAAAAAAAGCCCATTATTCAGGACACAGTAATCAGAAAAATTTGGGTTTGCTGTTGCTGTTGGGGATTTTGTTTTGGGGGATTTTTTTTGTTTGGGAGTTTTGGGGGTTATTGTTACTGTTGTTTTGGGTTTTTTCAGAATCTTCTGCCTTTCCCTGGTAAGCTACTCCCTTTTCATGCTGGATAGGGAGAATTGGCATCCTTTTTTCTTTAAAGAATCTGGAAGTTATCATTCTTGAAATCCTGGAATAGATCAACTGGTAACACCACATGTGTATCTGTCTATTCCTTAAGACTCTTCTCTGCTTTTCACTCACCAAGACTGACATTGACTTCTCACTTATTGGAGCCTGTAAGGGATACATGCTGCCAACATTCAGAGAAAATGTTCCTCCTCTTCTTCCCTCAATTCTCCTTAAACACCAGTTTCCACTTTGAAACACCCACCCTAGACAATTCTGAGCTATAGATACTCACTTTCTAAGCCAATGGCACAGACACTAAGATTCTTACCAGTATCACTGAAAGATTTCGGAAATGTCAGAGGAACTAGAAAAATGCCTCCTCAGAAAGAATTCTCTAGTCACTACTGTTTTTAAAGCTGACAAATATTTCCGATTGGTATCAGTGTTAGAGCCTTTCCAGCCTTTCAAGATAGCTTATCAGTTTATAAGAAAGCTAGGCAAAACTAAGAGCACAAGTTTTTACTCACCCACTCAGGAAAAACAAGGCTGCTGTGTGCACAGTATGTTGAGAAAATACTACTGTGATCTTGCCAATATTTCTGTAGCTATAAATTTCAAGAATTAAATTTTGCTAACATTTTATTTTCAAGATCCCCCTTTTGAATTCATAGCTCTCTCCAGAGACCAAGTATCATCCAGTGTGTCAAAGTCTGTTCAGGTTCTGTTCATCAATATTAACAAAATGCTTATGTTGTCAACGTACCATATCTCACATCTTCCAATTTGCTCAGATTAAAGAACTTCTTCAGAGGCTGTTTCGGGTCCAGTGGCTCCACAATCCGTACAAAAGGGTTGCTCATGGTTGTTGAAGACACCTAGTGTCCCTAAAACAGGAACAAATCAAAGATATTTTCACAACATCTGTCCTGCATATGAAGTACATGTCTCACAGTCTACAAGGTATCTGTCCCACTCACAAAGTCCTGTACCAGAGAAAAAGCTACTGTCAGTAATTCCCGTTCCACCACAAATCTACTTGTAACACATCCTCAGAGATAAAAGGTCTAAAGGAGTATTGCGAAACACAAGAGTATTGTGAAAAATATGGATACGCCACATAGTCCAGAATCTTAGAGTCTTAAAAGTCAGAAACAACCTCCAAGATCATCGAGACCAGCTGTTAACTGAGCACCACCATATCCACCATAAACTGTGTCTTCAAGTGCCATATCCACACACCTTTTGACTTCCCTGGGCAGCCTGTTCCAATGACTGGAATAAATTTTTCCTGCTATCAAATATATGCACTCCCCTGGTGCGGCTGGAGAACATGTCCCCTCATCCTGTCGCTAGCTGCCTGGGAGAAGAGTCTGATCCCACCTGGCTACAACCTCCTTTCAGGGAGCTGTAGGGAGTGCAGGTCTCCCCTGAGCCTCCAAAAGGAGGGTCCAGGCTAAACAAGCCCAGATCCCTCAGCCACTTCTTCCAGAACCTGTGCTCCAGCTGCTTCACCATCTTGGTTGTCCTGCTCCGGCCACAGTCTCAGGAAAGAAGTTCAGTGTCTTCATTATTCTCTTCTTTATGCTGTCTCTAGACAGCCATTTGTGCCTCTGTGATTGATGAGCCACCATGACAACACAGTTCCACTTCTTAAGCGTGTCGTGGTTTAACCCCAGGCAGCAACTAAGCACGTCACAGCCACTCCCTCACTCCTTTCTGCTGGGATCAGGAAGAGAATCAGAGCAGTAAATTTGAAAAAACTCATGGGTTGAGATGGTTTGATAGTTAAAGCTAAAGCTGGACCTGCAAGCAAAGCAAAACAAGGAATTCATCCACCTCTTCCACGGGTAGGCAGGTGTTCAGCCACCTCCAGGACAGCAGGGGCCCATCAAACCTCACAGTGACTTGGGAAGACAAACACCATAACTCCGAATACCTCCCATTTCCTTCTCCTCACAGCTCTATATGCTGAGCATAATGCCATATGCTGTGGGATATCCCTTGAGCTGTCCCAGCTGTGTCCCCTCCCAGCTCCTTGTGCACCCCCCTTGTGCCTCCTCGCTGGTGGGGTGGATGAGGAGCAGCAAAGGCCTTGGCTCTGTGTAAACCCTCCTTGGGAGTAATGAAAATATCCCTGTGTTATCAACCCTGTTTCCAGCACAAATCCAAATCACAGACCCATACTAGCTATTAGGGAAAAAATTAATGGTATCCTAGCCAAAGCCAGCGGAAGTGGCACTGATCTAAACCTAAACAGATAGAAATTTGCATTGAAAATTAAAAACAATTAAACCAAACCAGAAAACACTATTCTTTTGAGACAGATAGTATTATAGACTAAGAATACAAATGCTAACAGAGACAAAAAGAACCCTCCTAACTTCAGAAAGACTTGTTAGGGTTACCACCAAAAAGAAAACTTACATAGGCTCTATTTTAAACACCATTTTAGTTTGAGATGTTTTCTTTTTTTGTTGTTGCTTACTGATTTACTGGTTTTTGTGGCATAATGGTTTGCTGGATAAAGCATTCCTCTGTGACATAGGACTTTTTAGGGTTCATACACAGAAGTTAAAGGACCCTGAGATATTCCCCATATCAAGGCCAGCTAGCGAGAGAGAGGGGCCTAAATTCCAGAATACCAATATCTCTTAATATATTCCACCATAGAAAATAAATTAAAATCCTACTGTAGAAATATCTCTTAATCTCCAGAAAAGGTTAACTGCATGCAAACTACCTAACAGAACACTTCCTAGGACACACTGAAGACCTGAACTCTGCCCAAGTCTTTTGTGGAAGAACTGGCTTAGGCCAACACATGCCAGGGATCAAGCTAACAATTTAACAGTGAGAACAATTCTCTTGCAGTGCCTGGCAACATTCCCAGTCACGATTAAAATTTTTTTAGAAGAGAGATAATCACAGGCCTGATTTCCAGATCTGTTGATGTTTTCCCAGAGCACTGTTCCTGTCTTCATTCAAGTAACATTATTTTCTCTTGCCCCAGTTTTGCAAACAAGAAAACACACAACAAGGCATGAGATACACATGACAGGATTTGGAGACTAATGCAAAGGGATGCACAAAGTCCAGTATTTGTTAAACACAGACAAAGCAAGGCCAAAGAATTAATCAACTTATCTCACCTGCCAGTTTCACTGAATGTTCAGGAAACACTACTATATGGAATACATTTATTCTAGATTTTAAAGTATTCCAATATTTTCAAAATTTAAAATTCATCTATGTCGAAGACAACAAAGGGGAAATAGCAGAAATGGTGACAAAAGAAGGTCCAGGGCATAAAACAGCAAGATAACATAAAAGAAAGAAAAATTTCCAGAATTCTTTCAAAGAAATTCTTTCAAATTCATTCTTCCCTGAATGCCCAGGGAAGATGGAAGGCTGGCAAACAGACAGACTGCAAGCATACATACAACCTCAAATGTATCACCTCTCACGTTCCCATCAACAAGTTATTTTCTGAAACTCCTCTTCCCACCTTTACACATACTCATCCTGTACACAAGCCCCTAAAGTTTTAGGTGTCATCATCTTTAAACACCATGAACTACCACCTATTCCTCTAAGCAAACTCTGTGCTCTTTGACTGAGCATGATCAAAATTAATTTCTTCCTTTCTCTTCTTGCCAGCTACCCTCCGGTTTAGATTTACTTTTTTCCATTCCATTATGAGAACTTTATTTTATGCATATCCATTTCTCATGGGAAAGTCTAAGAGCAGCTGTACATAGAAAATATTCGGATATCCCCTGGCAGATAAAGCAGATCATTAATTTAATATGATATGACCATGAGTCCACCTTACTCAGTTCACATATTCTCATCCAAGTATAAACTGCAGCTCAAATATTTTCCATCCAAGTCCATGTCTTGGCAAATCACAGCAGCAATTCAAGATGTTATGACACATTATCTACATATTAGCATTACTTTACCAGACAGAAGTTACTTCCCTGAACAGAAGTTTTTTAGTTCACAGTATGAGATGCTTCAGTACTAATCTCTCATCAGTGAGTTACACAAATAACTGTAAATAATATTATACATTTACAAATAAATATAAATAACAAACTGTGGGCAGACCAAAGCCTAATCACAAGTTCTTTTCATCTACCTGGTCACACTGATATGAAGAACTCTGTTACAAACCTGGAAGCCATTCAGAAATACCTGAAAAGAGGTAAAATATCTAGAAAATAATAAGAACTAGCAGCATTGCTGTACCAAATTTCATAGAGCCAGGAAAGCCTCAGTCATACCAACTACTATTTCCACACAGTAAATTATAGACTGAGTGGCCACACCACAGAAATCTAAACTAGTAATTTGCCGAAAAGATGTCTGGGGGCAATACTCTGCACACCAAGTATACCAATATTTTTAAAGTAATCTTTGTGATAGATACAGGTTAACTTTTTGATTAACTTGAGACAGGTTAACTTGTGATTGCAGCACAAAATATTTATTCATGTTCTGCAGGCACTGAAATGTAAATACCCAAACATGGGGGAGCAGACATCTGTCTGCCTGGAACTGGTGCTGCACGCAGGGTCACACTCATTGACCATGGCCAGTGCGTGACCACATCAATACCTGTTCAGACATACCACAACAAGCACTTGATCAACCCAACAACCCAAAAATTGTTTGTGTAGAGATTATGTAAGAAATTGTGGATTATTCAAACTTGAAAATAGGATTTAAAAGGGAACATCTTACTATTGACACAGACCCAGAGAATTTTATGAGTTGGAAGGGAACCCCAAGGATCACCAAGTCCAAGTGAATGGCCCATACTGGGCTCTAATCCACAACCTTGGCATTTTTAGCACCATGCTCTGACCAAGGGAGCTAATCTCAGGGTACTGGAACCTTATTAAACGGTTGCATGACTTGTATGAAGTGTACCAGACAAACAACAGTTTTATTTTAGTCCCTCCTTAGTGCCTACTATTAAAATTCTGGGAACATCCACAAGTTGGCTCACACTTATGCTGATCATCTTTAAATCTGAACTCTGTAACTGCCAATATTGCCTTGTTACATCAATGCAGTATCTTCTTACTGTGTATTCTCGTTAGAATACACCGCAATTCACACAGACTGCACATCAACTCACCACAGAAAGTCTGATTTCTACTTTTTCTCTCTCCCCCAGAGAAGCAGAAGTGCAGAAAGATTATAACCATGAATACCAGGAGGGGCAAATTTATTTGGATAAGGCCACGACTTTCCAAATAAAAATAAAGGAAGCTGTTTTTTGCAAATGCAACATCTTGCCCTTTAGAGAACAAACCCTTAGCCACAACAGCAGTCTCTTGCTGTTTGTATCCGTATATATGACACATGGCAGTTCAAATTTCTCTGGAAACACAAGTTTTACATTGTGATGCTCTAAAAAAGCTTTTGAACAAACAAAATCTTAGTACAACAAGTCCTCACTTCATCTGTACAGAGAGTGCTAGCAAACTCAGCTTTTACCATGAGATCTCAGATGTTAACTAGCACCAGAAGATCACTGCAAAGACTCCTACAGGCTGTAATGTCAGTGGGGATCTCTGTCATGTCCTGAAGGCCACACCTCTAGATGATCACGACATGAAAAACAAGCACAGGTCCAATAAGACAGAAGAAAAAAGGTGTCCGTCCATCCTTTTTCCTTGCCTTCTCTTATTACTTAATCAATTAAGTCAGATACATTCAAAGAATATTAAAGTCTCACATGGATCTCCACAAAAAGGACTTATGTAAGTAAATTATAATCTTTTCTTTCTTTAAAAAAGAACATTCACAGGAGACTTCAATGTATGCCGCACATGTGCTTTCAAATCTTCAGCCCTTGTAACTTTTCAGAGTATCTAACACAAACACAGTACTAGCCACATCACAACAATGACTGGAAAAGGATTTAGATCAGTTTAAAGCACATTCTAGATTGACAGTGACTTCTTGACTATTATTCATATCTCTTCAAAAGCAGTTGAGTAACTTGGAACAATGACAGCAAATACATTTTAGTGAAATTGATGGAATTGAGAAAACATCAAAATATATCCCATAATTTTTCATTTGCAGAAATTACCTCATGAAGATCATAAAGAGGGAAAACCTGTATTTAGCTTCTCACTATATCTGAGAAAAGTCTGAAAACTGTTCTAGATATCACTTCATAACATACTATTCTGCTCTCTTTAGGGTTGACAGTGAAACAGAATAGAGCTAGTCAGACTAAAAGCAGCAATCTCTTTCACATCACAAAAAAAGGCATTATTTTTAAACAGCACAGCTGCACTTATACTCATTGGTTGCAAACAGATCCATACTACCAACAGTATTTATTGGTTTGAGGTTTTTTAGAGATATCAAGAGTATCCCACTCATCTCTCACCATCCAGAAAAGGAGAAAACTGTAGCACACAGTACTTTCCTGCTAAAATACATGCTGACAGTAAATCGTTCTCTTTCTGTAGTACATGACACAAATGTTTACAAAAGACTCATGATTAGTGATAATCACATTTATGACAGAAGTGCCTGAGGACAAACCAAGGACACAGATTATTTTGTTTGACCTACAGAAAGGAAAGAAGGCTCTGAATGAGACAACTTCTGTCTAAGCTTCAGGCCACAAAGCAGGAACTGGACAACCATGATTATTCTGCATTTTAGTACAGATATATATTTAATGCCACTTGGAGAAAGGGAACATGTTTCCACAACTGCTTTTTCTATTCCATCTTTGGTTTCTTAGCTGCTGTCTTTCCAATTATGAAAGGGTGCCTACATTATTATGTTAAGAGGTTAATTTTAGGTATCTCTTCATAAAACTAAACACATAATATCTTAACTAAAACAGATTTCATGTAGTAAGTGTTCTTTTTCCTGAAATATGGGCAGACTCTTGGCCACCACTAGGAAGCACACACTCAAAGTGTGCAAAGAAGCAGTTTAATTTGAACATTTTACCAGACTAGAAATACTAAAAAGGATTACACTCAGGCAAAGCAAAGATGCTATTTTATCAGTCATCAAGAAAAAGAGGAAGGCTCAGACTTGCTCATATTTGCAGGAAATTTGTGAAGAAACACGACAAAATATGATGTTTCTGTGATGAAACTTCCAACTGAAAACTAGGAAAAGAAGAGGTGAGCTGGCAGGACCACCATGATAAAAGTCCGTGCCTGGTGATAAGGCAGGATCTTGGCAACATTCATGGTCTTACTTGAAAAAATGCTCGTGCTCCCACAAATTACTTCCCTTGGTTTTGTCCACTCAAACGACTGCCATCATATGTATCTGTACTTAGCTGCCAAGTTTGCAACAAGCACCCCCAAAGGGCAAAAGCAAGCAATTAAAAAAATCTAACGTGAGCTGCAGCAGAGCAGCAGGCTACTGAGTTATAAATTTTTCTTCCCAATATTGAGCACGCACTTCGTGACATTACCAGCAGTTATGTGGTAATTAATAAGGGGAATTAATAATTCTTTAATTAAGGGCTATTGTTCAATTCCCCTGAGCCTCTAAAACTTACACAGCTCTTCTGATGGTTTCCCATTCTACTCAGCAGTGGGCCTTCATTAGAAATGTTGATGACTACTTCCAGTTTACCTAAGCTACAGATGGCATAGGCATGAATAAAGATCTCTAAGCAGGTCCATCAGGTAGAACTTCCATCATATTGGAATTGCAGTATGTTCTGTGCTCGCCTATCTTGCCTGAAAACCAAGGAAGGAGAATACCTGTGTTAAGAATGTTGACAGAAGTCTGCATTTTTGATATGGAAAGGCAACCTCTTCAGTATCAGTCAGATGCTTAAAGTAGTAAAACTTCGCTAAGTAAATCCATCCATAATTCAAGTCAGTTTAGAAGGAAAATCCTAAAAAATACATTTTTTTTTTAGTTTAAATATCCAAGTTGCCTAAGAAAAATGTTTTTGCTACCCTGGGTAAATGGATGTACAGATACAGATGAACTGACACATGACAACACAACAACAAAAAACCGCACCTATCCACCCAAAAATGGCAAAAATCCAACCAACAAGCAAAAAAACTCCCACAAGTCCACACATGCCCCTAGCATCTGGATAGCCTTCAACATCAGAAGTAGAACAAGCAGAGTCTTGTTTTATAAAAATATAAAATGCTATAATTACCTTTGAATGTACAAAGAATAGATGAGTGCAATTACTGTTGCAATAAACACAGGTTTCTTGTCTTGATTTAGAAAAGCTCTGATTATTTAACCCTTTCTCTGCCTGTGGCAGGTAAGGCCACTGTGTAACAAACACACACTGTTGCATTGCTGCGAACAGCGAGATTTTAGTGGTTAAAGAAACTGGAGAAATAATTTTTGTGTTTCTTTATTACACAGAAAAGTCCATCATTATGAACAGATCCTTAAAGAGAAGTCCACTAACAATTTGATGACTGAGCAACTATTCTGATGGTATAAACTACACCAGTATTCCACATTTGAAAAAATGTAGTAATACAAAATGGAAGGTTTTTTAAACAATGTCCAGGCGAAGTTTCAGGGAGCCCATTTCAACTTTAATACTCAAGAGAAACATTGTACCAGAACAAACAGAGCTTTGGATTGCAGATTTTCCTGCTTTCTCCTTCTGGCTGAAACTTTTGACTGCAATGCTAAAAAACTTATTTATTCAGATCCATAATGTGCTAAACTACCATGCACTGAACATGTTGCCAATTGCATATAATTCCTATAATCTCTGCATTTAACAGGCTGTCATAAGTATTCTGACCATTTCACTTTGCTAGCAATTCTGTATTGCACATATTGGAACTGAAAGTTTAGGTCAGAGATCAAGCCTGTGAAATCAAACATTTAGGTCTTAAAGCAACTCCATTTCCAAGTGAGGTGGAAGTTTAGATGCATGCCCAGTTCCAAGATGAAGATATTGAACTCCCTCAAGTCATCCTTCCAGAAAGCCAAATGCTACCTCCTCCCTCACTTCAACACAGTTATTGCGCACTTACAGCTTAGAGGGACCGTCAAAATACTTCTCTCATACAGACCTCACCAGCTTTTGGTAATCCCGGCAAGCACACATATGTAGTGCACTCTCATGTGCTCTCAGACAGCCTCTGAAATGCGATCTAGTCTTAAGAAAATCCAGATCATAATTAAGCAGGTGTAAATGTTAAGGGAATGCTTTGTCAGCAACTCACCACTGAGTGTCCCAGTTAAAAGTAGAGACTAATTTTCCTTTTTTTGCGACAGGAGAATGAGCAGTCTTATGCCTGAAAATAAAGGAAAGTTTATCTGGAGACTACCAAACACTGAAAAAATGAAGTGTTGCCATTTTTTTCCCACCTTGTGAAAGAGCAACTCTGAACTTTAACCTACTTCCTACCTCTATACAAACCAGCTGCTTTTTTACCCTATGCTTGTACTCCTAGACTGCTCATTAACAAATATGCAGCTTGGACCAGTTTTAACAAAGAACTAGCTTTCAGTGTTAGAAAAAAACCCCAAAAAACAACGTGGAAGCGCTGCAAGAAGTGTGGAATACAGAGAGTGTGTACAAAGATTTGGTCTGAAATTTTTGTTCAATTTCAGAAGGCAGGATTAAAAGACATCTCAGTATTAGTCTGCTAGTTTCAAAAGGCTCCTGTGAAGGCTGAAGAAATTCAGCAGAGGTGCATGGGAAAGGCAAACAAAATAAGAGCATTGTGAATCAGCTCTGTACTCATGCCATTACCATTATACCAGCCCTATAAACTGCTCTCTGCACCTCTAAAACTCCTTTTCTGCAACTTGAAATCTGAACTGTTTCAGAGCTACCAGAGATATGTAGGTGGAAGGATTCCTTTCAGAATTAAGAACTCATGAGAGGATTACTACTACTGTGAAATAATCTGACACTGTGGAGGGAACATCCTAACTTTTTACAGCATTTCAAGACAAATCCTGAATTTGTAGTTCTGAAATAAGGATAATTTTCTCACACCAAAAACTGCTGCCTATAATCTCAGAAGCTATTCAGCTACTCATGTAGATGAATCCAGCTTTCAAACACCCACAGCTTCAGTCTGGAAGAAGAACAAGTGTGTGTGTGCCTGATACAATTTCATGAACTTGAACCAGCTGTTAGTAGAGTTTACTGGCCTCCCTGGGAAGGCAAATTAAGTTCCACCAAACATCTTTAAATCAACTTTTTCATAACAGCTTTCATACAGAAAGGTAGGCCAAAAAAAAACCCAAACAACCAAAATTAACACTCGCTTTCACAGGCATCTGGAATTCTGATCCTACAGCTGTGAGATATCTCAGTTCTTCCAAGGAACTGCCAAATACCTAGAGGAAATCTTCTGAATTAACCAATCCCTAAGGCAGCACTGAAGGCAAAAACCCTGAAAAAAATTTATCTCTTTTTCACACAAACAGAGCAGACTGGAAATTAAGACTCCTCTCTATTATCTCTATATTTCAGGACTTCAATTCATATCTTTCCACTTAGCTTATGTGGATTGTTACTCCAAGGAGGGAGCAAAGTTCCAGCTCTTACATAGCAAAATTCTGCAGTGAGAGTCTATGCTGGAAAACACTACAAAAGATATTTGCTCCATTTCTTACTATGCAAATATTATTTCTTTACTAATTTTCTGCATTTATTGTTTTGGCACTTCCACCATTACTATAAAAACCTCATCAAATAGTATCAAAGCTGGAGTGTATCATCCTCTGGCCAGATACAACCAGAGAGAAACAAAGCTGCTAAATTACAAATGTGATATGACAAAAATCTGAAGTTTGAAAGCCCTATGGTCTTTTCAACTCAGCAACAGTCTACATGATATACTCTGTAAAGCACTGCTAAGTGATCAGACTCCTTTTTATGTGGAAAGCTCCTTCAGCAATCTCCTCTATAAAGTCTGAGACGAGTAAAGTATTGATAATTTTCCTAATAACTCTTCACACACACCATAGGTCCTGGAAGGCACAAGACTCAGCTGCATTTCCTACTCTATGCCCATTACACTCCTCTTACTTTCTTTGAAGCAGTAACAATCCCCAGAAGTTTATTAGGACATTCTGATGAAGTACAATTGCTTTTAAGCAAAGCATTACTAAATAAACATTCCAGTGTTAATATTTCTCTAGGGTGGTCTTCCTTTACTTCGGTTTTGTGGATTGATAAAGCCAGTCTGAACAATAGCAACAGCACCGAGTGCTCAGAGATATTAATTCAATTCCAGTTGTTTGGAGAGAGAATCCTCTGTTTTAGATCAAGTTTCCTGCTGATACTAAAAAATACTGAAGTCCAGATCTCTCCGTCTTCCCCTTTATCCCCCTCCCCCCACCTTCACTAGCTTTAGAGGTGGAAACCAAATATCAAAGTACAACTTCCAGTTAAAAAATAAATGGGAACTATGGTGGTGTTACACAACATGGAAATGTACTGAGCATAAGCAGGGACCAATCCAAACACACCTGATCCAGATACTGAAACTGGGCATCTCCACAGCCACAGTCCTAAGTCAAGGTAAATTAGAAGGCAATTATCTGCATCTGCGCTACGACCTCCACGACTGTTACAGAACACCCGCACCTGCTGTCTGTGCCATGAATGTGAAACAGATTATTCTGTCACCCAAAATTATTAAAACCTCACACTTTATAGGCATCACCTTCCAATTATTTTCTTCCGTCCTTTCCTTGTCCCATTTATGTTGCAGATCTACTAACGTTTTTCTGCAGCACAGAGGAGTTGCTGTGTGCTTGATATATACACTTTGCACTATGCTCTACTATTTAGATATTACTGAAATACCAACAGACAAGGCTCGAATAGTTCCAGGAGGAAAATAAATGTTAAAGCTTCACCTAGATGAGGACAGGCCAGCTTAACTTCCCTTCCACGCCCGCTCCTCTCGAGCTAAATCTATTCCTCTTTCTCCGCTCTGCAAAAGCCGCCCCCTGTACCCTGTGAGGCGGCCCCAAACCGAGTGTTGGAGACACTCGATTTCGCCAGCCGGGGCCCGCAGCTGCGGCGGGGGCCGCACAGCCCGCCGCTGCTACGAGATGGTGCCTCGCCGGGGCTGCTCCGCCAGAGCCGTCTTCCCTCCGCAGCATCCAACGGCCCTTTCCAGCCCCCACCGAGGCAGCCGGGGCCGGGAGACAGCAAGATCGCCCGTCCTGCCACCGGGCCCCGCCAGCCGCCGGTCGCTGCCCTCCGCCCGGGCCCGCAGCCGTCCCGGTTCTGCCCCGAGGGGCACCCCTCCACACCGCCACCTTCCCCGCGGCCGCCGGGAATGGGCACACCGCGGCCGGGGAAGCAGCTCCCAGGCACCCGAGCCGCCGGCGCCAGGCGGGAGAGAAGCGGGGAGGCGAGGGCCCGCACTCACCGGGGAGCGAAGAGAACAAACCGCCACCGCCGCTCGCCGTCAGGGGCCGCCGGGCACAGGAGAGGGAAGGGGCGGTGGCGCGCGGGCTCCGCCCCATGCCCCAAGGCCGGAGCGGCCGCGGGATGGCCGCCAGCCGCCTTAGTGGGAGGCGGGAAGGGAGGGAGGGAGGGAGGGAGGACGAGCAAGCGGACGGCCAGCCAGCTGGGGGGCGGGGGCGCGGGGTGGGTGGGTTTCCCCTTCCTGCCCGCAGCCCTGGCCCCGCAGAGAGCCGCTGCATTCCTGAGCCGCTGCTTTCCTGCCCGCAGCTCTGGCCCCCTTTCCCTCGGTGGGGGAGGAGGAGAGGGAGTGCTCTATGTGTGGAGAGGTGGGTAGGAGGGTGGTACAGAGGCCAAAGCCAGATCTGCTGTGGGCAGAGCCATGAGAGAGACGCACACTTTGACATGGGCAGCGGGGTGTGGTGCGCCTTGTGCCGGCCGTAAGTGCGCCACGTGCTCCCAGCCCGAGCGCTTCCTCAGGCTTCGGAGTCCAGATCTGCTGGGAGTGAAGCCGGGGCCCGGAAGCAAACAGGTGTCGCTCGGGACACCACCTGACACACAGGACTGCATCATCATCCTCGTGGCAGTGCAATGAGTGGGAACTCCTGTCTTTTCTCTTGGCAGGGACAGAGCTCACTGGCCTGGCTGAGGGCAGAAACAAGCTGTTACTTACAAACTCGTCAAGATCAATATCATTACGTCAATATTAAAGAACAATATCAGAGTACAGAACATCCTAGAGGACATAATTTACATCACCTGCATAGCTGAGTGCCGTGGAGAGTTTGTCAGTGCGCAGTGTGTTCCCAGTATAACAGTATATGGTTTGGGCATGAAAAATGCTGAGGAATACACTCTGTGCTAGTGGTCAGGGTGCAGCTGCAGTGGGAGCTGCAGGTTGAGCTCTGGATAGCACGAGGCAGGAACTGGCGTTCATCCAACAAAGGATGCAGGACCCTGTGGCCTAGCCAGGTGAGCAGACACTGAGGGACACAGAAGGAGTCAATGGTTCAGCTGGAAGACCCCAACTTTCACACACTTCGGCTGTGAGGGTACAAAAGACCAGGGTTTGCTTTGCTTGGGGTCCCTCCTCAGAGACACCAGCTTGAGCTGTAACTTTGTCTCTGCACCATGATTAAACAATTGTCAGAATCCAGGAGTCTGAGACTCTGTCATGAGAAACCTGGGGTCCAGCCTGTAAGGCAACCTGGTCTGACTGGGTGAGAGTGGGATATGTAGGGAGTCAAACAGGGCACCTGTCAGCTCAGTAGAGCCACCCATTGTAAAATTACCTCTGTTCATGGCACGTGGTCTGAGTGTGCCTGCTAGAGTGGTTCCTGGACGGTGAGACAGGAAACTTTCCTTAGCAATTAAGTAAACTAAAAAGTATCTAATTCCAGGAAAATAATTGTATGCATAGTAAAGAGGAGTTGCATGAAAGGAATGTAAATATTCTGCAAGTCTTGGAAAGGTCTGGGACACATGCTAACCACTGAGAGGTGGAGTAAAACGACCAGTAATGTTTTGTTTTTATCTGAAGAAAGCTCAGGCTAAGAGCAAACGGAATTACTTGCTGGCTGTGCTGCATATGAGGAAGTCTCAAGTGAATGAAAATAGAAGTACTTAGCTCTACTTGTGAAGAAGAATAAAACATAGAAAATGCCCATGATATCTCATCTGGTTGGTTGTGGGTTGGATACCTGCACACTGACATGTGCTGACAGATCTTCCTGCCTACATACATTGTCCAGCTGGAACTGTTAGGCCAGGAGAAATCAGTGTGAAAGACCTCAAGATCTAGCAAACAAGATACATTGACTAGGATTTTAATTCTTTTTTTAACTAAATACAGAAATCTTGGCTTTGGAACACCTGCTACACTGAACAGTTAAGACTTCTAGGGGCTGTCTGTAGTAAAACCTGCTATTCTCTAACCTGATACCTCTAAATAGGCTGTGATCTACAACATACAGTACTTTTGAGTTATTGCTCAAAATCACTTCCATGTTGGCCTGTTTTCTGTTCAGCATAAATACCACATGGAGTAATTCACTTGCATAAGTTCTTCTTTTAGAATTGTATTCATTTTTAGAACATATTATTTGCTTTAACAAATGATTAACATGGAACTGGACATTAATTCATAACATTTTTTCCAAACCTTTGGCCAGAGAGGTTCCTAAGACTGTGTTTGGCAGAACATAGTTATGGTTGTAGTTTGGCTTTCGGCTCTTGAAGGTGGAAGCCCATGTTTCTACATGACACCACAAAACAGTAGATGATTCTGATGGTATGAAAAAGCAGAGAATTTCTAAAACCTCTTAGTGCTTTCCTTACAGCTTTCGATGTTTCATTATTTGATAGAAGTTTTATTTTTGTATATGTTTAATTAATAGTAATAAAAACATTTCAAATATGTTCCTCTTTGGGAGATCAAGTCCTGTAATTACTCTCTGGGTCACTTCCTTTAAAAATAAAATTTTAAAATTTTAATTTTGTTGTTGTTGTTTCTCACGGAATAGACTTCCAAGGCCCATGTGTATCAGTAAGTTTAAGTTTTGAATCATGAATAAAATCCTTCATACCTAGATACCAAAGTAATTGCTGCAAAATCTGATTGACCTAAAATCTCTTGGACAAAAAGCAAAGACTAGTGAAAATATCAGGTCAGCAACAGAAATGGGAAAACCACACATCAGCTCTGACTTTTCCCAGTATGTGCAAGGTTTGTACTTTTGTTCTGTGAGGAGGGAAGGCCCCTGAAGTTGATGGGTAGAAGGGAAGATTTTATATCCCAGAAAGAAAGGCAGAACTGCTTCAGTCTCTACTGGTTCTGTGTAAGGACACAGAGGCCATAATGGAATTGGAAGACAGACTGTTCATTCAAGGGTTTATGGCAATGCTGTCTGAACATTATTGCTGGTGTTTCCAGCATTTGAGTATTTGAGGCTGTCATTCTACTCAGTGGGGCTGAGTTCGTAATAATGTGTCTTATTTAGCGGATGACTAAAAATGTGTGGGTTTGCCTTTCTCCCAAGGCTGTCAGGAGGTGAGAACTATATATCCATTGTTTATAAGGAAGATGTTAACTGAAATGGGTTCTTAGGTTTAGGATCAGATTGCAAGGATGTCCAACAGTTTTCTTGGACAATCATGCATTGTGCTAGATAAGGATTTAAAAAAAATATTTTCTGTTCTTGCAGTGAAGATGGATGCTTCGACCTTCGTCCTTTCTGTCTTACTGAAATCCATTTACAAGAAGCTTGGTCTAACATCGGACTCCTTCTGGAGTGTTCTTTGAGGTTATTCACCAATGCCCTAGAAGTCCAGGGAGCATATCATATCTATTCAATTCCTATCTGACTTCACTATTGTGTCTCTAAACATATTTCACTCTTTCTGATCCTATCAAGAAGTTACAAATACTTTGAATTCCCAAGAGACAGCTTTCAGCTTATTACAGCAAATAAAGCCTTAACATACATCAGTAGACTTCAGTGTTGTAGCAATCTTCCATGAAGGCTCAGCTGATCACTGAGGTTGCAGCAATCACAGGATTGCTGCAATCACAGGATTGCTGCAATCAGTCTCAAACTGGGCTAGGATAGGGCTTATGGGGAGGCAATAAACTTGAGCTGGCAGCCTACAGGACCCAGAGCTTTGGAGCTGTCATCAAAAAAAAGTGTCTGCATGTGTCCTGCTTTTCCTGGCTCTCTGCAGTATAATGGAAAGGTCTGGTGAGGTTTACTCTGGTGTGCTGTGTCCCCATAAGCAGCACTTAAGGGTACATCATTTAACATACAGAGCATATTCGTGTGAGTTCAACACTCAGTAGAAGTGTTTTACTCCAGGAAGCCATCTGTGAACGAGCTGAAGAATTGGTGAGGTGATAGCTTGCAGATTATGGCCTACAGCTTGTCCTGAGTACAGGAAAATATGTTTGGTGGCTCATGAAGGAGTTCATGCTGAGTTTTCATTGTCAGTCATGACTGTTTTAAGCTGTTCAAATTTCTAATGTGCATCAGGAGTACAAGTCTGAAAACAGACAGTTTGACAGCTCTCAGAAGACCTCTCAAATGTCGGAGTAGATTCTGGTTATTGAACTTAGTGAGGGCCTACTGCATCTCCCTCTTTAATTAGATGATTCTCCATCCTCTAAAGGAAATTCTGTGGCTGGCATATTTTAATAAATATATTATAATTGCTTCTGGTCTTAGCACTGGTTTACTCAGTTAACTTTCTTTAAATGAGTCTTCTCGGAATTGCAGCAATGTTTATTGAACTTCGGGTTAAGTAGCAAAACAAATATTTAAGCTCTGCCATCTACTGGTTATACGGGGTTTAGCAGAGGCTCGTCACTCCAACCAGTAACTTGGGTCCTGTTCCGAGTAGAAACTCACACAAGTGTACTGCCAAGGGATAATACCGTTTTCTTGCAGAATAAAGGCGGTTGTTCGACTCTTCCACATGAACTGAAGAAAAGGGGCTTGAGGATCGGACAATGTACCCAAAATTAAAGAATAAATTGTCTGAGACAAGTAAAACTCTTCATTGTCAGCACTGCACCTTCAGCACCAGATCATGCGATGCTTTTGGAAAATTCCTTCCAAAGCAGGTAATCTATGATCAGCTTATAGTTGCTGTGTGGAGCATGAGTAAGAAAAACTCTTTGCACCATAGAAGCAAAAGGATTGTTCTTGTCACTTTTGAGAGTAATGATATAATACACAGTAAATGCAGAAATCTTTGTTGACTACCAGTGTATTTTCCTTCATATCTGGAATGGTGTAGAGGACTTTAACCCAGACTAGATTCCTGTGAATGCTCACCTTAAAACAAGAGCCATATTCAAAATGTCCTTTAAGCTTTTGGTGTATAGGCAATGTACAACACCCTTGCACACAGTAAGACTGGACTTGTGCTGTTCATAGTTTGTGTTGCAGTTGCACTAAAACTTCCTTACTGAGCTCAGGATTCTGACAGAACATGTTACTCATCTGATACAGCAGGATCAAATAGGGAGCAAAGTAATGCAGAAAGTTAGTAGAAGAAACAAACTCTGGAGCCCAGGCAATTTACCATCGATCATGTGGCTAGTCTAAAATACTGGTTTTTGCTTTGCCACTGTCCCTGCCCAAAGAACTTGCACACACAGTCACTAACCCTTACCTAAGAGGCATCTGTTTCCTACTACATGCTTGCTGCATGCATTTGGTGAGTGGTATAACATAACAGCCTTGAGCATTCACTACACCACTACCCTTCCATTCCCTGTACTGACTAGTAATTACTTGTAGCTGCTCTGACATCTAGAACTTGGTAAAAAACAACTGGCACATTATAGAAAGCAATGGAAAACATGCTTTTTGAAAAGAGGTCCATATTTTATACCACCTACACATACATGTTTTGCTCAAGCAGCATTAAAGATGCACAGAAAAGCAGTAGGAATTCCTTTGCTGCACTCCAATGGTAAACTGTTTGTAATGTCTGTAACATTTTACTTATTGTTGTGCCTGAACATGAGTGACTAACTGCTCTTAACTACTTTTCAGTGAAAAATTTGATACTGCCTATTCTTCCCAGGGTGTTTGTACTAATACTTTGCTTTTGGATTCCTCAATTTTCCCACATCAAATTAACATGCTGAATAAAACCAGCAAGAGTATTCCACTTAGTTTCTTACAAGGCTTTCTGACCAGAGCAGATCATATCATCAGATCACATATGATATGGCACAGCCAGAATAGATGTTTCCCTGACATATTTTCCTGCTTCCGAGGGCAGAGAGCAAATGCATCATGAAGAATATACCCTGACAGCTAGTGAAAGTGAGAACATAGAGCTAAATTACAACAAAAAAAAGACAAAAGTTGTCTTTTTTCCCATTTGCAAATAGTTCAATTCTTTGCACACAAACACAGATCATGGGGATAACATAGTGAAGAAGACAGAGGCTGGGGGGCTTTTTTTATCCCATTTCTGACTACAACATTAAGATGCCATGAGAGTGAGAAATCCTCTACTACTGTTCTGTGTGCAAATAGTACTTCTATTGTTAATCTCTTTTCAGTGAACAGACTGCTTCATTTACCAGAGACCTTAATGAAAAGCTGTGATTGTGCCAAGAGAGAGTTACCCAATGGGATCTCCTATGAAATCGTAAGTTGAATGTTACCAGGCTCTCTGTGCTTCATTTCCATCAATGACATCTCATTCACCTCTTTTTCCTTAATGCACTTCAGCACTCCAGTGCTTAGATTTCTGTGATGTCAGTGATCTGTTGGGAATCTGCACAATTCATGGCTTTTCTGTCCTGTAACCAGTCTGCAGGTGGGTCCCTGGGTTTGGGATGAACTCTCAGCTTCTCCCCAGGCCCATCATAGCTTTGGTGCTGGAGGTGCTGGTGCCTGTTCCTATATTGTAATGCACCGGCACAGGATCACTGTTAACTTAGTGGTAGGCCCATTTATAAGTTGGATGCTCATTTCCTTTGGCCTGTGGGGATTTTAAGAACATCAGCTTCTCTAAGAATAAGGGTCACTGCCACATTTCCTTCCCTGCCTGAGCCTCTGAAATGTCACACTGTTGCCCAAGCTATTGGCTGCCCTGCACACCTTGAAAATTTCTGTCCATGACTGCCTGCTGGTTCTGACCAGTCATGTCACAGAGCACACAAGCAGGCTTTTAATTGTTTTACTTGCAGCATGGATTGGAAAACTCACGTTCTTTCTGAAATTTTGAAGTCAGACATCAGAAAGTTTTGCCTGTGTAATGAGGTGATAAAGCAAGCCAACAGCCCTGCTGGGAGAATGTGGGGAACTGCTTTAATACTGAACTTGGATCAAACTTTAGGCTTGCCCCTGCTCTGAGCTCCAGAGTCCTCTCCTATTCCACATTATTCAATTAAATGAACACCTACAAAACCAGTGCTTGCAGTAGCATTCACAGGAATTATCTTTCCATTAATCAACCATGGACTGCACTCAACAGAATCCATTTTAGTTACAAACTTCATTACAGAGCAGAAGAAGGAAATGTCGTGGCAACCAGAAGAAGCAAATGGGGGCTTGGCACATAACAGACTAGTTTTTATTGTTTACAGATAGAAAGACACTTCTGCTCCTCCTTCTGTTTTCCTTATTGTGGAACATTGCAGCTCCAAGTCAGTGCTTTCTTGGTCAGGGGGTGTTTACTTCTGTTCAGATGTACCAGAGAAGAGCAGTGATCCACTGGTGAGGGGCAGCTGGCCTTGAGCACAGTATTTCCATTACAGGGGACACCAAGGGTGCACAGAAGTACTGCTGAAGACCATGCTGGAGCCAGCATGATAGCATGCCCCTTAGCACCAGCCCAAATGCTGCTCCAAGAGAACACAGGAGACCCTGCAGGCATTCAGTTATATGGAGTGCCAGGTGCCTTTTTCCAGGGTGATACTGGCCTCATCCAGGGCAGGTTGAGGTCTGGCTGAGGTGCAGGGCTGCCTGGTGCAGAAGCTATGGGAGAAGGCAGCACACCACACAGCACCAGGAAGGATGAACAAGAGGGCAACAAGATCCCTTCAAGGAGGTGCCTGTGCAGGGGCAAGTGCTGGATCCCTCTGCAGCAGTGACTTGTGCAGGACTCTGGATGAGTGAACAGCACTTTGGTTCAAGCATCACCCTGAGTCAGCCCTGCTTGTGCACACCCAGATAACTGTGCCAGGCCATTGCCCTCCAAGGAACCAAGGAGCCTAGACCACAACTTACCAGGACATAACAGAACTGTCCTGAGCTGGACTAGACAAAACTAAAACTGCTGTGGCTGTACTCCTGTGCCAAGCAGGTTAACTACAAATCAACCACATTACACTATAGACATCTGTAGCCCCACCCTGAGACCACTGAACTCTGCTGTACAGCAGTGGGTTGTAGATGTTTAATTACATTACTATTTAATTACCAGTTCATAATTGTTTAATTATAATTTTATAATTATTTAACCATCAATAAACCTCTTTAACTCCACTGTGGTGACTTACTTAAGAATTTATGTGCAACAGCTGCTTAAGAGGTAGGACAGCTAAAAGGTTATACTGGACTCTGCAGCAGGTTTGGACTCCCAAGGTGGGAAGGTTGAGAGCTTGTGACTCCTGGCAACAGGAGAATGACTCCTTTTGGTCATATAGGTATGAACTGAAGGCACTCAGGAGCCATACTCTGAAAACAGATAAACAGAAACAAGCTTGGTTGGGAAAGACATCTGAGCCCCTCACAAGGGCAGAGCAAGTCATGGTGGCTGGGGACTCTACTTCTGCTGGCCTCACTGTCTCAGAAGGTTTGCTGCTTGCCAGGACCTTTGATCTGTGGTGCTTTTATCAGGCCCTCAGACCATCACCTCCTGTCATCCATGTAGGCACCAGTGACACAGACAAAGGAGAATCTCATGCGTGAGCACATCACTCCGGAGTCTAGCACACATGGTATTTCTTTACATTCTTGCTGGTGAAGGACTAGATCTATCCTGTAGGCCAAGAGGTTCTATCAGACATAAAGATAAATAACACCATATATTTATATATATACACATATATTAAAAATGGTGTTTTATATACTGGGTTTTTTGATATATTATTAAAATTGGAAGTTGCAATGTGGTTTTAACAACAAGACTTGGACATTTTATTTTCAGAGTGCACAACTCTTACTAAACCTCAACAGCAATCTGTTATTCCATATGTGGGCATTTCAACATATTTTGCAGTTCAGAATGCATTAAACTACTCCATTCATAAGAATTGCTTACATGTTCCTGAGGTCTAGAGACAAAACATGACTAAAAAAGTTAAACTAGCAACCTTTTACAATAAATAAATCAAACCCTAGCTGGTTTTTCAGTTGGTTGGTTGGTGTTTTCCTCCCAGAGAAGTGATTAATTAACTCTCAGCAAATCCCTTATGTACTTTCTTAGGAAGTTATTTGTTCTAAAATTTAAGAGCTGGAAATAACTATTAAATATTAAAATCAGTGTATTTGAAGCACAAGTAACTTGCCTGTCATATCATCATATTTGCTAGCTGGCTGCACCTAAAATTTCAGCCTCTTGACTTTGCTATGTCATCACATGGTTTTCTTTATTTTCAGCTCTGATATGGCTTATTATTTACTAAATCTCAGTTTTGTAAGCAGAACTGAGATAGTCGGAAGTGTAAATGCTAAAATATAATATGACAGTTATGTCTGCCTGTGATAAATTATCTACCTTTTCATAAAGTACTTACTGCTGACTATAATGATTCTGGTGAAATAAAGCTGTGTTACTTGATGGAATCTCTCTACATTTTTTTTCCCTCACAAGCGATAAATGAATTTAAACTGAAGGATTTTTGTCTCATTTAAGTCTCTGTACCTATGTGAAAAGTGTGCATATATTTAATATTTAAACATTAATATGTAATTTTGTTTAGATTATGCAGTCTAATGTGTTCCTTATTATAACCTTTATCTGAAAAGGTATAGTCTCTTAATCTGGCTAAATAAATAATCAAAAAAAAATGTTGTAAGACATACCATATCTTACTGCATAACTTGGAACTGACACAGAACTTTCTGTTGGCTTTCCACAGCAGAGCTTTTGCTTCTCTAACTCAGGGGCAGTTCTTGCTTTTAACTAACAAGTCATGCACTTGATTTATTTCTAGTGTGATCAGAACGGTTGTTTTAAAGCCTTTTTTCAGGAAGTAACTGTAGAGCTATTATGAAGTAAAAAAAAAAACCCGAACAAACAAACAACTAATTATATGATAGGTACTTTCCTTTATTTTTTGTTGTAGTGTGGGTATAACACATTGAATTTCTCTTTTGTTTCCCATTGCAAGACAAAGAGTGCACAAACGATCTAATACTTTTGTTGTCTCTTCAGATGTGACATTTTGAGGAAAAAAGAAAGGTATCTTATTTAAATTAACATCAGGATTTACTTTTGGTTCAGACATCACCAACTTGGAGAGGTGAAAAGCCTGCAAATCTGAAACCTCTCTTGCTTAGAAAGGTGATAATACTTCATGAGCCACTTCCTTTCATGACCGAAAACAGCTTTATCACTCACTTAACAAATACTGATGTGCTGTTTAAACCAAATGAAACCAACCCCGCTGTAGCTCTTCTTCCCTGCTGGCTGTCAACTGGAGGGCACATTCAAAGCCACACCTGTGTTTTAAATTTTTTGTTCTTAGAAGCCCCAATTTATTTTAAACTTTCCTTTTCAACCGCCACATATGGTTTGTGTCATTCCTCTCTTCCAGTGCCTTGTGGTAAGGAAGGGAATTCAGAAAATAGAAGTTAACAATATAGAAGATTCTAGCTAATCTACAAAGACGTTTTCTCACGGCTCTCTGCGATAGGTTCCATTGGGTTTCACACTTTCACACCTCACAAACATGTAAAGAACATCTTTTATAGAAACAGAAATTAAGATTAACTGGCATCTGGGGAGCTAATTACTCCTGCTCTGATCATGTGAGTGGATGGATGAAGTTGTTCTTAGCACTGAGAAACCAGGAAACTGGAAGGTCAGGAGAGGCCCCTGAAAAACAGCACATCTCCATCTGCTTTTCTCCCATTACTTCCATATTTAGACTTTCTTATGAAATCCTCTCTGGATCCTACCTGGATCTGACATGATTATTTATTTTCAGGTTTTTTGAAGCTTATTTACAAATAAACTGCTTCATGAAAGAATTGACTAACTGAATTTCATCATACTGAGTGTCAAGAGATCTCTGGTGTAATTAACTGTATTCCTTAAGGGATAAACACATGGTGGGATATTGACAGCACATCAAACTGATTTAATCCTTTACATAAATTTGGGATAATGTACCAGAACTTGCATTTCTCAGTTGTGCTGAAGTCTTTCTATTTGTCACAGTATGTCTTCTCCCTAAATATAATAAAGAGTACAAGAAGGTTACAAAAGGTTCAGAAGATCCAAGGTCCAAAGCTTGCTCCATTTACTGAATACACCTCTACCAAGCCAGGAAACTTGTAAAAATGACAATTTCCCTGCACTGCCTGACCTGAAGTTGCATAACTTGAGTTTAATGGGGTTATAGCATTCAAAGTGCTACAAAATTATTATTTGGGTATAAAAATAAGTAAATTTTCTTTTCAGAGGTGTTACATTTTTTTCCTAATCTTGTCTTACTAATCTTGTGAAAACAAAGACAATGGATGTTCAAAGAATTTTGCCTGTTTTCATCTCTGAGGCACTTCTTTATAAAAAAAATAAATGAAAGTATACATAAGAAGTGGTAGTTTCATCCTGTTTGTTTCATCTTTCAGTTACCAGTCTGCTGAGCAACAATTCCTGCATGAGGAAAAAACCACTTCTAGTGAGTTATTGCATTTGTGAATGGGAGACCTCCGGTAATAATTCTTTACCTTATTTTTTTTTTCCACTGTCTAGGGCAGCAGGTCTGCTACACATGTGAAATGGAAAGGATGGCTAGCCTCAACTGCTACCATATTCCATGGCTGCTGGCAGCAGATATTTTGAAAAACTTGTCTGAAGACAACCATTGGATGGCTTGTTTTGACTGGTTACACAGTTTGCTCAGAGTGAAGAAGGGAAGTTAAAGCACAAAAAGTATAGTTCTTGCTTATGTGTTACAGCTTATAAATATGTACCTGGAGAGTCAATTGTTTAAAAATAGCCAAAATCTCACACTTCATTTACACTTTAGCAATAAAAACTACCATTCCACATTCTTCTATCAAAGAAACTCCATAACTACCTGCCCTGGTAAGTAATTCAGCAGTGTATGTAATTATTTGTTAATTGAATGCATTTTCACCTTTTAATAAAAAGATTAATTGATTACTTCCTCATGCTTTTGACACAGCCAAATTCTGATACCATTATAAAGCAATTACCCAGATTGTAGGAAATACTCATTCACATGTTTCAGCTTCCCAAATCTTGGGCCTTGGACTCTTAAGAGGGGAAGAACTATTAGATCAATACAAAAGAAAGACATTTCAAAAGCACAGGCTGTGTTGAAAACAAAGGCAGGACAGGTCAATGAAACTTCACTCAACCTGCTCCTCTGCTTGCCTGCCTTTAGGGCAAAAAGGTTTCTCCTCATATCCAGCCTGAACACCTAGTTTCAAGTTCTGCCCTTTGCCTCTTGTCCTCACAATCTTAAATTGCAACACCACTTCCCACATGTCTCAAGTGGATGAACAGCAGGAGAGGGGCTGGGGGAGCAAAGTCTCTCCCACTTTAAGTAAAGATCAGGTTAATGATCACCTGAAGAACTTGAACACACTCTAAGTCTATGGAGCCCAATGAGATGCATCCCAGAATCCCGAGGGAACCAACTGATGCAGTTGCCAAACCACTCTCCATTACATTTGAAAAGTTGTGGCTGTCAGGTGAAGTCCCAGGTGACTGGAAAAGGGAAACGATTGTATCCATCTTAAAAAAGGGTAGAAAGGAGGACCCTGGGAACAACTGACCTGTCAGCCTCACCTCTGTGCCTGGGAAGATCATGGAATAGATCCTGCTGGAAGCTGTGCTAAGGCACATGGAGGACAGGGATGTGATTTGGGACAGCCAGCATGGCTTTACCGAGGGCAAGTCCTGCCTGACCAACCTGCAGGCCAGGCCTTCTATGATGGAGTGACTCCACTAGTGGACAAGGGAAGGGCAGCAGATGTCACTTATGAGGACTTTGACGTGGTCCCTCACAACATCCTTCTCTCTAAAGTGGAGAGAGAGGGATTTGATGGGTGAGCTGTTACATG
>JACBWW010000008.1:2425968-2520162 GCA_020086605.1 Lanius collurio | reverse complement strand
GGCGGGCGTGCGGGACCTGCCGGACCTGCCGGGGACGCGTCCGGGGCGAGGCGAGGTGGGGGGCGGGGGAGGAAAAATTGCCTAAACCCACTACTGATAAAGACTCTATTCAGAATTAGTATCAACAAACTACAGGACTAAAATCTAATGCTAAAACCTAATGCAAAACCACAATACTAAAACACAATACTGAAATACAGTAATAAAAATAGTGTATTCTATCCCAAAAAGAAGTATCCAAGGGTAGTAATAAAAATTCTAATAATAGTAACGAAAATTCTAGTAATAATAGTCGTAAACTGCGACAAAAATTCTAATAACAATAATTGCAAACTGCAAAAATCAAGTCTGAAAACAACAGTACTGAAAATTCTACTGTTACTAAAAATTATAGAAATAAATTCTATTCATGATATTAATAATAGTTTCTAACAAAAAAACCAAAAAATCAGAGGTGTGTCACTCCTCACTCTTGTGTGGTGACATGGGTGTATTCTGTGATCCAGCAGTGCTCCAGCCCATGCTGGGGTAAACACACTGTGGACCACCAAGCACCTCAGCAGCTCACAGTTAATCCATCTCAGGGGCACTCTTACCTGCTGAAATGCCTGATGGCATGGAGAATCTGAAACCTGTGTAGAGTTTGAACCTTTTAAACCTTGACTCACACCAGGAAGGGGAGAAGGAATTGCTCTTTCCTTGCCGGCTTGTGCAGCAGCTGAGGTTCTTGGAAGGGACAAAATTATGACCTGTTCTGATGCAGCAGAATCCAGTGGTGTCATAGGAAAAAGAGTGGATCTCTGTGTGCCTCTTTAAAGGAAAAAAACACATCACCAACAACAACAAAAAAACCAAAACAAAACAGCACTAAACACGATGTCTTCATGAGTATATGCAGTCCAGCTGGTTTGGGTTGCAGCTCCCAAGGCCAGGTCTGAAGAGTCAGGTTGTACAAAACCCTCATTGTTTTTGGTGGGTGTCAAACAAAGCTGTAGGTGTAGAACAAGTACCCTGCTGTTCTTGAAATAGCTCCTGCTTTTTGTCATTGCCGTGGGTAAAGAGGGTGCAGGATTTAGTTAGGTGGAAATCATGTTCCTGTGTGGCGCAAAGCAAGCCTTGCGAGGAGGGCTTTTTATGTGCTTAAAAGTTTTCTCAGAGAAGTGCTGTTCTGTCTGTGTAGCATAAAGTCACTGCTTATCCTAATAAGAAAAAAAGCCAGAAGCTCAAAGGATCATTTCTTTCCTTGTGAAAATGAAATTCACAGAGCCAGTCTTCTATGGTCTCTTCTATCACTGACTTAAAAAATGGCAAATTTTTAGAGTCATAAAACTGGGTATTCATGTGCCAGTTTGTCAGTTAAAGATCTGAACAGTTTTGGTAATGCTAACAGGTGGAAAAACGTGAAAGGAGCAGAATGTCCAGAATGTAGCTTTCTTTTTTTTTTTTTCCCCACTCACATATTATATACTTGAAAGTAGTGTATTGCTGCAAGTTGCATTTTGGATTTTCTCCTAGTTTTCTACTGACATTTTTTCCCTTGGCTTTTCCAGCAGAATTCTGGATAAGCATCCTTAGTACTACTGTTTAATGACCATGTGCTGATGAAGCACTTCCAAGCTATGCAGTTAAACTATCTCTTTTAAACTTACATCTGAAAACTCCACCCCAAACAAGTCACCTCTGTGCAGGGTAATAGAGAGAGAGGAACTACTCTTAATTTTCATTAGCTCTGACATTCTCTGCTCAGAAGGTGTAGGAAAACCCTGTAATGGCACCTGACACACCAGTGTCTCCAGTGGGTGAAAAACTGATATTTTTTTTGTTTGCTTGTTATGTTGTCTGTTTTCAACCTAAGCTATGCTTAGAGTCATTTTTGTCTTTCAAACAACTTACTGCTAAAAGACAAACCTGAAAACGACCTGATGGGTCATTTGCTCACAGTGTCTGCTTTTGACAAGTTCCAAGTTATTTAGTAAATGCTAATATGATTTCTTAAATGGTATTTTAAGTAAATTCCATTTAATAGTTGGCTCATTGTCACATTTACCTTAACTAACGGTGTTTGATCATTGCACTTACAGAAAGTGGTAAAAGGACTATGAAAACAAAAAAGTAACCCACCTAGCTATTAGTGAAGGAAACATTTGCTGTATACATGAAAAACATGGCAGATAGTTGCTACCTCCTTTTTCTTCTCTGCTGAAAGTCTAGGTTTGCAGGTGTAATTGCAGCTATCTTTGGACTCCTTTTGATAAACCACCTACAGGCTTCAACATGAAGGCATTGAGGGGCCTTTCTCTAAGTGGATTTGCAGTGGTTGCTGTTCCAAATCTGTGGGTTCAATGTTGAGTCTCCTGATGCTGTTTGTATTGATGTTCCCTGAAGCTGGTTCTTACCAAAACAGAAAGTTTCCAAACTTAATGGGAACCAAGCATGCTGATGATGTGACTCCATCAGTTATTGAAATGAAACAACAAAATTAAAAGAAACTAACTGAAAAAGCCCACCTCTTCTCTGTCATTAGTTTGAGTAGTGGTGTGGCTTAAATGACCTGGGTTTGTGTTTTAACAGTGATCGCCCTCTAGACCCTTGAAGAATAGCATTTTTCTATGTGCGAATGATCAAGTTTGTGGAGTTTTTCCATAAACTTATCAACTGCTCAGCAGACTGGCACATGCCAATGTGGCTTACACAGTTGTGTAGCAAAAGTACAATAAAGTAAATTCTCAAAACATTCCTGATAGTGCAGGCCAAGACGGTCCTTAGCTTTTCTTCTGTGAATTCCAAAAAATACACAGAAGAGATGCTCTGATGCTCTCCATAGAAGGCACACAGTGTCCTGCATCTAATCTGTTTAAAAGTGAGATACTGTTTCCCACTCCAGGGCCACACCACTGTCCACCAGCACTTTGTATGGGATTGAAGGTGAGAATTGCTGTGTGGATTAGGTGATCAGCTGGATCTGAAGATGTCATTGTATTAAGCTTCTGTGCGCATATTTACTATAGCATTAGTCAACCAGGCCTGCATCTGTGGTTTATTCACGTCCTGTTTTCTGTAAACCTTTCGTAAATAACTATTTTCTTATCACTTTACTAATTGTGGCTGTGACTTCCTTTGATAAGTGTGTGTGTATGTGTGACAGACTAAGTGATGCTTGAGTTGTAGTGTGGAAAGCTGCTCTCTTATATTGCTCTTGCTTTCCTAAGCATGGCCTTTTCAGGTTTGAGTGGGTTTAAATTTCCTCAGGCTTGGTAAAGAAGAGTCAGTGTAAGTGACTGAGATTTTGTGCACATGTGTATGGATCTTAAAAATGAAAAATACTAGATATATGACGTCTGTATAAGAAGTAAAGAGAGCTCTTACTGGTAGTTCTCAGAAGGACCAATTTCATACACTAAAAGATAGCAGATATTTTATACTGGAGTTGGGATTAGTTTTAGCCACCAATAAATACATTTATTTTCACAATGCTTTTATTTTACATAAAACACTTCAAGGAAAAAAAAAGTTGGAGGAACTGTGAATCTGTACATTTTGGGGGCTACAAATATTTCCAGTTCTGTAAAACTTTCTAATGTAGAGTTGGTTTGGTTTATTTTAGCCAAAGATAAAATGTAGGTGATTTAAGTAACAAGCAGGTTTGATGGCAAATTTACAGTTGTTCAACTGTTTTAGGTTTTTTATATCTAAATATTTCATTAGAATATTTATAGAAAGCTGCAGTCAAGGACTTCTTAGTATGTTTTGTGTCTATTTCTACTAGGGAAATGCCATTTGGGCAGGTAGGGAACCTGTCTTGATAGGAAGGCCCTAAGTCAAGTATTATTTTGGGAAACAGCATCCTTGTTTTCTGGTTTTGTTTTGGGGGTGGGGGAGGAATTGAGGGGCTGGGGAGGGATAATTTTTTTTTTTTTAGGCTTCTAAGCAGAACCTCCAAATGTTTTCCAAGATGTATAAAGCTTTGTTTATCTTAATCTGATTTAGATGTTAGCTGACAACACCACAGCTTTTCCAGAATAAAATGTAAACAGTGGATCTGAGCTATATTTATGCCATAAATCTCAGATTTGGCAAGACAGCCAGAGAGCTGCTGTGATTTATACAGGCATGTCCCAGAGAAGGACAAGCCATGTTGTTCCTCGTAGATTTAGGAGAGCCTGGAGATGTTCAGACAACATGTGCAGCAGTCTTCAGATGCGTATTTTGGACACACTTTGAATGCATTTAAAGGCTGTTCTAAGAAAATAGATTCAGATGGGGAAGGTGTTTTAAAGCTGAGAGTTTGTTGAGATATGGAAGTAGTAGCAGGGAGTAAAGGGGCAAGGGGCAATCTCCTTGAACTCTCATCATTTGTAGTTCTGAGACAGGCATCTGAAACATCCTTGACCCTACAGGTTTCATTCCTATCTGTTTTGAAGGAAATGGGTGATGTATGAGATTCCCCCAAAAGTTCTAATGCTTGCAGTTCAAAAGGAAAAACATATTCTTCCTTCTTGTGATGAGCTTTGCTTGCTTTTCGTGCATTTTGAACTAAAAATAAGAGCTGCAAGAATGTAAAACCACAGTACAATTTTGCTTCTATCCTCCAATCAGTTTGAATTTTCAAGACTTTGCTGGCTTTATTCTTCAGTGAATTTCTTGTTGTTGGTGGGGTCTTTCCATGCAACAAATGTTTGGTGCTGAGAGGTTTAAATGAATTTTGCTACATTTTGAACTTAGACTGAGCAAACAAAGACTGTCGGAAAAGAAAAAAAACCAAACACACACCAAAAACATCCACAAAATAAAACCTTACACAGAAACTTGGCTCAGTTCTGGTAAAGCTGATGATATACATGTTGAGAAAAATGTCTGGAGCATTGACTGACATTGAAAAATGCAATTTACTGGTCTGGATTTGAAAGATAATCTATTATGTACTGAAGAGAATTTATGCTTTTCTTTTCCCTGCCTCCTTCTGACAGTGCCTCAGAGGAAAATATCACTGTCACCATCAGTGATGGAGAGAAAAGGACAGCGAGCTTTGTGAGAATGCACACAGCTTTTGTAGCTGGAAGCTATAGTTTGTGTTGATAGCATTAGCTGAGATTTCAGTCCAGAAACTCAATTAGGTAGTAAATAACTTACTGCAGAAAGTGCTAAAGCCTGTAATCCAATACCAACCCTTGCACAGCGCTTTCATATATCATCTGTGTTAGTGCTTCAGTCTGACTCGTTGAGCAGTGACAAAAGCAGTAAGGAAGGTGCTCATCAACCCATCATGGTGTGAAGTGGCTGCGGCTGGTGCTCTGCAGGTTCTCTTTCTAGATGATAATTCATCAGATACACCTTAGAAATAACGTTCAGGTGTTTCTCAGCTAACTTAAAGGGTAGCATCCTGGGGTCCTAATCTTGCATAAAATTTTCGGTCTTTCTCTGGTAAGCTTCCCACAGATCATGGTTCTTGCAGTCCTGTGAGTCTAAAAAGATTTTTATTCTTTCTTGCAGTTGTGTGGGAGGTAAATGCCTGCCTAGTTATTCCTTTGTGGTAGATAAAAGATGGTAAACTCTACGGCTTTCCCCATAAAGCATGTTCTAAGTACTGTACTGAGCCTTTTAACAGCATTTTCTTCAAAACTCATGCAGTATTTCAGTCAGAAGTGACCTCAGTGCTTAATGGGTGGAGAAGCCGTTGCTTGTTCTGATTTTCAGTGATGTTTATGCACATTTGCAGGGTGCTAATGCAGTTCCTGCTTCAGGTTTGGTTTCTTTTTGGAAACCAGTACATTTTGGTAACACCTCCCCTTGCTCTCCAGATGGCATGCATTCGCTCTTCATAGATGTGGAAGTCTGTATTAACATGGGTTGCAGCGCACACCTCTGCGTGATTACTCAGTCTTCCTTCAGTTTAGTGTTCAGCAGTTTTTTCTAGTGATGATGTTACTTGTATTTCAATGTTTCCCCAACAACGTTGGTTAATATCCTGGTGTTTTCCGTGTGAAATAACTCCACCCCATTAAGCAATCACTTTCCATTGACAAGTGGCTTACAGCAGGGACCGTGCTAAGTTCAGTGGGCATTAATTACCCAATTGTAATTGTAACTCAAGGTGGGGCCTCCTTCTGTTACTGCCGGGAATGGCATGCGAGGCTTTTACTTTTCATTCTCTGGTTTGTTTGTAACAAATGTTTCTATTGATTCCACCCACCGCCACCCATAGTCGGAATCCAGGAATAAGGAGTTTTGCTTCATTTTTTTCGGTGGGTTCCCTCTGGGCATGATGCCTTTGCTTGTTTTTCCTTTTTGATTACATTCTGTTTATAACTTGTCCATAAAATTGCTTCGCTTCTTTGTATTCCATAGAAAGCCGGTTCTCATCCTGATTTTGGAGTGCCCTTCTCAGGTGGCAGCTCGAAATTTTCATTGAACCAGGCTGTCCCTGGATGACCTTTGCTTTTTAGTTACGTCACTAGTTTCTTCCAGAAGTTTCTTCTTTAGCTCGAACTGACTTCCTTCTGGGCTACTTGTTGCTCAGTTAGATCCATCCCAAGCTGGCTCATGAAAGTACCTTTGGTTAAACTGCTTTTCCTACACCTACAGAAAACAGGTGACTAAGTTATTTGAATATGTTTAATTTGACTTGGCTACAGTGGAGAAAGAGCAGGTTGTATGTATAATATATACTCCTTTCTAAAGGATTAAACAATACATGCTGATCAAGTCCTGTTCTTTTTGCATTTTCCTCCCCCCTTTTTTATTTAATGGTAACTTTCAGTTTGTGAGAAGCCTGTTAGGAAATGCTCCCAAGCAGAGAGCAAAACCTAACGTGTGTATGTCACAGTGTGATAAGGAACATGCTGCAAGCACACTTATTTTTCTTCTAAAGTGTGCTACCACAGCCATATTGCTGCCTACTCTTGTCTCACTTGTGGATGTTTGTTATTCAGCAGAGTACAGTCAACCCCTCATTTCACTTCCTGTTCTTACTTAAGTATTTTTATTTGCTTGACTCTAGAAGAATGGCGGTGGGGGTCTGTGTTTATATTCATACATATATATTCACTTATACTTATGTGACTTTGTTGCTTTTTTTTCTGTTTAAAATTGAGTATCAGCGATTTACTTGGAAATATGTTTAGGGTTATTAATGTAATGTGCTGGTATCATACTAGTCGTATGATATAATTGTCATGGCACTTACTATTGTAAAAATATAATTGTTTACAATCTAAAACAACTAACAGAAAAAACAATGCTGTGTTTAAGTACAATTTAATCCATCCTTGAAGGTTTTAATCTACAATAGTACTAGAGACATTCTGAATTTTTGGCTAAACAGGTTTTCTTGTAAGAAATTATTGAATTATTTGAAATTCAGGTGTTAAAATAGGAGCATTGTATTCTTTTTGCAGGGTAGTGTTAGGTTATGGTGGCCAGGAAATAAGACATCCAGTTTAAGTGCAAGAATGCATAGAAAAAATCTCAGTTCCTCATTGCTTTTCCTTCTGCTTGGCAGTTGTGTCACTTTTTAGTCTTGATTTGTCATGTTATAATTCAGGAAATGAGTCTTTCCTTTTTGTTCAATGCATTTTCTGCAGAAAATGAAAATAGTAACTGGTACCCCTTGTTAACCAGTGAACATAAGAAATAATCCAGCAACCAGTTCCTTAACTGGTTCAAGCAAAAATACTTCCTGAATGCTGAACCCATTATGTGGCTGGGATCTTTGCTTAGGATCTTCATAAATAGAAGAAAATTGGTAAGATTCCTCTAAGCATGAAGATGGCATGAGGGAAGGCTCCGAACATAAAGTGAAAAAGCTAATCCTATTTGAGACCATGGATGCTATATTTCAGAATAAAAAAGGCTTTTTGTGAGATGACAAGATTTTCTTCAGAATCTAGTTAGGATGGCAAAGTGAGTGTAAATCATCACACATACAAATTTGCATGAGAAACTGATTAGGACAAGCAGTCCTGGGATGTATCTACTATAAAAAGAATCCCTTAGAATTAAAACAAAGTTGTGGGCTGAGCAACAACCTAGGAAAAACTGCTTTTTCCAATCAACCTCTTCTCGAAACAGTGTGATGCACAGTACTGAAAAAGCTGATTTAAAAATTTTTGGATAGTCACAATTACTCACATAACTTAAAACCCCTAAGACACTTTTTGAACTTGTTGCCCAGATTCTTGATGGATGCTGTTGGGTGTCCCACTGGCATAGTCCTGTGCTGGAACAAGTGTGCCTGGCAGGTGTGCAGGTGAGCTGTAAGCAGAGTGTCTGCCTTCACTGTTGACAATTGCCACTGGTAGTAATAGTCGCCCTCCCAAAAAGTAGTCACGATCCCTTTATCTTAGAAGGGGTTGAAAATGGTGCTTTGCAATTTGCAAGTTTGATGTTCCAATTCTCTGTTTGGATGCTGGGCAGACTTAATTCTGTAAACAAGATGCTGAATGAGAAACTGAACATGTGATCCAAAATGAGGAGGTGTGAAAGAAGAGATATAACCTTAAAAATAAAAACAACTTAAAAGATTCCTATTTCCATTTCTGTGCAGAAATCAAATACAGACTTACAGCTTGTATTTTCTCTTGTGAAGAAGTTAACTAACAGCAGCTGGGACTATTATGCCTTGCTAGGCAAATTATTTTTTTAAAAATAAACTAAAGTAGAAGGTAAAAAATTACTGTCATGTTAAAAATACTCTTCAAAACAGCCAAATATCATTGTGTTAATTTGGGTTTTGACCTCTGTTATTCTGTTCTTATTATATTTTCTTTGCTCCAGAACAGCACCTGTTTAGCAAATGCCTAGAGATTTCTTGACACTATTGTATTTTTCATTCAAGCACTTCTTCTTCAGGTGAACCAGATAGATTATAAACCCATTTATTTTTGAAAATAAACCCGTAAGATAATGGAGATATATTACCTTTCTTTGGTTTTTCTTTCTCACTTTTTCTCCGTGTAACTTTTCTTTTAAATATGTTGTCACAGGAAATCTTAAGAACCTTTCAGCATGTGTTGATAATTCATGTGTATGAATTAATAGCTGATTATGCTGCACAGTAAATTAAGGTCAAGTGCTACAAGAACTTTCTCTGTCTGATCAGTTTAGAAGACCGCATCAAACAACATTAAACTGAAATGAATATATAAACCTTGATATAATTTCCCTCTTTGGGAAAGATTTATAGTTTTTCAGGGGTAGATTTTGAATTTTACTATTTATGAACAGAGTTATTTTGTCTTGGAAGTTCTGGTATATTTACCAATGGTATATAAATCTTGCACTGAAGGCTTCTGATCTCCAGATAGATGTAAATACTCATCTTCTAGGAATTTTGTATGATCTTAAACGTGTGAAAGAGACCGTTGCTTTGATTCAGGATAAATACAGTCTTCAGTCTCATCAATGACTCAAGCGTAAGTGGTGGAACTAAAATCCTCACACTTTTTAAACAGAAATCTTTGTAAAATGCTTGAAGTGAATAAAACTAAGAATCAGGATTTTTTTAAAAATTGTGGAGATCAGCACTTTCAGTTTCCTAGCCTTTCTGGAAATAGTGCCTTGTGAGTGTTTTTTTTCCTGATTCACCACTGTGTGAATCATTTGCCTTTACTTTTCCTGACCATGTCAATAGCTTTGTAGTAACCACACGGAAGAAAATACTGAATGTACTTGCCCAGTTAGCACAGGCTTCTGTTTCTTTGTTTTCTGCATTTTTTAAAAATCTCTATTCTTTCCAGGTCTGGGGTTTTTTTCACTCAAATCCTATCGTTTTGTATACTTCTGAGTGTGATGCAACTTGGAAATGAAGCCCTATAGGAATGACAAGTAGAGGTTGTTCTGAAGTGTCTTGGGTTTTTCCTTGTTTTGTGTTGCTAGGAAGTGTTGAGATGCCTCAGATAATCCAGAGATTACCCAAGTTAAAAGTAGAAAAAAAAATATTTTGAGATTGCACAGATTAATAACTGGACCTACATTTTAATTATATCCAACTTTTCTTTAAAAATTGTAACTGTACTGTGGAGGCATGTGGGTGCTACTGTAGCTAAGTTTAGCAGTGATTTTTGTTCTGGTATCTTCCAGATTTTTCTATTATATTTTTATGTTCTGTTTTCAGTTTTATAGAGGTAGAAGATGAATTGCAAACCTCCTGTCTGCTGGTTATATCACTAGGTGGAAAATACTGGGCTTATGTGAAATGCTGCCTGGCTCATCTTGGTCCATTCAACATTTTATGTGTGTTTTGGAGGGAATTCTGGGTTTCCTGCACTGCTAAGAGTATAGAGCTAACTCACTGAGCCCCTGTGTGCATGGGATACATGTGGGGTTTACTTTGTGTGATATACCCCATAGGTGCAGAACCTGGTCTATATTACAACTGGTCTGGAGCCCGTAATGTTGAGAATGTCTCCAAGTCTTTGGGTATTGTGAGAGTGTCCAGGCAACTGTGTCAATATCACATTTTTCTGCCAAAATTCCATCACAGTTTATGAAGTCCTACTGTGCATTAAGATCAGCTAAGATCCACCCTGTTTATTTAAGTGTAATTCAAATTCTTCTTTTTCAAAGTTGAAGAAGTGCTACTGTTATTTCCCTTTTATACGTGTGGAGGCATTTTGGCGTAGGTATGTCTAACATAGCACAAGTGTTAAAAGGACTGTTTTTTTGTAGGAGACATCTGTGTTGTTCTTGAAGGATGATGCTGCTGTGGCAGTGTGTGGATTTACTTGTGCTGTAGTAGCTAATGAGTGATAGTGGTGCAGGAGGCCGCGTGTGTGAGGGCTGGCACCTTGCAGTGTTCACACAGGGTGCCTAGGCATGATAACTTCATGAAGTCAGCAAGTGTAAGGGTAAGGTGCTGCCACTGGGTAGAGGCAATCCCAGGCACAAGTATGGACTGAGAGAAGTCATTTGATAGCAGCCCTGTGGTGAAGGACTTGTGGGTTGTCATGAATGAAAAGCTGGACTCGAGCTGGCAGTGCCAGAAACCAAGCACATCCTGGGGCTTCATCCAAAGCGGTGTGGCCAGCAGGTCAAGATAGGTGATTATTGTGTCACTTTACTCTGCCCCTGCAGGACTCCACGTGGAACACTCCATCCAGTTTGCGGTCCTCAGCACAAAAAAAACTCGGACATCTTAAAGAAGGTCCGGAGGAGGGCCATGAAGATGATCAGAGGGATGATCAGTCTGTCTTCAATAAGACAGACTGACAGCTGGGGTTGTTCAGCCTGGAGCAGAGCAGGCTTCCAGTAGCTTAAGAGTGGGTTATAAAAATGAGGAAGAGGGACTTTTTATATGGGCAGATAGTGGCAAGACAAGAGACAATGGTTTTAAACTGAAAGAGAGCATCTTTAGATTAGATGTTAGGAAGAATTTCTTTGCTCAGAGTCTGGAACAAGTGACCCAGAGAAACTGTGAATGCCTCATTCCTGAAGATGTTCAAGGACTGGTTGAATGGTGTGCTGAGCAACCTGGTGTGGTGAATGGCAGGATGAGTTGAAACTATGATTTTCAAGGTCCCTTTCAGCCCTAACCATTATATGATTCCATTATGAAGTTTTTGTTGCAAGCATGCTTGCAGTAAATGTTAGTGTTTTAGTGCATTTTCCTTTAAATTGAGGGCTGGATCAGTCTTGCTTGTAGTTTTTGTTGTGCTGTTCTGAGTGCTGTAAGCTGTATCTCTTTGTTTTCACCAGTAGCTGTAAGTCAGCTGGATGGTGCTGATAAACAATTGACAAAGTTTCTCTTTGTAAGGCATCACCCTGAAAACAGCGACTTGGAGAAGCTGTTGCAGCCAACAGCTGTAAGGAGCTAAGCATTTCTGACACTGGTGTACATGCCCTGCTGTAGGTGGCTCTGGGTTCCAGCTGGATCTTCCTTGTTGCTCTTCTGGTTTTAACCATTTCATGTTTCTCTGCCCCTCCTCTCCAATTTCATTTACATATGCTGCTGAGCCGGCACATCTCTGCTCCAGCCACTGGCATTCGGTAGATTGCATGGGCAGTCTGCAGCAGAAGACAAAAGAGGCACCAGGTTAAGACAGAGCCAGGAGAAATTGCTGATCGCTAAATGGTCTTCAAGAAGCTTGTAGTGGTATCTGGTACTTGATTTTCTTTTCACCGTGGCATCTTGCTGAAATTATGGGTTCAGTGTCATTGGAGGACCTTCTCATTTGGAGGTTGTTAGGATCTGTAGCTTTTCACTGCGTGTGCAGGGAGTGTGATCAGAGATTTTTCTGTCAGCCTTCAAACTGGCTTGACCCTTTCTGGCTGTGTAAAGGCTGCAGTCTGAAAAACCTGGGAAAAAAAACACAACTCTGTTAAAAGGTCTTGCATCTCGCTTGTGTGGGCAACCTTCATCCTTTAGCCTGTACAAAAGAGCTGCTTGAGTGCTTAATTGTTTGCCCTCAGGCAGATTTCTGTGGTTCAGAGAAAATTTCTTTCTGGACTCTTGCCTCCAACATCGCCAAATACTGCTGATTGTCCCTATGATTGGGAGCCTGTGGTTCCTCCATGCTGGAAGAAGAGTCACAGCCAATGGTCTGTTGCTGTTTCATTGTTGGTGGTAAAGGCTGTGTCCCTCAAGGCTCCCTGAGCAACTTCACACTGTTAGTAGGAGGTCTCTTCCTCTGAAGGATCTCTTTTCTTGCAATTGTCAGCAGATGAGTTGCTGAACTCTCCTGTGATGTTGTCGTCCTCTTGGAGGTTTTTTGTTTTCCATCAGTGAACCAGCGCCTTGTCCCAGGGCACTGTCCTATCTTTGGCCTAATCTCCAAAAAAAGAGAAGATGTTGGTGCTTTTTGGATGTGAATGAGAGTTTGACACTAGTTATCTTCCATCTCTGTGAAGGAGAAAACATTCAATACTGGAGACCTGTTCAGTACTAAAACTGCATGCCTCTGAAATTCTGTGTTCACCTTAATTTCATCACTGGGAAATCTGATCCAGCTGTCTTTCAAGAGGGAAAAAGTAAAGTCCATGCAGAACTCACCTTTCTCATAAAACTTCACAGAAGACAATCTCAGAATAGTTTGGGCTGGAAGTGCCCGTAAGGATTATCTAGCCCAACACCCCACTCCCACACACCTCCCTGCAATAAGCAGGGACATCCTCAACTAGATCAAGTTGCTCAAAGCCCTCTTCAACCTGACATTGAGTGTTCCCAGAGATGGGGCATCTACCAGATATCTGGACCACCTGTGCCTGTGTTTCACCACCCCTATCATACCAAATGTCTTCCTTATATCCGGTTGAAATCTACCCCCTCCTAGTTTGAAGATATTACCCCTTGTGCTATTGCAATGGGCCCTGATATCTTCCTTAAAAGCCCCATTTAAGTATTAAAAGGCTGCAGTTAAGATCTCCCTGTGGCCTTCTCCTTCCCGGCTGAACAATCCCAAGTCTCTCAGCCTCTCATAAGAGAGGTGCTCCAGCCATCTGATAATTTCTGGGGCCCTTCCTTGGACCTGCTCAAATGTATCCATTCTTCCCTGTGCTGAGGCCGTGTTCCAGGTGGGGTCTCATGAGAGCAAAGGTGCAGAATCACCTCCTTTGACCTGCTGGCCATACTTCCTCAGCTTTTTATCCACCAACATCCCCAAGTCCTTCTCAGCAGAGCTGCTCCCTTTCTATTCACACCCCAGTCTATATTCAGCTGGGCCATATCCTTACTGGCCATACTGTATAGTTTGGAAAGAGAGTGCAATGGAGATGGCTGGGTTTGCTACTGTGGTATAACTTCCCTGGGCAGTTATTTTCTCCTTGGAGTGTGAAGCCTTGGTGGAACTGAGCACACAGTGTAGGTGCCTGTGTCCCAGCTGTTGGTGCTCTGGCTTTGCCTGCTTAGCAGAATCTAAGAAACCTGCTCTGGGTGAAGTCAGGAGATGGGAGGATGGAGAGATTTCTCTTTTGGAAGGTGGGGTTCTTTAGTTTGTTCATCAGTACTCGTTTTACTGTACCAGAAAGATGGAAAAGCAAGATACCTGTTTGTAGGCTTCAGAATATTTACAGCCTTACGGATGAGAGAGTGAGAAGCACTTTGGTAGCCCAGGTGCTTTGTGAGGCTAGTACAATTCAAGCAAAGCTACTACAACCATGATTGACAGTTCAAGTGTATCATTGAACTTATTTGACTGTTTTCTTAATAAGTAGCTTGTCTTATTTTCACTTGTCTTGTTACTTTGTTATTTTCTACCAGCATATCTGAAATGTAAATTAATAGGAATTCAGGTGTGCTACCTTGAAATTATAGAGCTTAGATGCTACAAAAACAGTTCTTTGGAAATACCTTTAAAGAGAAGGTGTTCTCATGCAGACAAGTCTGGAAATATAAAGTGCAAGGGAATTCACATTGAGTGGAGGCAAACTGCTTTTTTATCAGACAGAGTATATACTGGTGTCTCCATTTAAAGCAGCAGCAGGTGTGACTGGTTGGTTGACAAGACCAAAGAATCCTGGAGAGAGAAAAGAGCTGTCGAATACAAGTGATCTATATGGATACTCAATAAGTATCTGGAAAACCTTAACAAGGTTTTAATTTCTTTAGAATTTTCTGAGGAAGAGTATTTACTGTGTGGTTTCACTGAACTGTGAGACAAGCAAAAGCCCGAAGTTTCTCACCACAGTGAGAAAGGGGGGTCTTTTTAACGCCTGACTTAGTAAAGCTTTCAGAGATTTTTCCATTCCTGTCTCACCATTGTTTGAAATGTTCTGGGAAGACCAAAGTTTCTAGTGACAGCTTTCCTGGTGACATTTAGAAGCATTGCACAACAGACTTCTAAACTTAAACTAGGCTGTGGTTTTGTCTGGGAGAGGACACCAATATTGCATACAGGTCTTTGCATGTTTCTGCTGAATTGGGAAATAAGCTGGCAAAGTCCATGTACTGTATCCAGCATTCCTTTCAGTGAATAGTCACAGTATTCAGACTGGCCTGTGGTCACAGTCGTAAATGAGAAAGCTAAATGCATCTATGTTGGCAAGCTGCTACAATGGAAAAGGAGCTCAAAGCTGTGTAACAAATATAAAAGTTAAGTCTCACAAACTTCCAGTAAAATGAAAGTGTTGCTTTTAGGTTATTCATGAAAGTAGTAACTCCTCCACCCACTTGAATGGTCCTGTCTGCATAAGCAGTCTGATAAGTGTGTTTTATTTAATTTAAGAAAGCTGTGATAGAAAAAATAAAAGTATTTTTCTCCAATCTGTAACTAATTAGCCCAGGGGCATTTTCTGAAAGCTATTGTCTTTTAACTGTCAATGGATCTCTTCAGTGACTGCAAAGGCAGTCCTGCTAAACAAAATAAGCCTGCTTGCACACCAAGGACAACTTCAGAGGGGAGTGATAAAGCCCCTGAAGGACAGAGGCAGATTAAACCTGTGTTTTGGCTTCTGTTATGTCAGACACATGCTATGGAAGAGCACAGAGAGCAGAGGAAATAACCTACTTAGTTTTGACCAAAATAATACTTTGTTTTGAAAGAGTTAGATTGGCTTAGGCTGAATTGTCTTGTGCTGATATGCCCTTTAAGTCCCACTGATTCATTGTTTGGAAAGTAGAGACTGTTATTGTTGTCTTGCATAACAGCTTTGAAGCTTTGGTTTACTCCCTGGCTTTGCTAGATTTCTTGTTTGTTTTCCTCTGTCTGTCTACAGGCAGTTGTCCTTCCTCCTTCCGTCTTTTAATCATGCTGCAGTAGCTGTGCCTCCTGCAGTGGCCATCTTTGCCTTTGTGTGCATGGGGGACTTATATTAACTAATCTGATTCTTCCCTGTTCAGCATTTCTGTACCCATCCTCCTTCCCCAAGCACTTGTCAACAGCCTCTTTATATAAACCATTTCTGCAATTCCATGATTGTGAATCCTGGCAGTACCGAGGTGGAAGCTATGACATCTCTGTGAATGATGGCAAACAAAATGGGAATTTTGGAAGCCCTTCCGGGTCCTGGAGTAAAGCAGCTTGGTTTGGTGATCCACCAGAAGGCAGAGTTCTGCTATATTTCAGGGACCCCTGGGGGATATTAGCTGGACTGAACAAGTATTGACATCTTCTTCCTGAATAAGAGGGGCAATAAGACAGCGCCTTGTTTGCTTATATTCTAGCAGTGATTGACAGTGCTCTTAAAAAAAAGCTGTTTTTTCGGTTCCTGAGCACTATCTTGTTTTGTTTCGAGTTTTGTTTTCTCAGTGAGGGGAGGGATGAGAATTTGAAAAGAACTTGAAAGACTGTAGTGTAGGCAAATTCAAATACTTCCTCTTGTTCCAGATTGTTGAATGCCTTATATAAGGTGGTGACATATGGAAGAAAGATTTGTAATAATTGCATCTTTAAGAGGAATATTTATGTTGCTAGAGGTACTGATGGCTGTCTGTTCAAAGCACTAAGTTTTACAAAAAGCCTGGTAATGTTTTGAGGGTTTCAGTTTGCCCCTAATTCATTCTTTGATCTTGATAAAAACAAGACATGTGTTACATGATCAAATTTATGATCTAGTATATTGACTTGAAGTTAAAGAAGTTACTTGGCTTCGGTAAATTGTTATGCTTTAGCAAACTGAAAGTAGTTGTGCCGATTTACAGCATGTGGGAATCTGACCCTAGCTCTTCAGACTGTGGAGTTACATGTAGTTGTAGTGCACTCTTAACAGTAATGCTCTTTTTAGTGAGCCACTGAAAATTAAAATTACTGGAGGTATTGAAAAGGAATTCAGTAGTCTCTACTGGAATGAATTACCCCTCAGGAGTAAATGGTAAGAGCCATTATTCTCACTATAATACCTGTTGCATTTAAAACATAGCCATGCTTGCTATGAAGCTCAAGGCTTGAAACTGCACTGCTCGTCCTTCTGCCCCGAGGAAACTGCTGCTAAACTTGACTTGTTGCAGAGGTTGCTGGTCTGTTGCACCAGGCGAGTGGTAAGGTAGAAAATGCCTATGCTGTCACCTTCCCAATGGGTCCACTGAATTCAAACAGTTCTCTGGGGAAACAAAAACAAAGTCCTATTCTTTGTGCTTGTCACCCTGGAGCCATGACACATTTTGCTCTTGGAATGATCTATTAGCAATGCAGTCTCTGGCCAAAGCTACCACAAGGTACCTGTCCTTTTGACACTTGTGGGGAGCTGGACTTCTTGTGTGCATGCACATTCTAGACTTTTTGTGTACCCTCTTGTGGCAGTCAGAGTTTGGGGCAGTTGTGGCTTGTTGCAGTCTCATTACAGCTAAGTCTGGAAATGTGTGGTGGGAAGTGTTAAGGGGCATGGTCCTGTCTTTTCAGAGACCTGCCAGTCTTTGATTGGCAGAAAATGTTGCTCCTTGCAGCTTCTGGGACTTGTTCAGGTGAAAAACGAAGGATGTGACTACAGATGAATTTCATTTGAAACTCATTCATTTGAAATACAGTAAAGGGTTGAAGGGTGTCCTGTGAAAAAGGAGAATAGAGATGCTTGGGGTGTGGAAGCTTACTTCTGAGTACAGAGACACACTTCAGAGTAGGAGTTAACTTACGCTTTAGATACCCAATGATGACTTTGTCCATGTTTCTCCATCCTTTGCTTCATCTTTTTTTTAAAGATAATCTTTTTGAAATTATGTGTTTAGATAGAGATAATCCATAACACTTGGAGACACCTGTTGTTGAAAAAAACCAAACTGTTCAATATTTAATCGGGTAGAAACTTTATTTCATCCTATAAAATTTTTGTGTACTTAAGGAAATATAAACAACATTCCTCTGGCCATCCAAGCCTAGTGCCAGAGTTAGTTGGTTACCATAACCACAGCCTTTTCATAGCCTTGCTTTTCTGAGCATCTTAGTAGAAGACAGATATAAACAAAGATACTGTGCATGGAAGGTTCCCACTGGAACTGAAAGTTGGTATTCACTATGTGTGAAATGCTAAAATAAAAACACACTGACTACAGGCCTGGATCTGGGTGTCAGCTAAAAGTGATAGAGGGAAGCAATGAACTCAGTCAGCACTGCACATGGATATGTGGCAGTGTAGGGGATTGTGCTACACAACTCTGCCATTAACAGTCCACAACCTCCTCTGCGAAGACCAGTAGTGAGATGAGAGCTCATGCTAGCCACCAGTTGCTGAGGATTACAGAAGAATATTTCAGCCTGTCATTTTATTGCTTGGGGTGGTTGAATGTAAAATGTTGGATATGAAGGGGAGGAAAAGTACTCTTACAAGCTGCTGAGCCTTTACTCAACTTTTACAAATAGGCAGGAAAGGATCTTAGAGTTGTGATGGTGCATCCAGGGAAATATGTGCCCATTGTGTAATTGTCAAAAAAAGGCAACTTGAATGCTAGACTTTATTAGGAAAAGACTGGGGAGGAGTGGCACAAAAGCCACCTCTGTGCCACAATACAAAATCAGTGTGCAGGTTCTCTCTGTGCAATGGCTGAGCTGCTGCTAAAGTCCATGGGTGTCTGATGCAGCATTATTTCTTGAATATGGAATTTGCCTTTCTCTATTTTTTTTTAGTTCCCCTTGTAATTCTTTCATGTAATCTATGTGCATTTATAGGGCTTTTTGTAGAGATTTTTCCTTTATGTAATACTCCTACATATATCAGGCCATCCGTTCTAATAAACTCTCAAAGACAGGGACTTCTTCCAAATCTTACATTTAACAAGATGCCTCAGAGAATTATTGCACTTAATTTAGTTATATTTATATTCACATTAATAAGCTGGGTATGCTCTTTAATATATTGCACTTAAATATTTCCAGAAATGAAAGATTTACTGCGCTCTCATAGCTGGGAAAAAGAATTCTGAGTTTCTAAGCCTTTTGTGACTGATTTAATGGTTTGTTTCAAAAACAAGAATAAGCCTTTTAGTCAACTAGGTCATTTAGTAATCTGTAACCTTTGTTAAAAGATTAGAAGAAACTTTGGTAGGCACTTAATGGGAGTTGAAGTTGGTGAAAGTGAGCAGAATGCAAGCGTGTTTCGGCAGTCACAAATAATGTCAAACAAAATGAAATTATTATTTGCCGAGTTGTCCAGGCAATACTGAGGAGTCATGGTATTGTCATTTTATGTCAGAATAGGACACTTTCCTTGTGCTGGCTCTATGACATGCAATACCAGTTGGCCAAAGGAGTGTGTTGTTTCCTGGGAGTTACTGGAGCTTGCTGTGTGCCAGCACACACAAGGTGTGCTTGGAGAGAGCGCTCAGTTGAAGGAACTCGCCTCTATCTTGAGGTGCAGGAGCTGCTTCTTTTTGGGAGACCTTGATGTGGCAATGATAATGTTGGTGGCTCCCGTGTGAGTAGCACAGCACAAGCTGCAAAACCCAAGAGTGGTGGCACCCTGCACTGAGGGCAGCAGGAGGGGAATGTTACAAGAAGCAGATTGTTCCCGTTGCTTGTAGTACTGGAGCGAGTTAATTTTGAGATCTAAAAACCTGAGGCAGAGGGGGCAGGGGTGGCTGGCAGGAAAACAATCCAGACAACAGGGAGTTGGAGGAGCAGTTGGAAGTCGCTTTGCAGGTGCTTTTGTTAAGCTCAAAGTGAGTGCTCACTGTGAGTAGATCCACAGTAAGTCTTGTGTTAAACTGATCACACTTTCAGGAGAGTATCAAATCCATTTTGTTCTTGTGTTGATATTCCCTTATCTTTCCTGGAGAGCAATTTGATAGTTCTACTTATAAAAATGTTTAGCAAATGAAAAGTTAGACTTCATTGCTAAAGATAAAAAAAAAAAAACCAAAACAAAACAACAACAACAACAAAAACCCCACAAAAAAACCAAAAAAAAAAAACCCCAAACCCCAAACATAATATGTTAAAAAGAAATGTACAAATAAATTTGTTTGAAAAGCACCAAAACTGAATTATGGTGAGTATTTTCCCTAGGAGGAAACAAATGTAATTTTTAACACCTTCTAGACTTTTGCTGAGGACTGAGTGGTCTTTTCAAAGAGGGGGGGAAATTATATGTTATAGCTGGTATTTCATGAGCAATTCTTACCCAGCCACCATTTGCAAGGGACACCAGTACATAGCTGGAGTCTCTAGTGGGCATAATCCACTTTTTTTCTTCTTCGTACTTTCAGGTTCTGCTTTGAAATCTGTCTTGAGGACAGAGAGAGAAACACCTATGTGGAAAAAGTGTGACATATTGGCGGGTATAAATAGCCCTCATTTTTTAGGAAATATTACACAGCTCATGAGTTACAGTGATCCCCAGCTTTTATGTCCTGCCTTCCTTGGGAGGGCTGTTTTCTGTTTCTTTTCAAGTGTATGTTGGAGAGCTACTGGCTATATGTTCCATGAGTTGCCATATGTACACATTGCCTTTATCTTTATTAAAACACCAAGTCAAACAGGATGTGGTAGGAAAAGTGGCCCAGGAAGTGATGGCTTGTGGGCAGAGACTGCTGTAAAGCCAGATCTCTTGCTCCATGTGTACAGGGAGCAGCACTGTGATGACACATGGATTCTTGTTGAGCATTGGCAGTATCTAATTTTTCACAAGAAGAAAGTAATTTATTACTGAGTAGCAGAAGGCCTCAAGGTTAACTTTTCAAATATGATTGGTGCTGCATGCCTGACCAGGTGCTTGGAGAGACCATGTAAAGCCCCCTAAACCTTTAAGTAAATGTTTTGTACAGTGTGTGAAAGCTACAATTGAAATAGCTTTGCTGTTGTTGACTTACACAACCATAGATGTGTCTGCTTGTAGCTCATCACTGAGTTTGTTAGGATCAAGAAATCCTTATCCTTTAAACAGAACATCCTGTCTTCTTCCTTTAAATGCTTTTTCCTCAGAATTTTGCATTTCATCTACTGAAACTTTACACACAGTGCCTTCTGGCTTGTTTCTCCTAATGAAAGATCACATTTTAAAACCCACGAAACCTCTCCTAGCTGTCAAAACTTAGGACTTAAGTCTCTCTGGGACTATTGATATGAACATAGGATTCTGCCACCCTCCCCCCCCTTCCCCCCAATACTGTTAATGCTTCAGTTTCCTGCCATTTTGGGTTTATTTCTTTCTGTGTGGAATATGCAAAATAAAAAGAAAATGGTGACTTGTAGAAGTAATTTCACCTCCTGAGGAATGTGACAAGCAGAGGAGTTGTGTGAGTAGCTCCTGAAAAATGTGTGAAAATCTTTCACTGTGTGTGTTACTGTCTATGTTTGGGCACTGCTTATCTCCCACTGTTGGTCTCCTGATATTCCTTAATTTGATTATTTGCAAATGCTTCAGTTTTCTGGCTGACATTTTAGGAAATTAATTCTTTTCTGTCTTGTCTTCTTCTGGATGTGCTCAAACAATTAAAACCTTTAGGCACCTTCCTGTTTTGCTCCTTGTCTGAAACATTAGTTCACTGTTTGGTTTTGCTGCTTTTCTGAAGTTGCTGATTTAGTGTATTTTTCTGTGTCATGAGATGTTTCCTTAGCTGAACCATATGTTACTGTCTTCATGCTGGACCGTGTTTTGCTGGGTTTGTCACTGCAAAGAGAAAATTGTTGGGCTGTCTAAGTAAGTAGAGAACATCTCTCAAGGTCCATGGAAGGAGCATCCCTTCCATCAGCTGGTTCTCTGAATTCCCTGAGGTGTTTGTGTAGGGCTCAGTTAACTTGTTCGTTGAGTTTGTGTGCACTTAAATCTAAAAGCCACTTGGAGAGAGTAGTCTTGCAGGCTTCAGTTGCCTGCTGCATCTTGCAGATCATAAAATTCCTGTGATCAATCTGCAGCACCATGCTCTCTGCTTTCCTTTCTAGACAGCCTGCTTCTGAACTAGAAAAATGAGGGAAAACAGTGTTATTTCACTGAATTTCATTAGTCACTGCTGGTTCCTCCTTGGCTAGCTCTCACCTCTGTATGGAGTTCTTGACATCTGCCTGTTTATATTTGAAGCTTCATACTCTACTTTTCATGAGTCAGAGCCATGATAACCTTTGTCACGATGCTTCTGTCTTCAGAGAGCATTTCCCCTCACCCAGCCAGGTCAGATAAGTTTTGGGCACCACTCTGAGACAGTGATGAGGTCACTTGAACAAGTATCTGAGGCAGCTGTCTTCAGGGTGTGAGTGGCAAGTTTCAGATTATGGGTGGTAATGGGCAGGTGGCCTTTGACCCTTTTCTCCTGTAGATTCTGCAGACCTGCTCTCACAGCAAGCAGGTGACCTAAGGGCATCAATAGAAATATTGCTGAGACCTAAGGAGAGAGCATGTTTAGTTATGCTGTCATTGTATTACTGCTGTGTCTGTGTTCAGATAACACATCAGTGAACAATGACTTTGCTTTCTTTGGTCTTCTCTGTGCTGATAGGCTGTGTGCTCCTTCCCACCATAGAGGTCACTTCCAAATCTGTTGAGCATCTGCATTTGCAGCTGTAAGGATCCACTTCATCGTCCTTTTTTTGACTGTTTCCTTCCCAGATCTGCCCTGTTTAGTTGTAAAGAGCCATAAACCCTAGAGATAAATGTAATATGTCATAGGACCCAGCAGAAAATCTGGGTCTGCTCCTTCCCACTTTATTTCACCAGTGCAGTAATTATTCTGGGTTCAATGATGGATGATGAATAACACGTTTGTACACAGTAGTGACTTGCAGTGCTTCTTTTTCTGGCTTGCAGATAAATGCAAAAAAACCACGTGTTTGTACTGCACATACGAAGATAAGTGCCAGTGGGAAAGGTGTCATCCTTCTTCGGCTGCCAGAAGGAAAATTTACTTTGCATGTGCAGGCAATAAGCCATTTAGAGAAGTGGACCTAGATTTTATTGCTTCAGTTGGCATGAAAGAAGCAGTGTTGTGCAATCAGAAGTCAATGAGCTGGAGAAGGGGGAGGAGAGGAAATTGACTGGTTTTGGTGGCACTAGCGCATATAGTCAGTGGCAAGAGTGGACTGAAGATGAGAAGTTTGAAGCACTTGGGGGTGTTGTCAGATACTTATGAAACTTAGGAAGTGGTACAGTGTGCTTATGAAAAGCAGGGATGTGGGAAAACCCCCTGTGTACAACAGCAGTTGCCAATGGCAAGTGATCTTCTGCCCAGGCACTGGGAGAGGTCTGAGCTTCCAGGCAAGAGGTCAGGACCTGAGCATCTGTACAAAGCTTCAGGCTTGAACTGTTAGACAGTAATTCTGAAAGAAGGAGGACCTAAATCCGTAGCTGCATGACTTATTAGCTCCTAATTAATCAGAGGTGGTGGGAATGAAATAAAGAATCCCTTATTTTCTTCACACAGCTTAATGTAATGCAAATTCATGGTAAGAAGCTGTAAAAAATATCCCCCTCATGAGAAATGATTTTTTGAAACACTGTCATGCTTGAAAACTTGCTTTGTGGAGCTTGGATGGAATTATAAACCTGTAATAAAAGAATTAGTAAGTAACTCTTGACTTCCAAAGCTGCCTATAATTGGCAATCTTTAATTTAGTCTCCTTCATCCATTACACTCACTTTGTAACAATACTTTGTTTTCTCACATTTAAGTCACATGCACTGGCTTGTAGAATAATTCACTTGCAAACATGTCCATCTGCTTTGGCTACATCAAAGAGCTGGTTTGGACTTCTGTTTAAAACTTCATTTGAAATTTAAGAACTCGTTTTGATTCTCATGGAGAGAGTGTGGGAGGACATGATTTACAGTAGGTTTGTACTGTATTGGGATAAACTCTCCTTCCTTTTTTACAGCCAGCATCTTAGGTAAACAACTCGGAGTTCACGCATTTCACAGGGCGTGACAGTTGTGTACATTCTCAAACCTAGGAGATAGCAAATGTGATTAAAAAGGTGTATTCCTCATTGTATTTGACTTCATTTTGGGGTTTGTTTGATTGGTTGCATTTTCTGAAGTCCCTTGCTTGTGAAGAATTGTTCACAGTTCTTGTTTTATTTCCACAGTTTGCAACTTCATGTCTCATGAAAAGTGCCTCAAGAATGTCAAGATACCATGTTCATGTATTGCTCCCAGCCTTGTAAGGGTGAGTAAAGAGATGCTGGCTTGTCTCTTTCTTGGGATAATAGCACACATTTATCACCGATGAACTTGGTGCAGTACAACAGTGATTTTTTTAATATCATAATGCATAAATTACATTAGTCATCACTGAGGCTTTTATAGCTTCTCACAGGCGAAGCTCCACTTCCTTTGAAACGTCTCTGCTATGAGCAACTGTAGATAGTCTGTCTTCGAAGACCGGTTATTTGCATTCTTTAAATATTACTAGATGTTCTGACTGTGTCATTACCTGGAAGTCTCGCAATATTGGAGGGAGTGACTGATGACAACTGCACCATGTGTCATACAGGTGAACTGTGTACATCACCATTTTTTTTTTTACTATTTTATATTACAGCTATTACATATTAAGCAGCTCTGCCTAGCAAAGGAGCTGTGTCTGTCTTCTACTAATTGATGCATCTTAAGAATTTTCTTGTTTATTGTGTCTAGAGAATAAAGTCATTGCATTGTAAGTATAGGATTCAAAAGCCAAAAAAAAAAGAGGGCAGGACTTCAATTGATCACAGTAGTTCAAAATTTAATTTGGTAGGTAATAAAGTACTTGCTTTCATTTGGCTTGTGACCTTCTCCCACAAGACTTCATGCATAAGAGATTGATTTAAAGTGTGTGAAACATGAATCAACTTTACAGAAAATAATAGGATGCAACTAAGGTTATTAGGAAGCTAAACTGAAGAGAAAACAAAGTGTGTTATCCACTTGGGAAAGGATGACAGAAGAGGAAGGAAAGGGGAGAAGGACGTGAGAAATTTACTAGAGAAGTAGTAAAACACCACAAATACCTTAAGGAGCTGTGCAAAAGTTAAATGCGACATGGCTGTAAAATCAGTCATGTTCATTACAGACCTTGCTGACTCAAAGAACATTTACAGAAATCCATTGTGTACACCTGTGAAGGGGAGCTGATTCCCTTCTTTGTGTTGTAAAACATTTTACAAATTCCTTTCTGTTGTGGAAACCTGTGAAGGGGGTGAGAGATGTAAAAGTTTAAAAACAATATGCAATTTGAGGGGACTGGGATCCAATATAGGGATTGGATAGAGAAATTAGCCATTTGATTTTTTTCAATATGCTTTGTCTAGATGATAAAAACTGCTAGGCTTTTCCAACACAAAGCTTTGCTTTTTCTTTTTCCTTACTTACTTTACATCTTGAGAGGTGTCAAAAAGGTGTCTGATACAAAGGAATTTGCCAGTGAAATAGTAAGAAATATTGATGTAAGTCTTAGAACCCATAGTAAAGGGACATGAAGGTAGTGAGAAATGCTTTTACTAAGAATTAGCATCAACTGCTGCTTCAGTATGCTGGCAATCAGTCATTGTAACAAAAGGAATAGTGAATTAGATTATATACATATTTTTGCAAGGGCCTTTAGGGGGATGGCAAAAATTCAGCTGGAAAACAGTAATTTAATTCAGAGTGCAAGTATTGTAAACATTTATGACTGCTTCTTTTGTGGATTTGCTCTAAATGTAATTAATTGTTCAAAATAGTATTTGTTCCTTTGCTTTTATATGGTAAAAATCCTCCATTTAAACTTACTAGTGTTCCCATTTGCATCTGCTGTAGACGTCAGTGTAATATTTTTCTCTTTTGTCAGTCCCTGTAATCTATCTGCCCCAAAATATAATTTTTATCTTGTAATTTATCTGTAAACAATAAACACAAATTTTACTGCTCAGCAAGGATAGTTATCTTGGTGGTGTTGTCAGTCTTTGAAACTGTTTGCAGTTCAGTGTTGCTGTGTTCAGCCACAAAGAATCTTCTGTGTTTTCTGTCTTGAGCTGTAATGATTTTATTTTGAAAACTCTGGATTGTACTGTTCGTTCTGGACAGTCATGTTCTCCTTGACATGGTCATCCAAGTTGCATTAATCTTGATCAGCTGTACAAGTGAAGTCTGCCATATGGGAGACGGCATTTTGCATGCAGGCTCTGTCAAAGCAAATACTGGACTTGGCATTTGTGTAAAAAATATAACAGAGAAAAGAACAAATGACAGTCATTTATACAATTTGTGCAAAGTTTGTTTTCCTAATCTCTCCTTTCAGATTATTTATTTATTAGAAGGTCTGACGTAGGAGGGAACACTGGTGGGATTTTTTTCTGGTAGTTCTTTCAGCTATGTCAATATTCAGTGTATTATAGAAATGAGACTTTTTTTTACTTGCCTGTATTTCAACTAGAGGAGATGGCAATTGTTAAAGCTCATCAGAGTGTATGTCATTTGATACTAAGTCAACCCCTCAGAGAATAATTTTTCAGCAGATGTTTTGTGGAAACTTTTATTCCTGACAGTAGGGTTTCCTTCCCAGGGTCAAGTAAAGGCCCACAGAGTCGCAAGCATGCCACAACTGCATCCAGCCTCAGATCATTCGTTGTTAAGGCTTGACCTATGAATTTTTTTCTCTATTGTAAATCACTATCACCTGCATTTAGTATTCCAGAGTGGATCCGGGTCATGATGTTTCTAAACAAGCCTTTGAGGATTAGTCTTCTGAAAAGTTTGCAGGGCATATGATTTGTTCCACTGGTAAGGTCTCAGGAACTTTTTCAAATTTGAACTCTCTCTTTTGTACATTCCCCTAAGTATTTACCCACTTCACAGTGCATGTTTAAAAAAAAAAAAGGAGGAAGGGAGGACAAAAAATAATCCACACCCAAACCCCAACACAAAACAAAATAGCAGCAAAACCAAAACCTTTTGGGGGTGAAATGTGAAGTTTTGTTTTACCTCAGTCGGTTGGAGCTGAAGCTGCCTTACAGCATCTTAGATTTGCTATAGAAATATGTGTGTATTTTCTTTATAACTGTTCTTGGAAAGCTAAACCGAAATGAGACCATATGAAAAATGGTTTAATGAAGTTCAGCATTTGCTATGCTTGTTTTTCCTTGTTAGTTGTTGGTGCATTGCTCTAATTTCTAAATATTTCCATTTTAAGAAGGTTTTAAAGTCTGCTCATGAGACTTTGTTATGTGCTGTTGTTCTTAAAGGCAGGTTGTCCAGAGTGGAAAAATGCTAGTCTAGGTTATCAGCTTCTGAATCTTGTTGAGCTAAAAATAAAACTCTGCTTTGTAAGGAAAGCTGCTGCATTCATGGGCTGAAGTAAGGAATGGGAAGGCTGTGTTGCTTTCGGGGGTCTCTGCTCTTGCCTTTGTGTGCCGACCTGAGTTTCTCCCTCTGGCTGCTGGGTTCATCTGTGTGCAGCATGGTTATCTAGGTCAGTTCCAGTGATCTGAAAGCAGAAGATCTTTCTAGGAGGGCCCGTGGCCATGGGACAAGGGGCAATGGCTTTAAACTAGAAGAGGATGTATTCAGACTAGATTTAAGGAAGACATTTTTTACAGTAAGGGTGGTGAAATACTGTCTCTGTTGCCCAGAGAGGTGGTAGATGCACCATCCCTGGAAGTTTTCTGGACAGGGCTCTGAGCAACCTGATCTAGTTGAAGATGTCCCTCCTCATTGCGGGGCAGTTTGGACTAGATGACTTTTAAAGGTTCCCTTCCAACCGAAGCAGTTCTGTGACTCTGTGATTTTACCTGGGCCCTTGCTGGGTAGCAATGGCTACCTTCTGTCAAGAAGGTCTCTCCAGTTCTCCAGCAACTGAACCATGCTTGTGTTGCTTCAGCAAGGCAGTTGCTTGGAGACAGTCTGTCACATGGCATAATTTAGAATCCAGATGAGGGTTAAAACTTCTTGCTGGTAATGTTGGCACTGCACCAAGGTTTTCTCTTTTTTCTCCCTGAAGTGGAACTTCAGAGTCTAAGGGAAGGAAGGGCTAGCACCTCCTAGTTCATAAACTCATGGAAGTTTATTATGCTCTCTTGAAACTTGATCTGAACTCCCAGATGAGCTCTGCAGCTCTGTCAGTACCTCTTCAGTTTCAGAAGCATTATGGGATGTCACTGTGTTTGTTTTAATTCTTAATCTCTATCTTGATAAAAGGAGATGGACCTTGATTTCCTCTGTAGCAATAAAAGTAGGGAGTGAGTGACTTTTGCATATGAATTTTTCTTTACAGTACAAAAAATACTAGTCCAAGCAACTCTTAATTGCAGTGGAAAGCTTTTACACAAGTCTTACTTTTGAGTAGAAGTATCATATAACTCTGGTTTGAAATAGTATGGGATGCATTATACAGTTCCCATTGCAAAGCATCTTTGGAATATATAAGGCCAAATGTCCTGTCACAGACATCTGTAGGATGGAGAAAAATAATCCTGGATACAGTGGGATAGCATATGGATGTGTGCGTCATTCCCTTGCATTAGCCCCAATTAAAACCTGATAAATAAGTATTTGATTTTATCTCTCTTGTCCTATTATATTTTGAGACACCATTTAACTTTGTATTCTTATCTCATTTCAGAACTATCATATGGAATGCATACTTATATTGCCTTTAAACACCAGACAATAAATCAAGTGTTCAGAGCAAAAATGTCAGTTTGGAAATAAGTGATGAGCAGTTGATAGGCATTGTCCCTAAAAGGAGAAAGAAATAGAGGGCATTCCAGAGCACGCAGTGTATTCAAGTTGCAGAAGTATTTTGCTACTAAATCAGAGAGGTTTCAAACAAATCAAAGGGCTGTCTGTGATTACTGAGTAATAAGGAAGTAATTGAAAAGATGTCAGTAAGAGCAGAAGTTGAATCACAAAGTTGTTAGCTTCTCTCAGAGAATGTGTAGTCTAGGCCTGGACAGAACAGTCATGGGGTATAGTGAGGTGTGTTCACCCTATTTACCTCCCTAGAGCAAAGGTTTATGGTGCTAGAACATTAGAAACTTTAGATAGGGAAATGCTTCTACACTTAAACATCCATACATGTTTTTGTTTCAGAAGCACCATTTGAATTTTTATCAGCAATTTTTTTTTGGCCTTATGTTGAGAGCAGTCTTTCAGAATGACCCCTTGTGACTGCCCTTGTGGGCATCTAATGAAGGTGGTTGCTTCCAAGCTGCTTGTACTTATCCTTAAAATGCAGCAGTGTTTTTGAACTGCAAACTACTGATCTTAAGTTAAATTCATTTTACTCAGCCTTTGAAGGCTATTCTTGAGACTGTTAGTATTCTTCTTTCTGTGTACCCTTTCCCACTTGGAAGCTGTTCAGCCCCACACTACTTTAGGGCCTGCCACCCTGGTTTCTTAACTTCTCTGGTGTTTTCTGCTAAGTCATGCCAAGTGCAAGTCACCCTGATGTAATGGGCAAGGACATGCACAGGTAAAATAATATCTAGACACAGACAAGTTTTAAGTTGGTATTTCCTTTTCAAGACTGCCCAAGACAGCAGCTGTCACGTTGGCATCTGTCACGTTGGCATTTGGTATATCTCTATTTCTCTCATTCCCCTTTGAGCCTCTAAGTCTTTGCCTCATGATTCAAGATGAAGCTTTCTTCTACCTGAGATGGTAGAAAAGAAGTTGCTGCTGGGTGAAAAACAGGAGCTGTATTTTTCCCCTACTGAAGCATCCTGAAGGCTGCTGAACAGTAAGACACCCTGGCCTGACTCTATACACAAATCAGAGGGTCTGGAGGGTAGCTGGGCCACTCTGTACCAAGTGACTTCACCTTAGCGGAAGAGTACTTGAATTTGTGATAGACTTTGGTCACATGCTTGACATCCCGTGACATTTCAGTACTAGGAGCAATTTTAAAAGGCGCTATAAAAAGAAAGCAAGTCTACCCTTTGTTTTTCTTCCAAAGATTGGATTTTAAAACAGTTTCTTGCTGTTCTTTTTGGTTAATGCAGAACTGCTGTGCACCTACACAGATTGCACTGAATGAGTTAGAATCTAAGTCTTAGGTTTCCATAGGATCAAATTTTATTACAGGCTGATAGGAACATTTGCAGATACATATTACATTCTCTAATGCCTTGCATTCCTTAACAGATGGCAGGAAATAGAACAGAAACCAGGAGTATCTTGCCCCAGAGTGCAAAGTAATTCTGGAGGTCAGGCTGGAGTGTTACCATTATACTTTCTGTTGATATGCTTTTGATCAATATTGTAAGGGCACTTAGATGTCATTTAATGGTATTACTAGAAGAAATTTTCTGTATTTTTCTGTGGAAATCGATTTTAGTGGTTTTCATAAGGTAATTTAAGTAGTTGGATTGGAAAAGTGGTTTTAAACTCTCATAAATTATTAACATTTTCTCTGTAGGCCACCTTATGCCTCTGCACTTTGCTGTACTTACGCAGGTAGATATAAACTAGTCAATAGCACGTAACACTGTATTCTTTCATGACGTTTCACTGGCTTTTCCAGTCTGAGTATTAAATATATATCTTTTTAATATATATTTTTATATATATTAGATGCTTGGAACTTGTTCAGCAATCAAAAAATATTAGGAGAGACATTATGTAGTTGATGTGCTCATTATGTACTTCCTCTTCTTCCTTTTCTCTTTTTCCATCTTATTGCCCTCCCATTTTCCATCAGGCTCTATGCTGCTTTTATACCTGTCATCTTCTAAAGCATGTTAGAAGGACCACTCATGATAAATAAAGTTTCTTTGTCTTGTTTCTTAAAGAAAGAAATCGAAAAAAAACATTTTTTCCCCTTTTCCACCCCTCCACTTAACATTTCAATCAGCAAGTTGTTCCCTTCTTTTTGACAGTGACTTGAGACTTCAGACAGTTGTCACCATGGTCTAAACAGCTGAAGAATTTAGACTTGGTCTCCTTTCCTTGAGTTTTCTAGATAAGTACAGTCAGACCCTGAATAAGTTTGCCTTCTGTCAAAGTCCTTTCTCACAGTTTTTCCCAAAAAACCCACTGTTTTTCACATGGTCTTTTTCTTCAGCAGAACCTTTCTGTGAAAATAATGAAAAGACTGCATTTCTGAGCTAGGATTAAGATAAAATAGCTAGACTCATGGCCAGAAGAGTCCCCTGTGTTTCTAACCTGGGTTGTTGAGGGGGTTGGATGCTCATGCTGAGTGTTCAAAGCAGTTTGTTCACCACTTTGGAGCTAAAGGAGGTCTCCCCTGTGTCTGATTTCAGGGAGAATTCTCCCTTGGATGGCTTCATAGTGCTTGAGGCTGTGACAGGTGTAGGGCAGTTAAAGATGACACTTGAAACCTGAAGATAGGTTGGGATAAGCAGAAAAGCCTGCCTGAAGAAATCCCACCAGGGCTTTTCAGTACTCCTCTCAATTTCAGTTGTGCTCACATTGCCATTTCTTACCAAGTTTCTGCACATGAATTCAATGTGTAGGATGAATTTTGTGCAAGTGGCCTTCTCCCACCAAACTCTCATTTCTGGAGCAGCTAGAGTGAGAAGACAGCTCTGGCATTTTACCTCCACAATAAGTGAGCCCAGGTAACTTGTATGTCACAGTACAGAGTGGTTTGTTTCTTCCTTCTCTTGAATAAGTAGCACAGTGAGCAGAGATTATGAGCCTTAAACTTAACCTGAGGTAGTTTGATTGAAGCTCCTTAGGCTTTCCAGGATAATTTTCTTCCCCAAGGATATATATTCTTTTTGTAAACATACATTATATGATTAGAGTATTCTGATTTTTTAAAAAAATGTAAGCCAGCTATGAACTTTGTCAGTTAGAGGTGGAAGACTGCAGAGAATGAAATTTGGGTTTGGACTGGTGGGAATAGGATATGGACCCAAAAAGAACGGTTTGGCTGTATTTCTAAATCCTCAACCTGTACATAAAATTAAAATTTGAAGCTTTTGGAGGCAATGCTGTTGTGTTGTATATCATATTGGAGGTACTCATATGAAATCCTTTTTGTAGTCTGGCTGTCAGCCCAGCTTCGTGGGGAGCCTGGGATCTGAATGGGCAGTTTCCTGATCAGTCAGGGACCAAAGATTCCCCCAGATAACACGGTCTGCTGGGGCAGTGAGCTGGTGACTCCGTTTCAGTGGTCAGCTGCTGTGCACAGTCCTGTTCATGTTTGGTAACACAAGCGCATCTTGTACCTCTCTTCATTTTCTTTTATCTCCCAAAGCTTAATTCTGAGGAGCACTGGAGGAACCACATGCTTTGCAGTTTGGGGGTTACTGATTTTTCTTGATTGAACTTCCAGCATTGTTCTTTTCTCCTTGTGCTGCATCTGGTAAAATTTTATCTCACTTCTTTCATTGTGCATGCTTGAATTACAGGATTGTTTGGTGTAACTGTCCCCACACTTTCTGAGGCAGAAATTAATGTGGGAATAAGATGTTTATAACTGGAAGCAACTCCTGGGGTCATCAGATTCTGTGTTCACAGTATGTGTCAGATTTGCTGCTAATAGTTCTCAGGAAAACCTCAATATACAAGGAGAAAAATGCAAATCCTGATGAATAACCTTGAAAGGTTTTTTACCAGTATGTCTGAGAGGAAAACCTGTGACTACATGTATCTGAAGTCATTACTACCAACATTTTACTGGGAATGATTAATTTCATTTCACGCCTAAATAATAATTTGTCAGACTTTACCAGAAATACAACCACAAAATAAATGTTCATTACAGCAAGAAGGGCATGTGAAATGCATAATACTGAATACCTAAATCATGGCAAACTTCTGTGGAACTCATTTGGATTCTAGGACTTTAAACATGCAGTTGTGTTCCTTCCTTCATGTGAATGTCACTTTAGCAAAGCTGTGCATCTTGTAGGAAGAACAGTCTCTAGAACAGGTATAAAGCTCAAGTATGTTTCTTATTCTGCGCTTTGCTTCTTTCCTCTGTAGTTCCTTTGGTACTATCACTTCCCGGCTTCATTATTAATCACTAAGCAAGAAAAAAAAAAACATTTTAAGATAAGTGAATAATATCCCAGAAACACATTTGCCAAAACTGTTGGTACAGAAAGCTCTTGCAAGAGAATTGTAGTGTATTATTTTCCACCTACAGTTAAAAGGAACCTCAGTCTGGATGTACTTCAGGAGCTGGATCTCTGTCCCATTCAGGCTTTGAAGCTTTGGATAAGGCGGAGAAGACCAAACAATGCCTGTGTCTTGATCAGCCAGTTGGCCAGGCTGTATTTGGAGAAGAAGTAACAGGCATGTGGAGGTCATTGAACTGTGGCTTTAAAAGGTTTTAAAAACTGTCTTGCATGTCTTTAGGGTATTTTGTTCACCTGTGCAGTTACTGCTCCTTAATTGTCCTTGATTCAATTAAGAATGCTTAGAAGAACAACTGCAATTACAGGTAGGTCCCAGAGGAAGCCATTGGATTCATGCTGCTGTGAATTATCAAGAAGCTGATCAGCACTTAAAAATATATATAATACATACTAAAATTCCCAGGAATTTTTTTTAAAGTTACATTAAAGTATTTAAAATATGTTTATGATTATTTCTTAAAGGACGATTCACCTGTCTATTTATTCTTGTGCTTAGTTAAGTTTATATTACTGTGCAAGCGTCTATGAATTTTAACTGACATTTTGAAAGTTGAAATTGATGATGTTTTATGCATTCTTTGCTGGCAGGTTCCAGTTGCACACTGTTTTGGGCCTCCAGGACATTACAAAAGAAAGTTTTGCACTGTGTGCAGGAAGTCCCTAGAGTCGCCTGCCTTTCGATGTGAAGGTAACTTAAACTCTACTTGTACAGCCATCTGCGTGTCACCCAGTAACCTATACTTCCCTTACACTGCACACCTCGAGGGGGTGTGTGTATATACACACATCCACTTGCTGTGCTTCACAAAGTTTTGGGTTGTTTATTATCCATGCATTGATCGTGGGAAGGTGAACTTCAAACTAAGGATTAATAAATCAACCACCTTCAGTAAACCACAAACTTTGTCAAACCTGTATGCTCTTTTCATCTTTCCTCCAATTTACTTGGAGAGAGTCTGGGGTGGTGATGGTGTGTGATGAATCCATCTGAGATGTGAAAAGAATGAGGAGCTATTATGGCAAAACTAAGATTTGTCCTGTTGAGGTAATTTATTTTGGTTTCCAGTGGAAGCTTTTGATACAGAGAACCATCAGGTATTCGTATTTTTAGAAAAGAATGTAGAATTTCCTGTGTTACTAGCCTCATTACTTGTAATGAGGATGAAGTACCTTCAATGGAAAGATATTTGAAAATATTATTTGTCAAAATAGTACTGCTCTGAGTGTTCTGACATGGATTCCCTGAAAAAACAGAAATTAAAGGAATCACCCAAACACCATTTTTTTTTACTTGAAATTCATGTTGGCATGAGTACATGACTGATTTTGATGTAGGACAGCTCCTTAATTCTCCCTTGTCTTAAATGTCTATTAGCTGTTGTTCAGTTGAGTTGTGAGGTTAAATAAAATTTATTGTTTATAGGAATATTACCTCTGAACTGTTTAAAAAAAAAGTCTACTATATGAAGAGCCAATTCTGCAGGGAATTTAGTTGCTTCCAAAATTGCTGTTTTGCTAAGGTAATGTCTTCTTTAATATGATTTTCTAGGTGTGTGTGTAGGGGAAGCACTCCTCTTTGATCAGAGCATTTAGACTTAGAAGGCTGCAGTATTTCTGTTTCTGCTTTTGTCTGTTGTGTTGCATAATGGAGCCAAACTGTTCTGACTGGTGGGAATATGTCACCTAATGTAGTTACCATGTGACCTGGAGAGTTTGGTAGGATTTTCAGTGAGCTGCAGATGACACACAGAATTTTCTAGTGATCTGACTTAATAAGACTCAACCTATGTGGCATGAAATAAACATAGAAATCTGAAAAGAAAATAATTATCACTAATTGCCCTGTTAACTGTTGCAAATAGCTTTAGTTTAGTGATCCAATTTAGTTAAAGCTTTCTAAATTTTGCCTTCATATTCTTACTCTCTTAGTTCTACTGCATTAGCATTTTATCCATTTGTTGTGGTTTAACCCAGCAGCCAAGCATCACACACAGCCCCTCCTCGCTCGCTGCCCCACCAGTGGGATCAGGGAAAGAATCAGAAGGGTAAAAGCTGGAAAACTCACAGGCTGATATGGAAAACAAAAGCCACCCACATAAGCAGAGAAAAGCAAACAGTTCATTCCCTGCTTCCCAAGGGCAGGCAGGTGTTTCACATCTCCAGGACAGCAGGCTCCCCTCATGCCTCACAGTGACTTGGGAAGACAAATGCCATCACTCCAAACATCCCCTCCTTCTTGCACCCAGCTTGAAATACTGAGCAGGACGTCAAATGGTCTGGAATATCCCTTTGGTCAGATTGAGTCACCTGCCCTGGCTGTTTCTCCTCCCAGTCTCCCATGCACCTCCAACTTCTTCACCAGCTTGGCAGTACGAAAAGCAGAAAAGGCCTTGGCTCTGTGTAAGCCCTGCTCAGCAATAACTAAAACATCTCTATATTACCAACCCTGTGTGCAGCACAAATCCAAAACACAGCCCTGTTCTAGCCACTGTGAAGAAAGTTAACCCTACCCCAGCCAAAACCAGTGCACAAGTGCAAAGACATATTACTTCAGATGTTTCTATTTAAGTGTTTGTAAATAGGAAACACATGAAATCACATGTTGTATTTAGGTGTTACATATGCACAGAATTTTTTTAAGGTTCATTGAAGATTCTGAATTGCTTCCCTCACATGGATTGGACAGTTTTACTATTTTGTGTGGCATGCCTTTTTTGGTAGCCCTTTTTTTGAATACCAGTGAGTTCACAATTTGTTTCTCCGATAATTATTTAGGATGTATCTTAAAAGGGGAAGCTGAAGTTCATAAAATGCACAAAGTTCTTCCTTTAGTCTTCAAAAATGCTTTTGGAATTTGTTTCAGGAGTCTAGTGTTTTAAGCTCTAGGGCTTTTAAATCCAGATGGAAATATTGAACGTTGTTCCATTTTTTTGTTTACTTCTAATGACTTAGCTTAATACTACAAATCTACTCTTGTTTATGATGTTCATGTCTGATACTAAAATTAAGAACTTTTCCTGGACTCTTTACCATAATTAAGATTTAAAAGAGGGTTAAGATGGAATTACGTTTTCTAAGCAAATGATTGACATAATTAAATGTACTTGTAAAATAATTTTAGTCACTTGTTTTGCACTGTTTATATCTTAAAATAGAATAAACTTTCTTGAAAGGAAATAAAAGGTTTCACCCACAAAAATGTTGTGGGTGCTCAGTAGGGGATCTGTTCTCAGAAATGAGCATGCATATGTATTAACCCGTGGTCAAATAAATATATACACTTCATTGGTAAAAGTTACAATAGTTGGACTCCAAATTCTGCTGTCATTTACTGATTGCTTTGGTTAGCTATTTTTACTACCAGATTTCACTGGTGTTAGTTGAACCTGGACTCATGATGGTGAGAGTTACTCTTCCTTTTATTTCCCAGAACCAGGGGTGGGAAGTTAAAAAAAAAAAAAAAAAAAAAAAAAATTGGTGCTAAATTCTTTACAAAAGTTTCTTGTTAAGCATTTAAGCATTGACCAGGAGCAGCAGATTTACTGGAGAAGGAGGCAGTTAACATTGTAAAGGTTCTTCTTCCAAGTTCATGTATCTGAAATTAATCAGTTTGGGTTTTTTGGCAATCAAAAGAACTTTCAGAACTAGTTTGAACAGGAGATCATAATTCTGTTATGATTTTTAAAATTATGCAGATTATGGTACGGCTGATGAAGATGAAATTTCTTTTTGTAGGACCTCTGATCTGATTTGATCTTTACATTCAAAAATGTCCTCCTTCCTACAGCAGGATAGTTAGCTTAAGGGATTAACTCCTATGGCACTCCCACCATTCATGTGAACATATTTCTTATTAATTCTGGGGTTGGGTTAGTACTAGAAGCAGCAGATGGGAATTAAACCTAGGATGAAAACCTCTCTTTGTTCTTACAAAGTATAGCAAAGGGCAGTGCATGCCTATGTTGTCAGAATTAACAGTAAAACCCCCAATGATTTTGTAAATTCCTTCAAGTTATGAGTTCATCTACAGACACTTTTAGTATTAGCAAGAATATGACTCAAAGCATCTAGTTTTCCTGGTAGTTGAACTGAAAAAAACTGCAAAATAGTCCTGTTACAACTATGAACAGGGAGAAATGTGAATGCAGGAGGGACTGTGCCACAGCTCAGGGAGAAGTTCTTGAGTGCAGTGAAGACACTGAGTATGGGGAGCTGTATATGTTTGTGGTTGATTTAGTCACGGGTCTTTGCTTTGGTGTGGTGGTAGATTATGTCTTCTGTGGGGTTTGAATAACAGTGTTAATTCTGCTCACCTGTGGAAGAGTCCAGAGAGATTTCAAATTGGGTATTATTCTCTATGTAAATTAACAACCTCGTTTTAAAGATACTTTCAGGTAATGTGCTAGTGTGTGCAGCTGCCACTTTCCAGTCTTCAGGTTACAGCTCTCATATTTTTGTGATATTCTTGGAGAAATAACCTGTTTGACCAGAACTGAAAAAAAATATTTGAAAAATTTGATGCTTGTGTCTTGCTTTCATTTACTCGATGAAAAATCAGATGCTTTCCCAGAGCAATACAGGTATTTACAAAGCAGCTACAGGATGGAAGATCTTTTTCATCCATCTCTGTCTCTGGGGCCATAGAGAACCCTCCTAACTCTTGAATTGATGAAGCTAGGTATTGAGATCATTTAGTTGTTGCTTTGGGGTTTTTGGTTTTTTTGTAACTCATCCTTTGCATCCTAACTGCAGATTCTTTTCTTTCATATGTGGTATTTCATGTCAGCTTTTAAATAATGAAGGTATTTTAAAACCAAAACTTGCCTAAACCTTTACAGGGTTCACTAAAACTTCTTCCACCTTCAATACCTACAATATTTTGGAAGGCAATGTTAACCTGAATTAGGAGGGTGCTCTGAAAAAATTATTTCCTTTTTTTGACAGTGAAATGATGATTTACCTTATATATGGTTATTGAATCAAGGTAGCCTTCAGGCACAGGTATACTGGAGTAGACAGCAGTTCCTGTGAAACTGCAAGACAAAGCCAAGCAGTTGAACACATTTAACTAATGTAATTGGAGGAAATAGGACAAGTGCTGCTTATGAGCAAAATTAGCTCAGCCTTTCCTTTATATTTGCTGCATCTTTTTGACAGAGAGGAAGTGGAGGAACACACAGAATAATGCTGGTAAACTTCTTTATTGTCTACCTTTGCTGAATGTAAAGAGCATGGTGTGAAAAGCGTAATGGAGGAATATTGAAGGGAGGGAAGAAGGAGATGCAGAAAAACCCTGGGGTTTCCAGCCTAAAGTTTTCTTGTTTTTTGTGCTTTTAGTTTGTGAGCTACATGTGCACACAGACTGTATCCTGTTTGCTTGCAGTGACTGCCGGCAGTGTCACCAGGATGGGCACCTGGACCACGTAAGTGCAGATGCCTCTGCAGGGGAAGGTGGTCGTGCATTTTGTAGACTAGAGAAGGAGCAGTCTTGGTCTTTACTTTCACATGCTGCCAGTTGCTAAAGAACTTTTGTTGCTCATTGGCAGGCAAAGGACATGTGACTTCAGATTATATTACAAAGAGTGAGATGAACTTAAATGCTGATATAGGCACAACTCTTGCTGAAAAGTCTGTGGAATGTGTACAACATCCAGACTAAAATTAAAAAAAAAAGAAATCAAGCATCTTTTATAAAAGTTTGCTTTACAAAATCTGGCATGGAACTATTTGTTTTTTCTCCTGTATGTTGGGCTGTTGGCTGCATCGCATCCCTGACAAACATTCTCTTGTCCTCATGCTTCTTGCAGTCTAACTAAGGCAAGGCTGCCTGTTTTCTTATCTTCTCACAGTATAGTACATATAGAACACTGATGTTTCAGGATTTTTTTTAAAAAGAATTTTTTTTTTAGTGGACTGTGAAGGAAAAACACTGTGATAAATTTTTGATGGTTTGATAAAACTTCTTTTAGTGAAATGAAAGATTGCTGAGATTCTTATTTATCTTGAGAAAAACTTAATGCCATAGTCTCTGTTGCTATTTCCTCAGAGCTGTTTGAATTACTGATTTTAAAGCTGGCTTGAAGATGCATCTGTATCTGATTCGTGTAATGCTAAGTTGTGATGTTTCCCTCAGGATACTTACCACCACCACTGGAGGGAGGGAAACCTTTCTTCAAGTGCTCGTTGTGAATTCTGCAAAAAAACCTGTGGGTCTTCTGAGGTTCTCTCTGGCATGAGATGTGAATGGTGTGGCATCCTGGTATGTTGTGCTGCTGCATGTATTTGTGGGAACCACATATATGTGGGCAAGTGATTATTTAAACATTATTTAAATAAGCACATGCTTATTTAAATATATAAACATAATTTATTCACACACCGTATAGATATATCTTTTGTACACACTTTGTAAATACACTTAATTTATACACTTATTTGTGTATGTATATATATATATTTATGTGTCAGAGGGGAAATCTGATTTTTTAAATCCTCCTCATAGTCATTTTAATGAGCAACTCTCAAAGTCGCAGTGAAGCTTTATGTAAATCCAGTGGATTTTAACAGGGACTAATCATAGATTTGCTGGAAGCCTGCAGTCACTTTATGTTAAGTCAGAATTTCTTTCAAATCATGAATTCTGCAAGGTTAAAGACTTTCCATTCTAATATGTTTATTCTTATTTCAGTATAGAATAGTGTTAACTTGTGTGGTTGGGATTTTGTTAAGCTGTCAATAGGTTCTGTGTTTTTCCATTCACATGGCACATGTTTATTTCCTGTGCAAGCTGATGGTACCCTTCAGTAAGTGTTGTGGAAACCACAGCTTTTCACACACTGATATACAATGTGCTGTGCAGGTAACAATTAGTCCATCCATTTAATGCCACCTTTATTAAAATATGATGGAAGTGCAAAGTAGCACCAGATGAAGTGGGAACTGAAAATTATATGTAAGAAATCATGAATTTGTTACTTAGGGCTAGATGAGGTATTCCATGTAATAATGATTTGAAATAAAACTGTAGAGGTTATTCAGTATTTAAGGTTATGATTTCAGTGATTTAAATTTTTTTTTTTTACTATTATGGGCTTTGTCATTTAATCTGAGACATAATTTTCAAGGTGGGAGGGACAGTTTTTGAGAACAGTCTAAGAAATGTTATGTGCTATGGCCATACATACAGAGGTATGTGTATTCAGTAATGACAGAAGATTTGCAACAGTGTAAAGGCAGAAACTATCCAGTCACCCTTTGGAATAAACCTGAAAACAGTCTTACCTCAGAATCTGTGTGTAGGTATGGCTGTGTATGAGGATGCTGCTGTTTTCAAACTATTCAATATAACCTGAGCACCTTTTCCATTTCCCCCAGTAAATATCCATATGGAATGGAAGATCAGAGTATGAGATCAAAACTTTAAACTTCTCCATGTAGCTGTGTAAAAACCTTTTGTTTTTAATAGAGCAGACTCCCCATTATTGGTTATACAAAACCTGACTCAAACAAATAAAAATCTAGGGTGAAAAATGAGCCATCATTTAATGAACGTGATTTACAAAAGGTCTATATAATCCCTAACCTGAGTTATTCAATTTCAGTCATAGTTATAAATAAATTTGCTTTCTTTGTGTATCACAAGTTCTTAACTTATGTTGCTGTTTATAGGCTCATGCTGCTTGCTATGTAATTGTCACACCAGAATGTACCTTTGGAAGATTAAGGAATATGATTCTTCCTCCAAATTGTGTGCAATTGTTTTCTCGCAACTTCAGCAAATTGCATTGTTTTCGAATATCGGAAAATATGCAAACAGAATCAGGTAAACCTTTCAAAGTTGAATGCAACTAATTGATGAGCATATTTAACCTAGTGCCATAATTCAATTAAATATATTATTGATAATTTTTACTGGCTTTTGGGGCAATACTGTAACTTCTTGCTATTTCTGGGACAGGTTAGAGATTTTTAAATGGACACTGCAAAATGCGGAAACTCCTGTTTACCTAGTGCAGGGCATTTTGTGCACTATTCTTGGAACAAAGAAAGTGAAATCCTAAAATCAGAAAATTTGTGCTGTGTTATCATTGCTACAATTACTTACTTGTCATGTCATGTGTACAGATACTTTTATCTCTCTCTTGGATTAAGCATTTGTCCTTTTTAAGATTTCTGTGCCCAAACGACACCATGTTTCCACACAGGGTAATGTTCTGCTGCCATCTAGAGTGAATGTTTGTTTAACAGCTATTTAGAAATAAGAATTTTTTTTAAGCCTGAAGTGCACAGGTATTTTTAAATTTATATTTTGATTATTATGCTCTTGTAAAACCTTTCTTTTGGTGCTTGAATGGAATAGGAAAGGAAATGAAAAGTAGGCAAAATATAGCTCATGAAAGTTAAATATTTGCAACTGCTCTTTTCTCAACCTGGCAGATTGCTCTTGAACTTTCTGATTTGGTTTTGGTGAGGAAAGTTGATCGTGAGCAAGAGTCCTGTGTTCTGTGTGCAGAAGCTGTACCAGAACAGTCCTGCTAATGCATGAACTGTGTGACCCGAGGTCTCAATAACCCAGGCACACTCCAGTGACCTGTCAAGAGTGTAAAGGGAGAGGAGGCATTAGATTGCTTTTGTGAATTGTTTTTTTTTCCAGTGAGCTATTTTTCTTGTTAGTTAATTTGCTTGCTAGTGGGCAAAGAGATAGTATAGCACCCACTTGAAAGTTATGGAGTTCCTAATGCATACAACATAAGAAGTAACAGAAATAAAGAGTCTGGATGAGCTTGATTTTGCTGCAAGACTCATTGTGAACTTTGATACAGGTCTGTTGTTAGGTATTTCACAAGTGTACCAAAGGTTTAAGTGAAGATAAAATTGTATTTTTATAATTAAGATAAGTTAATCACAAACCTTTAAAATAGAGTCTTTGGTTTGACTTTTCTGATGTTAACTAAGTTTCTCTCTTCAACCGTGGTGTGTTCTTTTAATATGTCAGACTTAAACTTCCTCTTTTTTTTTATTTTTAAACAACCTCTTAAGAAAACTTGAACATGGAGCACCTTAAATGGCAAAATCCAAGGTTTTAGCTGCACCTTCTAGTCTCTTCCTGCAATATTTTAAGTGATGGAAGAAAAAAGTCCTGAAAAAAGATAAGTCCTGTTTCAGGACTTATGCTGCATGCTAAGTTTGTTGACTTCATGTTATGCACAGTTGAGGTCTTTTAAAGTAAGAATGGCTTTTTTGCATTTCTTTAAGGAAAATGTATGTCTGATACTTTGACTTGAGAGAATGCAGCCATTAGATTGTATTCAGAAACAGATACTTAGGGATGGAGAAATATTCCCTAACTTAATTTGGACCATTTCTAGTGCTTCATAGTGATATGAAGGGAAACAAAAATCAAATTGAATAAAATTAGTTTGGAAAGCAAGAATGCATTTTTATAGTCCTTAGCCTGTGTATAGCAGAGATACAATATAGCAACACCCTGAAAAATCTCGTTTCTAACACAGAATCTCTTTTCTGTGGCCTATGAGAATTTCTGCCCCTTTGGCTCAGCTCCCCATCATCCAGTGGGCAGCTGCCTCCCAGGATGGAGGGGCTGCTGATACCCAGGGCAGCAGGGGCAGAGCCATGGGGATGTTTCCCTTTCCTCCTGCTGCTGATCTGTTGCATATCTGAACTTGACAGCTGCCCCAGCATTTGACATCTTCCGTTTCTTTTGTGTTCAGTGGGCCACAGCTGTGGCTCAGCACAAGGTGTGGTGAGTAATATTAGTTTTGCAGCACCTGCCTTGTACTCCACTGTGCATTATGTGTTTTGTTCTCTGTTTCCTTAGCTGACAGTGCTGTTTAGCACCTTGGTTTAGCACTTACGTCCTGCATGTTCAGGTACTAGTATGGTGTCTTCACATGTGACGCCTTTTACACAATCCACATCCTGTTGGGCCTTGCTTCGAGACCTGTTGCTGAATATTTGTCATTCTCAGTCATCTGCTGAAGATCAGGTGTCTGCAGGGCACTGTCAAAAGCACCACATACCATTGCTATATGCTGTTTTTCTTTGCCGAGATTCTTCCTCAAAGGCAGAGCCAAGAATTGTCTTGAACTACTTCTCACATCATCCTTTGTCGAGGAAATTCAGTGCCTTTTAGTCCTTCTTGTTACCTATGTTCACAGAACAGACTTTAATTTTCTTACAAAACCCCACTAGCTCCTGGCATGTGCTGAAAGTTACCAGGATGTGTCATGGGTCCAGCAGCTCCCCAATACTCTCTTAGGATGTATTTGATGCTACTCTGACAATGAAGCAGCTCAGAATGGCTGCCCCAGGAGCTGCTGCTGCTTTTCTAGGGGAAGGGCATAGACTCTGGATGGCAGACCTTATAGAAGACTGTTTGTGTGTTAGGGATGTTTGAGGGAAGCAAGGAACTCTTTTTTTAGAGGATAATTAGCACTTCTCTGTGATGGTAGGCTCATTAAGAAGTTCTCCTGGTGTGGCATACATAGAGGGTGTTCCTCTGTTGCCACAGCTGGCAAAGGGCATCGCTCAGGAGATTGTGAAAAGACCAGTCTGAGGTACCAAAGAAGTGCTGGCAGTTGCCTGAATGAGATGATTGCTGCAGGCAACTCTTCCTAAGCTAGTGTTTGGGAAGTGCCAGATGACTTCTCCCATGCAGTGAATGAGCACCCCCGTGATTGCTGACCTGCTAGGGACCATTTGTCTGAAGTAGCTTTTGCCATGGCCTAAATGCTGTGCATCATCACCAGCATTCAGCACATGTCTCTGTGCTGAAAGAGGCTTCTTTAAAATTCTTGAGCTACCAGGAGATGCAATGGTAGAGCAGTGTAGCCCCTTCCTCCAAATGACTCCTGTCATCACGAATTTCAAATTGAACTTCACTGGAATAGTTTCAAGATGCTGTTGGTGTAGATTTCCCTACTATTCAGACTGAAGGAGAAAGTCTAATAAAAAGAAGTCAGCTTCTTTCCATCTAAACTGAGAAAGAAGAGGGTTGGGAGCCATCAGGAGCAGTCATTTCCTATTGTTATATTTACTACTTCTTTTTTTTAAACTTATTTGTCTGGAGTGAAATTCAAGAAGACATTCAGCTTTCTCTTATTTCAGGATGTTTCAAGACTATACTGTCTAAATTCCTCTCCTGTTTGAAACTTGATCTGTTTGTCAGCTGTAACAGGGAAAATATCTCAACACTCTTTTTATATTTTAAAAGTCACAACTCAAAAGCATTATTGTTGGTCTTTCTTGTAGACACTTGAAGCATTACCCAAATATTCAATGAGTTACCTGGTGTCAAGTTTAGGACTACTGCCTAGTACCCTTCTTGACATGCTATGATTCTGCTTCTTGGAAGGTTTTCCTACTTTAGGATTTTGACTTCCTCAGTATCTCTTTCGGTCTGAAGTTCTACCTTTACTGATTTTATTTTATTTTCTCTTTCTTGTTTTGTGCTTTGATCTCTTGCTTTCTCCCTCAGCTGCAAGACATAGTTTTTACAAAGGTGTTGGCTGGCTTACATCTCTTGGGAGCTTTGCCTGCATCCCAGTCAAGACTGACTGGGATTTTCAGAGGGTGTGAGTATGACTAACATTTTGTGATGAGCACTTGCATTGCACTCTACTGCTACCCTCAGGGAAAGAAAATTGATCATGTTTGGATTTGCACTGGTCTTGTATGGCCCTGAGTGTCAGGAGTAAGAATGCAGTGAGGATGTTCTTCACAGAAGCAAGTGCAAAGTGTTCGAAGTATTTATTTTAATCTTTTCTTCATATTTTATGTATGGTTTTACAGGAGTGCATTATTTTCTGACATGTTAGCTCCTAGCTTTAGTGAGAGCGATGAGCGTACTGTCAAAGTCCTCTTCTGGAGAGCAGCAATTTCTTTCTCTTTGAGTGTCAGAAAGTTTGGTTTTCAGTTGTGGAAATTATTTCTATAACATCAGTATTTCTGACTGGAAGGCTGTTACTGCAATTCCTGGATTGATTTGGTAATTTAAAACTTAATGGAAACCATCCATACTTTGGTCACAGGCAAACATCACAGCTTCAGAAAAGAATGAAATGCAGTAGTTGCAGTATTAAAGTTAATAGTATAAGGATCTCAGATATATCTTCATTGTAGTTATATGACAATGCAGATTTGTTTTTATAATACTGTTTTAATACTATGGATTATTATAAAATAGATAGAAAAAGAAAGTGTGCTTTTCTGACTGATTCCTTTTGTGTTAGCTTGTTTGATGGAAACTGTTCTTAAATTACAAACAGCTTCTTCCCTCTCCTTCATTCAAATTAACAAAAATCCTTTCTTAAAATATTTCTGCTTTTACAGATGAAGATGATGATGTTGATGGGTCAACACAAGGATCAACAAAAGATATCCAAATTTCAACTGATTCAAGTAAGCAAAATTTTAGTAAGGGGTGAATAGTCACCCATTTCAGTCTTTATTCATATAATCTTGACTTGTATTGCCTTACAAGAAAATATTAAATGGCTATTTTTCTAATGTTAGGTTTTAATTTCAGGTCCAAAGTTTTGGTCCAAGACATTTATCCAGAGATTTACAAATATCTCCTTGGTATTTTCCATTGGTAGGTTGACATAAGTGACAATCTGTTCATTACTTTGACAAAGAGGTCATTTCTCTCGACTTGGTAACTGAAGAAAGAAAACATGGTGTTAATAGTCCATACATAAGCAATGAATTTAAAGGGCAGATAGCCCTTCAAAGCTTTTTGCTTGTAAGTTCTCTGGATCCAAATTTTGCTGAGGACAACAGGTGATTTTTTTTTTTTTTTTGCTTGGGCATGCTGCAGTAAACAGGATTAAGTTGGACTGGCTGCTTCCTATGCAGTTAAATTTTTAAGCATTTACTGGAGTTTTCTGGGGTGGGTAACAGCCAAATTCTTACTTTTCAAAAGAAGAGTTAAAACTGCAGTTTAAGAGTTTCCCACCCCTATATCCATATCAGTAATTAAAACAACATGGTGCTTGCAACCTAAAGTAGCTGCATGGGTTGTTGTAAAAAAGGACATTTCAAATCAATAAATACTATTTTTTTTTTAAATCCTGAGGCTCTTGAAAATTAAGAGCCTGATTGTGCAAATGCTATTTGGATTTTTTTAAGAAATTAGCTCAGTAAGTAATTAAATCAGTTATAGAAGATTCCAAACATCTTCTTGTTTCACTTTCTTAGTTCCTGAATGACTTTAAGTTATGATCCACTGCCATACTTCCTTATGGGAAAATAGTCTGACTAACTGCAGTGTATCTAAACAGCTTTCACTTTTTCCAGTGTTTTAAGTGACTTATGTGGTTGAGTATGAGGACTTCTTCATTTCAACAACTAAGCCTATTTCCCTTACTACTATCAAAAAGAGCAAATTATGTGTCTAGATATTTCAACCAGATTCATTGAAAATATTAGCGCTTTACTTTAGTCTTCCTAAAAGAAGAAAATAAATATGAAAATTCAAGGCAGCATACAAATTTTAATATGTCATTTGTTCAGGCCATCTCTGGACTGGAGAAAGCAGCAGTAGATGGTATATTTTCAAGGGTCATGTAAAGTATTGTTAGTTGTGTATTAAATAGAACATTGGCATAAAAAATTGCTTTCTCCTAATGCATTTTCACAAAACATAGGGCAGTGTAGAGTGCAGTAACTTTGCTGTGATTTAGGAAGCTCAGCTAAAACCACACTTACAAAAAGAGTCAGAAACAGCATTTACTGATAAGACAGGACAGACTGTGATGATGTGGTCCAGGGCATGGCCATGCAGTACCAACCAGCAACTTCTTTAAATGTGACCAGATTCCTTTGTTTCTTTATCCTTCTGTTTTCCCATACTAGTTCTTTTCCAAACCACATTGATCTCTCCCTTTGATTCCTCTCCTAAAGTTCCCCTAACAACTCTGTACCATCCCAGAATGCTTTTCATATGCATCTCATATATCCCCACAATCTGAGTGACCTCCTTGGTCAGTAAGGTGTCCCACAGAACTTCCCCTGTGGATTCATCCAGTGTGTCCCACCCCCAGACCATGGGATTGGTGACCTTGTGTCAGCTCAGGATGTGTCTTCTCTGATAAGCTACCTGATAAAGCTGTTGAGGTTCACCTGCCAGCTGTTGTGCCTCTCTGTGCGTGGAGAGTCACAACCTATTGAATTCTACATGACAATGCCACAGTTGTAGGGAGCTGTACCACTTTTACCTGTCTCTAGACAACACCATTTGTGTAACATGGGTCAAGAAGAAGCTGCTCACTTCTTCTGTGTGTTGACTCAGTACATCTGCCACATCTTTTGGGATGTTACCATGCTCTACTTCAGGAGTGTCTGAAGTCCATTACATTCCAGAATATTTAGCTTTTCTTAATTCCAGCTCTCTTCATTTTAGGAGTATATATTTTTAAAAACAGTGAAAACAAGTCAGAACAAATTGAATAATATTGGTGTAGAAAGACACATTTCTTCCATAGGAAAGAAACCAGTGGAAAAGGATACATAGTCTATAGTTTAGTATTGGAAGAAGATTTGAATTAGCAGTCTACATTCACTTTTCTTTGCTGTTTCTTTGCTGTTGCACTGGGCTTGTTGAGTGAAGTGTAAAGTTAGAAGGTCTGAGTCTTAATATTGGTAGCTTAAATGTGTTAAATCAACCACTGTATTTAGTCTACCAAGATACTGAAATTAAAAGCAAAAAATTTACGTAAAAACAGCCATACAGTTTCTGATCTGATAGATATAACAGACATACCAGCAGATTAGGAAAAAGACGCTGTCTGCCCTGTGAGTGTCTCTCACTGGCTGGAAGTGAACCGTCTGATTCAGCATGTGTCCATCTTCTGCAGGACAAAATTCAGACATCAAAGAAAAGCCATTCTGGAGGAAGTTTTAGCAGACTCTGTCCAAGAAATGTGGGCTGCAGTGCTGTCAGCAGAGGTTTCACAGCATGTCCTTCCACAGCCTCTGTTTTCTCCTTCTCAGGTTGCTGTTCATCTGCCGAGTAAGAGATACAATGGTTTTGAATTAGGTAGGCTCAAGGCTCTCTTCAAGGGCAATGAAAGAAAAAATACATAATTCTTACATGCATAAATGCCATCTTGTTGGTTATGAATCCTAATGCTATGAACCAAAATTTTATAGTCCCCACTGTTGTAATAATGAAGCACTAGTAGAGAAGGAGAGAGCATAAAGCATGTAAATAAACAAGTTTTGGGTGGAAGAATGGTGCTTGGTAAGCTATGTTGCTAGAATTAAGTCTTTAAAGAGTAATTTTCACAAGTACACTCAGGGTGGGCCTCTAGCTTTCTTAAGTGGCAAAACTATTTAGGACTGCCTCATTTTCCTATCTCAGTCACAAGCCACATGTAAGTCTTTTCAGAAGCCGTCTCCTGTCTATGGAGATTTGGAAGTCAAAGGGAACATGAACTTTGCACTCATCCAATGCTGTTTTATCATTTTCCCCGGAAAACTTGGTATCTTAGCTTTTGAAATCAAATTCCACAATTGGATAAATTATGCCTGGAGTTAACCTTTTGTAGTTATTTTCTGCTTGAAAAGGGTAAGCATGAATAACAGGTTATTTTCAGCTCAGTATCCCATGGTAAGAAAAAAATAATGTGTTTTTCAGGAGAGAGTCCTGATAGTGTGTACTGTGATCCAACAGGAAAAGATGTTTAGCAGTGAGTAGTCAGTATTACAAAATAGGCAGTAACTCCTTTAAATACCACAATTTGATAAGTGCATCTGTTGCATATTAGCAAGGGGGTTTATACATATGTACAAGTAGGGGTATGTAGACTTCACTTCTGCAACTGGATAATTTTCTAATATTTAAAAATTGGAACAGGTGGAAGGAAGAGCTCTCTCTGACTTCAGAAGTAGTTACAGTTGAGCTTCTTGCCAAGGCTAGTTTGACGAATCAAACTGGCATAAGATACCCCTTAACTTACAAGTGTTGGATGTGCTCCTGAATCAGTGAAGAAATGTATTTCTTGGTGACTAATACCAGTATGTAGCTGTTTCTTCTTTTTTTAATGGCCTTCCAGAAGCCCGTGTGCAAGCAAGCTGTTTTCCCCTGGGTTGCAGTAAAAGTGTCCCCTGTAAGAAGGACAGCAACAAAGTTAAATGTGATTTTTCACTGATAAGGTCGAGGGGGTTTGTGTGATGACTACCAGATTAGCAGCATTATGTTTATTTAAATAAGAAATATGCTTGAGCTTAGGACATTACCACTAGTCTGTAGATCTAAACCTCTTCTTGTAAACCAGTTTATTTTGAGAGTCAATCCAACTGTTCTTTGACTATTCTTAAGCCATGGAGATCTCACAGAAAATTCTCCAGTTAAAATTGCTAGGGATTCTCTTAGGCCACGTAATATCTCGTAAGAGCAGACTACATAGGCCCTTCAAATAAAAACAAGTACTAGAACTTGGATGAATGTTTTTATTCTCAGATGGTTGTCTGCTCTCTGGATTGCTAGAGAAAACAGCAGAGATTTTGATAGTGTTGTGAAAGTTCATACTCAGAACTTCAACTGTGCAGTCAGTAACCAGTGTTGGCTTGTTTGAGTTGCGTTAGCTCTAAAGAAGGTCGCCCAGGACACAGTGTGTCTTTTGGGTAACATTTGTCTATGCTATAGTTACCATGGAGATCACTCTGACAGAAATTTGTTTCTAAAAGATTTCCACTCTGTTTGGCATAAATCCAGAAGAATTTAAAGGAGTAGGTCACTTTCTGGTGTGTGCTATGGTCTCAGTGCAATGGTTGTTAAGTTTCAAGGGTACTTTAGAAGCAAGAGGTGGTGATATTTAAATCCTCCTTATATTGTATCTAAAAAGAAATTGACAACAGACACAGCCACTATGATAACTGGAAAACTGAAAATCCAGGGTAATAGGACTTTTCATATCAACTAAAATAATTGAGAAGTCACAATGTATCATACCAGGTTGGGTGTGGCTGAGTAGCCTAGTCTAGGGAAAGATGTCCGTGTTAGGATTCTTGTACTCCATGATCCTTGAAGGCCCCTTCCAACCCAAACTATTTTATGATTCTGTGATTTTATTTGTTCTGTTTCTGTCTGTCTGTTTTTCTTTGTACATGTATCTGTTATACAGGCTTCCCTCCAAAGAGTAACAGCATAGCTGAGGTTGGAGGCAGCATAGAGATTACCTAGGACAACCTCCTGCTCAAGCAAGGTCACTCAGAGCATTTTCTTGTGCTCAGTAAGGTTTTGAATAGCATAATTGAATCATAAAATGATTTGAGTTTGAAGGGACCTTAAAGATTGTCTAGTCCCAACCCCCCTGACCTGGGTGGGGATGCCTTTCACTAGACCAGTCAACATTTTTGTTGACTGTTTTGGCAGTCAACAGCCAGTTTTGTCTCAGGAAGACTAAGATGACTTTGGAGTAGGATGGGAGGCTGTACTGGGGTCTGCTTTGTTGTGCAATGAAGCCTTCATGTTACATAATGAGAACGTCCTTGCCCACACACTGTGCCATGACCAGTGCAATTGATAGTGAAGAAATATCTTTAAGAAGTGAGTAAGTCTACACTGAAAAAGAAGTCCAAGTGTAGCTGTCATATCTCAGAATAAGGAGAAATAAAGATCATGAGAATTAAGGTATCATGATTTTGCTTTGAGGATTAGAACCTCAAATTTAAAAGACTGCTTTCACACGTAAGTATTAGATATTCCTTTAGTTCTGTGGTGTCCGCTTTTGATTGAAGTTGGGAAATGTACACTGAAGGAGTAATAGGTGGATTAGACACTACGTGTTTCGTTTTGGGGGTTCAGGACCGCTAGTACTGAAGTGTCCATGCTGAGTATACACTGCAGTCTTTTCTCATAATCTATCACTGCAGCATTGAGATACTCAGTGATGCACATTTCTGCCTGAATTCTTGTTTGCTTTTTTTCAGTCATCAGTTAGAAGTGGTTAATGGTTTTCTTCCTCCAGTTCCAGTTGTCATTTTTAATCCTTCTGTGGTAAATGGCAACTTGCTAATGTGTTTCCTTGAACCCAAAGTATTTCCAAACTGTGAGGGAAGCATGGAAGTAGACTCCATCATGTAACATATCTCCTTTACAATGTCTGTTAACAGACTGCATGATTAACCAGTTGTATGGGCATTACAGCTGGTGTATGTGGCTTTCACTGAATATTTCTAACATTTTAAGAATTGCAAGTGATAGCTTCTAGTGATTGTACTATTTGCTGATGAAGGCAGGTGTACAGATTTATTGTGAGATCAGACTCTGTAACATTGTGCTATGCAACAGGTGATTCGTTAATAATTCAGTCCCAACTCTTCAATAAAAATGGCATATTCTGTCCGTGAAGAATAGTTACATCTGCTGTAAAGCATCAGGTCTCTGGGGAGTACCTGCAAGACACTGCAAAGCTGAGCAGCTCATCTGGTGTCTTCGTAAAGATGAGATCAGGAGAGGACACAAGGTCTGTCTTCATGATAAAGTCTGTCTTCGTCTCTCTTTCCTCTCTGAATGTAACCCTGTTTTAAATGAACAGTAACTAAACAAATATTAAAATATTCAGCTTCAAAGCTTGTTCTATGAGGAGGGATGTTCCCATGAAGAAGAAACATTTAGGTTGGTTAAAAGCAGGTTTTTAGTAGTTACATTTTGCCCTTCCTTTCAGGTACATTCAAGTAGCTTTCTGATTTGAGGTGTGTTAATGAAATACATTTGTTTCCATTTAGGTAAACAAACACTAAAGATATTTGATGGGAATGATGCAGTGAAACGCAATCAATTTCGACTAATTTCAGTTCCAAGGATTGCAAAAAATGAAGAAGTTGTGGTAAGATACCCAGTGAGGGTCAATTTTCCTGTGTGATACATATAATTTCATATTACAATAGTAAAAAGCTAACTTTTAGAAATGTAACTCAACAACAACAAAAATCTGTAAATGAGCTATAATATTGCTATTTTATTTGACTTCATGTAGTGCTCTTACTTTAGAGCATCTGAAGAAATGGTGGTTTACATATCTGTAGCATAATGTCAACCACAGTGTCACATGCTAAGCTGTCATTCTGCTTCCCTGTGTTACTCTGAAGCCTGATTTTACTGATACAAGCAATACAGCATAACCAGCTCCTTAAGATATTGCTCCTTTTCTGCAGTAGTGGTTTGATACTTGTTCTGGACAGCCACCAATACTGCCACGTGAGTTAATCAGCTTTGAACACTAAAGTTTGCTATAGTTACCTCCACCTCTTGGCTGTGAAAGTAATGAATTAGTGATCACATACTGGCCATTCCCTAGCTTTTCCAGTGCTTCATCTGGGGTAGAAAAATTACTTAGTACTAAATAAAGTGTGCTGTACAGATCTCTATTTACTGGGCTAGGCAGAGACCTCATGCTGTGAGAGATAAATCCTGGAGTGGGAATAGGGTGGTGCACAGTAGAATTGAGCATGGTGAGGTCTCAGAGTCATAACAGACTTGGCTGAAAAGTGTGAAGAATGTATGTATTACATCAGAATTTTGACAATTTAAAGCTAAAGATCATTAGGATTTTTATCTTGATACTGTGCTCAAAAACAACAGGAAAATGGTTTGCAGTGTTCTTCATGACAAAAATCTTTAAGAAAAACTATGTCTAGGATTGAAAACACTTTTATTTAGGAGTGCTGTTTGCCTTTCAAGCATGTTTTTAAAAGCTGATGCTTTTAATACCAGGGAAGATGAATACAAGCTCTCATAAGTGAGCTGTATTGACTGCAGCATATGTGTTAGCAGAAGTGCTGCCAGCATGGGCCTATAATGGATGTAAAATTCCTATGACTGTGTGCATCTTGCAAGGACAGCCCTTCCCTTTCCTCTTCACAGATGTATGGGCTCAGGGCAGCCTTGTGGCTGAGAATCTCACTAATTTTTAGCATCCCCTTAAATGCAAGAAGACGGAGTAGTCAGAGTTAAGTACAATCAAGGGTAATTTACCATTCTCCTTGTGGAGTAAATTTTACATGCCTGAGTGTAGATTTATTAGACCTAAATTTTTACATTTGGTCTTAAAATGACTATCACTTTCCAAAAATACTGTGGATTGTGTTCAAATACATTGGTATCCCAAGTTTTCTTCTTTCATGTTCACTAAATTTTTTTTTTAAAACTTCATTCTCGTTTTGTTTTTTTGCCATTGCTCTGAGGTCAGAACATACATTAAAGGTTCATTTCATAAATCAGTTATTTATAATGTCTGTGGCTGTATAGGTATTAATCGTGTGTTTTCACATAAATGTTAATGTATCTTGCTGTGCTTTAGGAGGCTGCTTTGAGGGCGTACTACATAAATGATGACCAGCAGGAGTATGAGCTTCAGACCTTTACGCAGCAGGTGCTGCTCTCTGATGATGTTATCAACAGGAATGATGCTGCTGAGGACAGCAACTTGGGCTCAGTATTCCGTGAATCTGTTCCTGAAGCTTGGATCATCAGAGCCAAACCAAAGGATGAGGAAGTGATCAGAATTTATCCTGCCTGGCTAAAGTGAGTATTTTTGTTCTTGATCACAAGGTTTTCCTGCTTGGCTACATTTGTCCTCTGTAGTCTAGCTTTGTTTGTTTTAGCTATAGAAGCTGCAGAAATCTAATAGAGAATGTAGTTTCTTTTTCTGTCTTTCAGGATTCTTCTGGTCATTTTTCTGAGTGGGTAGTATGCATAACATTCATTTCCATGCCTGAAACTCTTGGGTTTCTTTACATACGTGGAATGTACTGTGCAACTTGTGCAGTTCTATTGTCATGTGTTTGGTGAGAAGGATGCAACTTTACATCAACTACCTCTGTAAACAAATGATGACATAGACATAATTTGAAAAATTGATGGATTTTTTCAAAGAAATAGGAAGTAGGAAGATCAACAGTGTAACTTCCCATGTGAGATGAGGAAGAAAATAAATAATAAAAACCCCCCTATATTTACCATTGAGACAGTATGAATTTTAAGCATATTGGAAACAAAATGGTGTGTTGACCTACTAATATCTGAAGACCTGTGGGATAAAATTTAACCATGTGGTCATTTTGCTGTTGCAACTGCATTGCCAAGTTTTATGAAAGACTGGCAGGAAGAAGCTAATCTGCAGTGCTACAACTGTAATTAGCAGTTCTTGAGATGAAAGTGTTTTCTTGTCTTTGGCACTGATACTACATCTGTCATGAGTCTCAGTGAATAGCTTTCTCCAACTAATTCAAATATGTGCCCACCCCCAGAGAAAATTTTATGCTTAGTTTTAAAATTTTATGCTTAGTTTTAGGATAGGTCAAATGATTATCCTAAAATAAGTATTTTTCTCCTTAGAGTGGGAATGGCATACGTTTCTCTACGCGTAAATAAGGATAGCACTGTGCAGACTGTGATCAAAGAAGTGCTTCCATTACTTGGAAGGCAGGTAAGTGAAAGATCCAAAGCATGGCCGTATACCACCTGAGGGACCCTGAAGTATGTATTTTTCTCTTCAGAAAAATTGCAGTCCCTTAATTCTCAGTTAATGTAAATGTTGTTAGCATTTGGTGGATGATATTTTGTGACTGGCATGCTGCTCAAAGCTTACTGTAATCTTCAGGGTAGGTGGGCATGGGTCCTCTGAACTGGAAGGTACCATCAGTGTTTCTGGATCAAGCGGATTTACTTGCATGAATTCTTGGGGTGCAGCATATTTTTACTGGTTATTTATATCTTGAAATATTTAAAACACACTTATATATGTAGCTACTCTGCTAATTTTACCTTGTTGGGAAACTGGCAATCACTTTTAGGATGATCATGCTTGTCTCCTAATTATTTCCTAAAAGTAAAGTGTATGACTAACAGCATTGTCCAGACACTTCTTGAATTCTCACAGACTTGGTGCCATGAACACTTTCCTAGGGATCCTGTTCCAGTGACCAGCCACCCTTTCAGTGAAGAACCTTTTCCTAAACTTGAAGTCCCCTTGATGCAGCTTCATTCTCTTTTCCTTGGGTCCTATCTCTGGTCACCAGAGAGAGGAGACAGGCACTCTCCTTACACTCCCTGCCTTGAGGAAAACTGTTGACCATGATGAGGTCACTTCTCAGCCTCCTGTTCTCCAGGGTGAACAAACCAAGTTACCTCAGAGAGGTCCTTCCAAGTCTTGCTCTTGAGACTTTTCATCATTTCAGTCACTCTGCTCTGGCCACACTCAAATGGGTTGATGTCCATCTTATATTGTGGAACCCAGACCTGCCCCCAGCATTCAAGGTGAGGCTGCCCCAGTGCAGAGCATGGTGGGACAATCCCCTCCCTTGCCTGGCTGGTGATGCTGTGCCTGATGGCCCCCAGGACATGTTTGGCCCTCCTGGCTGCCAGGGCACTGCTGACTCATACCCAACTTGCCACCGACCCAGTCCGCGAGATCTTTTTCCACATGGCTGCTCTCCAGCCTCTCATCCCCCAGTTTGTATTTTTAACCAGGATTACCCCATCCCAGGTTGAGAATCTGGCAGTAGCTCTTGCTAGATTTCCAATGATTGGTGGTTGCCCAGCTCTCTAGCTCATCCAGATCTCCCCGTAAGGGTTGCCTACCCTTGAGGGAGTCCACAGTTCCTCCTAGCTTAGTATCGTCAGAAAACTCTCAGTGCATTTGATTCCTTCATCCAGACAATTTATAAAAACATTAAAGAGCACTGCAGAAATGTTCTTGCTATGGTGGCAAGCAGCATCTCTGTAGCCCCCAAGGGCTTTAAGGAAGGACTCAAGGCTGAAACAGCACCCACGTTCTTTACTGTCTGCATTCCTCCCCACATCACTGGAAATTGCTAGATATGTCTTGTAATCTTGTAGATGTACATGCTTTCCTTGCAAGATACTTTCTTTTCAGTCTGCCTGTCCTTCTTAGGGTTGGTGCCAAAACAGCATGACTTTCAGGAAATGTGTTAGTAGACTTTGCTAGCATGCCAAACCGGTGGCCAGCCCAACTACACCAGTGTGGAGACACAAAGCTGTAGCGTGTGCACTTTATTCTGCACCTGGGGCTTGTGAGCACACCAGGAAATCAACACAGTTCCACTGCTCCAGGGCCCAGCCATGCTTGCAGAGTGCTGCCCTTTGGGGTTATTTACGGAGTACATTGGAACATGCATGTGGCTACTCTCTGCAGTGATAATCATAGATCTATCTAGGTGCATCCGCTGTGTAAAGCATGCAGCTTGTTTTGGCTACAGGATACTTCCAGGATCTGTTGTCAGTCCATTTCCTTAAGTCCTGCGGACCTTTTGACAAAAATAGGGACAACCATGTCCAAAGTTTTGTCTCATCTGAAAAAAAGCAACAGTCAAACAGTATAGTTGGGAGTTCGGTTAGGGAAAGATCTCTGTATTTGGGAAGCTAGCTGTATGCTCTTAAGAGACTTAATTCTTTGGCTCAGTTGCAATTTCTGCAGTAGGGATAATTTTTAAATGCTGTACTTGTTTCTCTGTATAAACACACGTACAGGAAATCTCTTTTTAATATCCAGAATTTGCCTGGGCTGCAGATGCTCCCAAGTTGCTTTCATCAAGTATCAGGAAAAGCACATGTAGACAGCTGAGGCTCTCAACACCCCTGTTCATGATGTGTAAAGCAAGATCATTTGTCTCTTGAGTCTCAAGGCCAAAATTTACGACCCTTCCTCAATCCTTATTGTCAAATGTTTGCAAGGTTTCGGTCATTGTCATAAATGGTTCAGCTCTTGGTGCTGCTCTTCTGATCCAGCTGGAAAGGACTTGACTTCGCCCTAGCAGTAGCTTGGAGAAGAGACTGTGGCACATGTGAAGAGGGTTTTTTTCTATCGGTGCCTGTGGAGTGCCCCAGGAGATGGGGAGTCGTCAGCCTAGTTTTGCCAAGCTGGTTCCTGGGCCATCTTCTTAAAGAGCAGGCTCATTCCTAGTCCTGCATGCTTTCTCTGGAAGGACATTCAGGAAATACCCCACATGAGCTGTTCGTCTCTGAAGCAGGAATGGGATTAACCATGGTGTACAGGGGCCCCTTCACAATGTGGCTGTGAGGGTGCCAATGTTTTTAGGAGCATGGTATCATGATGCCATGACTGTGTAAAATGAAGATTATTCCTGTCTTGGAAGGAGTTGGTCAGAGGAAGAACATCATGGTTGATTTAAAAATACTTAATTTTTTTTAATGTTTGATTTTCAATGCTTTGTTATACACTAAAGCTGAATTTACATGCTGTATCTTTTGGCAGATGGAGTGCCTCCAGAATTTCAAATTGGTGGAAGTGCTTATGGGCAGTAAGCAAGGTAAGTCAAGGAGCTTCAACCAAAGGCACATCTGATTTCCATGGGTTTTTTTCCCCCATTCTAACACAGTTCATTTTTGACAATAAAAAACACAAATGGAACTTCATGATGATCTTGAAATACTTAATCAGGAGTGATGCTGGTTCTTTTCAGTCTTGTTTGTCCTGTGGGAATAAGGTTCCCCTTCATTATTATGTAAAATCTCATTTGCAGTTTCTGGTGGGTGTTGACACTTCTGCCCTGTTTTGGGGAGCTGTGTTTAACTGACATAATTTTCTTAATTGCAATTATTTATTAAAGATTAATTCTAAAGTTCAAATGGCTACTTTCCTCTGTCTTCTTTCCCCCTGACACAGCCCCCACAGAAGAGTAAGTTTGAGTCCTAAGACAGTCCAAGTAATATGTTTGTATGTTAGGAAGAACAGAAATCTGCAGTCCTAGCATTGCTCAAGTGCTTTGTGATCCTGCAGGAGCTAGGCTAGTGTTCTCCAAGTTTACATCTCTTTGTGCTTCAGTATTTGTAAGGTTGAATGGAGAGATAAATAAAGTCATTGAAGTAGTCTAATGCTCTGACCACAGCTGAGTAAATATCTTTGTAGTTCAAGTACTGTCTTCATTGTTTTATTTGTGACCATTATTGGGAAGTTGTTCTATAAGGTTATTGTAGCTTTGTTAATGTCATAACCTTGATTGGTTTCTGGTAATCTTGTTTTAAAGCATCATTTCCAGCCTTACTTTAACTGGAAGTTGTTAGAATTGCTTCCGTATTTTGATAAAACACAGGAGCTAGTTATTATGGTACTTGTTAAGGAATATAGTTTTAAAGTCTTCTGTCAAACAGATTATTACCAAAGTACTGCTTGTCTTTTGAGTGGGTTCAGGCTGTTTCTGCCTTTTTTTTAAGGAGGCTGGTATTTAAGAACTGTGAGAAAAGTGAGAATGTTCCAAGCACCTATGTGTTTTTTCTGCTGGGTAATAAGTAGCTCAGGTCTGCATGGTCCTTTATGATAAAATTAGTTGTATGCAGAGCTGTATTTTTTCCCTAAATGGTTTTCTTATTGTTTTTGTGTAATTGAGCCTGATAATAATTTACGTGCTTTCTAACATGATTAATGGTGTTGCCCTCTCCAGTTCAGCGCATGGTCTTGGACAATCAGGAACTGATTCTTAACAGACTCAAGGACATAAGAAAGGTAAATCTGAGAAAGGAATGTGATTTTTTTCATAGCAAGTACGGAGTTTCCTTTCTTACAGAAAAAAGTAACTCATGGGTAGAGAAGCTAAGTGCTTGAACTGAAATTTGTTTCTGTTTCTGATATTCTCTAGGCATAGAGGACATGATTGCTAAGTACAGAACTATTTGGATTTTGCTTCACAATATCTTTTTGCCAAATGTCATGTCATTTATTTTCCTTTATTTTGGTAGACTTCAATACGTCAGATGAATCAAACAAGGTTTTACATTGTGGAAAACGGCAAATCGATTGTACAAGTAAATTTATTTGTTGGTGGCCTTCCACCTCAGCTTTCCCCTGAAGAATACACAAATATTCTCAAGGAAGAATTAGCTATCAAAAGTAAGTAAACAGATGCATTTTCAGAAACATTAACTTCTACAGAACAAAGTGTAGTAGCATCAGTCACTCATTTTTCTTATCATTTTAACTTTTTCTGACCTTATTTTAAAAAGGCATTCTGCCTTTTACTCTCACGTGGTCTTTTTTAATCATTTTAATGTGCTCACAGCTGCAGGAAAGATGTGGCAGCTCATTATTTACAGAATAATTATTGCATTACTTGACTTATATGTGACTACACCTTTTATTTTCTATGTGTGTGTGAAAAAGCATCACTCTTAGAAGAACTATGCATACCTTAAAGCACGTGCAGAATGTCCCTTGCCTTTTTTAACCTCTGACACTTTTTGTTTGGACTGTTCTCCATGTTATTCATGAGCTCTGTGGCCCATCATGGAGAAGTATGAGCAGTGTGTGCACTCACACATGAACAAACATTCAGGGAAAAGAATTTATTTTTCTTTTTCAAAGACATGTAATTGAATTTTCATAATATTCCTTCAACCAATACTTTGTATAAACTGTGTCAGGAATGTGTCATCCTTTTTGTTGCAGGAAACAAAGCATTTTTCCCAATCTTTTATGTCACTTCAAGAGGAATTAAACTATAAATATCACAAAGAATTCTTGTCACCTTTTATGAAAATCAGTTTAGCTTTTCTTACTTGCAAAGTAAACTTGAGAAGGAAAGTGTTAGCTGGAGGTTCTCCCTGTATTTGTATAACTTTTAATATTTATTTATATTATATTTATGTAACTTTTAAAAATACTTTAAATATTTACTCTAAATGTACCCAAGGTTTTATGTGTTTATATTTTTACCCTTTGCAGCAAATGTAGTATCTGTGAGTCATGTTTATCAAGCACAAGGTAAGCATTAAAATTTTTGGTCTTGAAAACAATGTCTATGTTCAAAACTGCAGCCTAATACTAGAGGCTGGAAGCTCAGAGTATGTTAGTCTGACTTCATAAGCAAAAAGCGCTTCAGGTAAAATGTAACACGTATTTATGGAGAGCAGTGGATTAGCGTTAGCTTATTTTAAAAAGTTAAAAGGTTGGCTTCGTGCCTTGTATACCAAAAGGTGATAATATTTCATGATAAAAGTGAGTTTTGGAGTTGCACTTCAACTGCGTAATCTGACAACACAGAACTGTTAAAAATCCTTCAAGTGTTCTTTCTTTGACTTCAAGAATACTAAAATTTGGTACTGCTTTTGGACTCAGTGGGACTGTTTCATAGTCACTGTTTCCTGGCAGTGTTAAGAGCTAGAGTTGAGTGGCTGAAAGTTGAAGAAAAAAAATGCATTCCTATCTGCCTTCATCCTTTGAGCTGTTTCTTTGCTTTTGCTGTATTAATTTTATTTCAGCAAGGTTGGAGAAGCCATGAGGCTTCTGGGAGCTGGAGCAGCAGTGGCTCTGGGCAGCTTTAGTGCAGTGGTCAGGTGGAGATCTGCATTTGGTAAAAAGTGTGGAATTTTCTCTTCTATGTGTTTAGGTGTTTGTAATTGAGATGCTTCACATCCTCTGTCAGGCTTAGCTTCCATATATCTGCTAAATGGATCTTTCTATAGCATGGTTTTGAAGACTGATGTGTTTGACTTCCTTTGTGTTTTTGCTGTCTCAACATGACTAATTGATACTGATTGATTTTGATTTTTTCATAGGAAGAGCTATTAAAGCTTTCAGATGTACCTTCTCCTTTCCATATTTGTCAGTGGAGAATACTGAGTTTTGTGATACTCTTCCCATGTCACAGCATCATTAAACCAAATTTACATGCATGTGTTTTTTAGATGTTTCTGCTTGTATGTGACTTTTATTGCCACTTTCTTATTATGTTTGTTTTTTTGTGTTCTTTTAACTTCCTAACTCTCCCTTTTTGTTGCAGCCAGGTTATGTTACCAGCCTACCTCTCATATACTGTCCATGCATTTTTGTCTTGTTTGCCCTGTTTTCCTCCTTACCAAGTATCTTATTTTATACTAACTTGTCAGTGGTTATTTTGTTTTTTTCTCTTTTGACTTCCCTTCTTCCCCAACTTCTCTATTCAGAGCCCAAGCCAACATAAAGATCTAGACTTAATTATCAGCCCAAATATTTGCTTGCAGTAATTCTTACTGAGATATTGTAAATGAACAGAACTAATGGATTTTTAGTAACCGGATACAAAATGAAACCTGGTACCTCTGTAACTTGTACATAATGAGAACAGAATGTTAGTTATGATAGAGGCCTACCCTGAGGCTCAAAGGAAATCTTTTAATATGTATCAGTTCTGTGCTGCAGCTCTTGTCTTCAACTTGCTTTGCTTTAACAAATATCTGAAGTGTGTTTGAGGGTAGGAAGGAAGGTTTAAAAACACAACACAGTTCAACTGATAACAAACTACTGCAGAATAGGTTTTGCTGAATAATGTCCTCAGTAAACTGAGTAAACTTGCTGTAATATCAGACCTATTTTCTAATAATAGAAAATATAAAAAGTAGCTCTGATGCCTCTTTACAGGTGCTGTTGTACTCCAAATTTCGTGTTTTTCTGAAGCTGAAAGAATATATATGCTAGTTAAAGATACTGTTGTCAATGACAAGCCTCTGAATGCTGTGGTGATTCCTGCAGTTATGGTAAGAGACAGGTTTGAATTTAAAAAATGTCTTTAAAAGAAAAAAATAGCTGCCTTGAAACTCTTTCTGCTAGAAGTAAATGAAAATATGCTTTATTCAAAGAGGCCATACTGTAAGTAGTGTGATGGAAAAAAAATACTTCAGAGCCTGTACTTCATGTAGATGATATATTCAGTGAGTTAAGTCACTTGTCCTATTACTGTTGAATTGTCGAGCTACAGCTGCCTAACTATGCAACTATAAAGGGGAGAAAACCAATTTTTTTCTCTTAATCAAGATGTTAAGTGGGGTTTCAGTTTCAGCTGGTACGTCTTAAAATGCTTACAAAACTTTGTTAGGGGAGTTAAATGTGTTTCCTCATTAACTATGAGGTAAAGTACTTCTGCTTAATTTCACATTGACATTATCTTAATTTCCCCCATTCTGTAGCAGAGGCAGTTTGACCTTGTTTAACCCCTTGTGGATTTCAGAAGAACAGTCTTCTGAAAGACTTAGTGCAAGAGTCCTTTCACAAATTCAGGCTTGATTCTGCTTTATTCTTATTGTTACAAATCACTTTCATATGAATCAGTTGATTTAATAATAGGTTTCATGTTAATAAAGTCGAGTCAACGCGAGAAGAGGAAAACGAGTGAAGTGATGTTTTTAACCAGGATTATGTAGGCTCTGTCCAAAAAAGAGTATTGCCGTAGTTACTTTCTGCTGAGGTGTTGTGTATTTTGCAGTTACTATCTTTCTGGAGCTGCATTATGACAAGTGAAGTGAGAGTCTTGGTTTGACTTCTTGGAACTTCACAGAAGGTCAAAAACTTTTAAAAATTACACTATTAGTGGGAATTATGAAACATCTTTAGATAGGAGGGTGTCAGATTCAATGGCCATAATTGCTTACTCACATATCTACTTTCACTGTTTAAAAATGAGTCCTACACTGGTCAAGGCTTTCTGAAGGCAAAATTATGGATTTTGTATGAGTAGATACTAGTGGTAGTGCTCACATGCAACTGGCAAAATCAAAAGTTACAGCCCCTCCTAAAAATACAAGAGCGTTGTTCTTATGCATGCATAGGAATTACATTTTGTGAAGTCCTTAGAAATCAAGGCCCCCTTGTCCAAACTAGGCTTCAGAGTGCCCGTTACGAGAAACAGAAAGCAGCATGAACTTTTGGATGCTTGTTTTTGGTGTTTTTTACGCAAGTGCATTATGAGCCTATATTTGGTGTCTGCGGTGTGCAGTTGGACATACTCCACTCTGCTGATTACATAGGTCTGTTTTTCTGACACTGGATATGTTTGAAGAGAACTTCTTGATGCCAGGAAAATGTGGATATTGTTGTTATCTGATGCAAGATATTTTTTAGAAATTCCAGTTCAGGGGACTGCTAGGGATTAATTTCTAATATGTGAGCAGGAGAGAGGGGTTGTACCAGGGCACAAACATGTTTCCATTTCAGCATGTGTTGTTTATATCATCTCACTGAAAGGAGCCAAGAGTTAATCTAAATGTTACTTCAAATGTTGTTTTTTACATGATTTGTCCAGCCAGCTTATGCCATTCACTAATTACCCAGGGTAGACTAATGGTTGATTATTGTCTTTACTTTGGGTAGCAGTTGGACTAGATTACCTCCTGTGGTACTTTCCAACCGAGGCTATCTTTTTAGCCAATTGGTCTTTGTTTATATGTATGATGATTTAAATACAGTACCAGGAAATACACAGGAACTGACACCATACTAAATTTACACCATGTTTAACATTCCTTTTGTGAGTGAAATACAAAGAAGTTGGGAATGAAGGGCTAAGGATTTTTCCAAATTGCCAATTAAATTAAAGTAAAAACTAACCAACCAAAAAAGAACAAACCAAAATAGCCCTTCGTAAAAATTGATAAAATCACGAACATATTGGTGGTTAGCAGGTTGCTACTCTTATTTTTCTGAGGTGAAATTTGCTTACTCTGTGTCTGATATACCATCTCAGGAGGAGACACAGTTCTAGTCTGGCATGCTCAGGTCTACCTGAAAAAATTCACCCTCTTATTACCCCTACTGAGAAATTTGAGTGCAGAATCAGTTTGCATAAGTTGCTTATTAGAAAGTCAAGCAGTTTGTGTTACCAGATGTGTTGATCTGTTCTGCTGTTTCAGGCCTTTAAGAATTTAATCAAACATTTTTTCATTTCACAATATTCAAATAAATGAAAATACTCTCTTCACTGGAGTGTGAAAAAAAAAAAGTGCAGTATTTTATAAACCAGTTTAGCTGCTGTGTGTAAGGAACTGTGGGGACAGTTTGGTTTCACTCTTTGATATCATGTCAAGGTGAAAGACATTGTGGGACTAAATCTTTCAGTTCAGAACTAATTTACCAGAACTTGTTTTGCAGCACTGGCAAGCAAGGAAGTCAGCAGACAATTGTGTGAGGCCAATACCAGCACAGGTTTTTGTGGCTTTATCACTAATGCCTTTTACTGGTGGAGTGCCCTCTGATAATACTGTTCAGATTCCTTAAGAGTAGCAAGAAAAGATGTAGAAGGTTCCGAAATAGATGAAACTTTCCATTTCATTCATTCCACTAAATCCTCGCACAAATATTTGCATCTTAAAAGCATCATAGTTAAATGAGCCTTTTAGCCAAAACATGAGTGATTACTTTTCACCCTGTTGAAAGGGTTGTCGCCCTTTTCAACCTTCGCTGGAAGGGTTTTCAAGCATTGGAATGGACTGCCAAAGAAAGTGGTGGAGTCGCCAGCCCCTGGAGGTGTTCAAGAAGTGACTGAACGTGGCACTTAGTGCTGTGGTCTAGTTGACAAGGTGGTATTCAGTTAAAAGTTGAACTTGTTCTTACAGGTCTTTTCCAACTTTAATGATTCTGTGATTCTTCCATTTCTGCAATGTGCCAAAAAATAAAGAAAAGACTTGGGGTTGACCCAGCTGCTGCTCCAGTTGTGTTGTGACACCTTGCACATAGTTCCTCATCAGATAATGGCCAGGGTGGAGAAATTTTGTGGGGCATTGTGAGTCTTTGCACATGGAAGATGCTGCTGGCAGTTGCTTGCAAGTGTTGAATTCTACTTGTCAGAGATATCTGCAGTTCCTGGAGACAGCCCACCACCCAGGAAGATGTGCCGTGGTTGTCACATTGGTAGGCTGGTGGCACAGAACGCCTTGTTCTGCTTTGTTGTGAGATGTGATTACACAGTACAGTCAATGGAAAGGGGATTAGTGTGGATAATAAACATCTTGCCCCTGTCTAAAGCCATGTTGTGCTACTCCTGACAAATTAAGCAATTCACAGTGACTGTCAGAGTGTCTAAATCACGCAGTCTCCTTCAGCTGTCTCTAAGAAAGGAGCAATAAATTCTTTCCTGAATGCCAGCCAACACAAAACCCTTCTGCAGATTTCACTCCTCAAGTACAGCACTGAAGCCAGGGCTAAAGGGGGAAAGGAGTCCTCAGGCTATGAGTCACATACTCTCTTCTGCCCAGTAACAAACTCACTTGTCTGTCCCCAGTGGGGCCTTATTAAGGAACTTTTAAAAATTGTGCATCATAAGGGTGCTACCCTTGTGTAAATATACAATTACCCTCTGTAATTGTAACAAATAGTGTGTGATCTTTTAGAATGTGCAGCAGAGCAGAGCTGTTGCTGTGCTAACAGTCAAGAGTTTTTAATCCCTACCAAAAAATAATTGTTTTCTTAAAAGCTGGCCTTTATCTGGGGATTTAGTAGTGTTTCTTACTCCTTTAGGCTTATTGAAGAGTTGTGATAGGAAGCAAGTTCACTGTAAGGATAAGCAGTTTCTCAAACACTTCTTTTTATTCTGAATAGCTGCATCAACTACTAAATTATATAGTTAGGAATTTACACTGGAAGCTACCTTAACAAAGGTGGAGTTGAGTGAGTAGTTGGACTGTTCATTACATAGGGATTTTTTTATTAGCTCCAGGCATTTGCTGCAGCTGCTTGTGAATTTTAGTAGCATTCAGGGTATATGTTTAACTAATTTGGGGGCTTTTAGGTACAGTATTGACACTTGACAAGAAATGTAGTTGGCAATTTACAGTAAAAATTGTAAATATGTATTTGCAACAATTTATGTTACTTGGGTAAGATCTCAGACAACTTTACAAAACACAGCTGTGCTTTTGAATGCTTTTAGAGTGTACCATGTCTCAGAAATAGTTGTGATTCCCTTAAGATGCTTTTGAATTATTTCAATTACTTGGTTTTAAACCCAGTGCATTAGAACGTGCCTGTAAAAGCAAGTAATATAAAACACGTGTTCAGCATGTCACTTCTAAATGTCCCAAACCAGTATTTTTAGAAACTAAAGAAGAGAAGATAATAAAATCTTATTACATTCAAGTAAGGTATTTTTTAGACTTCAGTGTTGTGCTGGTTTCTTTGCTCTTATTCTTTTTTGAAAAAGTTTTTGTTTACGTCGAGCTGCAGAACTTAATTTTTTTTTTTTTATATTATCCCATTAACCCCTTTTTTTTAAACCCCACAAGTTTCCAGGCATTATACCAAGCCTGAGGTTTCGGGTTGCCAGTGTTGTTCAGAAAATTGAAATGGCTGGAGGTTAAATTTAAGTATTAAAAAAGCTTTGAAGAGGAAAAAATGGGAAGTGGACAGGAGAGAGCGTAGGGCAGAGTAAAAGATGGACAAGGCATGCTGGAAGGGAACACTTTGCTCTCTTACCCCATGGGACAGGATGTTTCCTTTCAGAGCTGCTCTGCCTTCTGTTGCTTGTGGGATTTAACCCCGTACAGCACTACAGGCTGGGCAGAGTGGCTGGAAAGCATCCCAGCACAAAAGGACCTGGGGGTGCTAGTCAACCTCTGGCTGAACACGAGCCAGCAGTGTGTCCAGGTGGCCAAGAAGGCCAATGACATCCTGGCCAGTATCAGCAGTAGTGTGGCCAGCAGGATCAGGGCAGTCATTGTCCCCCTGGACTCAACATTGGTGAAGCCACACATCAAGTACTATGTCCAATTCTGGCCCCCTCACTTTAAAAAGGACATTGGTGTGCTGGACATGTCCAGAGCTCATGAAAGGACCAAAAAATATGTCTTATGAGAAATGGCTGAGGGAGCTGGGGTTGTTTAGTCTCCAGAAGAGGAGGCTCAGGGGTGGCCCCATCACTCTCTACATTTCCTGAAAGGAGGGTACAATGAGGTGGGGGTCGGTCTGTCCTGCCATGCCTGCAGTGAGAGGACAAGAGGAAATGGCCTTAATCTGAGACATGGGATAATCAGATAAGATATTAGAAAAATAATTACCACTGTCAGGGTGGTCAGGCATTGGAACAGGTTACCCATGGAGGTCACCATTCCTGGAGGTATTAAAGAGGCATCTGGATCTGATGCTGGTGATGTGGTTGAGTGGTTAGGTGTTACAGTGGCAATGCTCGGTGGATGGTTGGACTTGATCTTAAATTTGTCTTCCAACCTTGATGATTCTTTGATTATCAGAGGGCTATCCTAAGTGGGATATGTCAGATGATGATGCAGGAACTGATGGAGTAACAAGGTGGCCTTTACTTCTGAAAACACCAGAGCTCTGCTTACTCTTCCATTAATGCTTGTAATGGCTCAAGGGGACAAAATCCACTTGTCTCTTTGGGATGTGTGGATCCTTGAGCTTTTTACTTAATATTCAAGGAATCCTTCTTTTTTGTGACAGTGGTATGCATTATTTTCCATAGACTTCCTTTGCTACATACAAATATCCTTTCCATGTGCTTAACAGAAACTAATATATTGCCCTTGTTATGTGTTGGGCATGCTTTGAGTAATTGCTTCTCCTTTTCCAATAAGGCCTAAATGCAGAAAAAGGTGTTTTGACTTCAGTTGTCAGTTTAGGATGAAGGTGGTTCCTTTGGAGAGAGCTGTGTGCACAGCTTCAAGTCTCTTTCTTATCAACCTACTTGTTTTGTTAGCAGTAGAAACGTTCCAGTAAAATAAAGTGTTGAGGTTCTTTTGGCTCTTTGTCCTCCCAAACAGCCCTTGTTTGGCTCATTTATTTGTCAAGAAAACAGATGTATTTTCAAACCGAATGTCTCTGGTAGAATCTGAAGGACGAGTAAAGAAGGGGCAGTTTGTGCCCGCTTCACCAGCCTGAATTCGTACCTTAGTGTTCCTCTTCCCAGTGTGTTTTCTCTTTGTCAAGAAACAAGTCACACTGGATGGCAGAGAGCATTCCTCATGCAGGCAGTGTTAGAGAAGGATTTTTATGTGTCTGTCTGGATGTTGACGCATCTGGCAGGCTGTGAGTTGCAGAGGATTAGCACCCAGCTCTTCTAAGAACAGAAAATTAGAGGAAATCTCTCAAGTACTGTGAAGACCAAAACAATCATTTGTTTGCAAGTGCCTAAATCAGCTCACAGGTCTCGGGTATCTCAGTGTCAGACTCCATTTTGCATCCCCAGAAATTTAACTCATTAATTTGACCAGATTTCTCTGTTGTTCACCTCAGATCATGGTCTGTGGTGGTCACTCACAGGCAGCAGCTGAAAGGCTCTCTGGGTGCAGTCTTCTCCCATCTGTAGCTGTTGGTATCTCTCCACATGCTTGCACGCTGTGGTCATGCTGCTGTTTCACCGCCCCCTGAATCATTCTTGTCTAAATTGACTTATATTTAGCACTGTTGTTCTGTTCCCTGAATCCATCCGGTCAGCTGCGTGACAAATTGCTGTTCCCTGAATGCTGTCCAATTTGTAAATAAGAATTACTACCACTTGGGGACTATGGCAAATATTTCTGTTTAGAAGTGCACTTGTTGAAATGTCCAATAGATTTTTCTGGCATGTACCTGCACCCCAGCCTTGTGGCAGGATGGATGAAAGGTGTGCTGCTGTCTTCTGATCTTTCTAGAACTACTTACAAATCATTTTACAGAACTATTTATGGGTGGACAGGCTAGCTGAAAACCAGTCCCAAGGGAGTGCATCTGTTGGCTGGAGTTTTGACCTCCATTGAGGCTGCAGGTATTGTTCCCATGCAGCCCATGGAGTGCCCCAGCCATGTCCATTGGCCTCCTTTGCAGTGGTTTCTGGAGGCTTTGAGAGTCCTGTCAGCAGCAGCTTCAGTAAGTCGTAAGATACTGGCACCCTTGAGTAAATCCTCACGATGTAAAAGCTTTGCTCACATATTTTTAAAAGAAACTTTCAGCTTCTAAATTCATAGGGAGAGGTACACCACTGTCTGCCCCCCAAACATCTTCATTTTGAAATGTTTTGTCCTTGTAAATTGACATGCATTCTAAGACAACACAAAACTAAAGAAAGATTTTTCAGTTGGTTTGGGGAGAAGCTCTCGCTTTTCAAGGAAACTGTTTTAATAGTACAGAACTCTTATCCCTCACACTATTCTTTGGCCTGGACTGTTTACTGAAAATGTGTAGGAAGGGCTACTTACAGTGCCTTTGGTTCTAATGTTAGACTCAAATGTGTACTTGGCGTGGGTTAAGGAGTCTTCAGTTTCTAGGGAAGCAAGATCAGCAGCTAACCTGTCCATTGTCTGGACACTGAATCTTTTTATTTGTAGATTCTGGATTTTTTCTACTAGGCATCAAGGAAGCATCAGGTAATGTTTCTGAGATGCAGTAGTAATTTTCCTGCCTTTTCATGGCATTCACTAATCCTTTTTCTTGTTTTCTTTCAGGCTTCCAAGATACCACGGAATTGTTGCCCACTTCTTGTATTTGTGAATCCAAAAAGTGGTGGTCTAAAAGGTCGGGATCTGCTGTACAGTTTTAGAAAGCTGTTAAACCCACATCAGGTCTTTGAACTTACCAATGGGGGCCCACTACCTGGGTAAGTCATCATGTTTTAGGGTTTTTTTAAATTTACTTTGTTTTCTTATTTTTAAAAAGGTGGACTAGATTCACTTACTTTGAAGATACAGATTGCTTCAGTTCTATGCCTGAAGACTAGGGCAGTGGATCATTTCCTTCTGACTGGTTCTTACTGTGAGAACAGATTTAAACTTTGACCTTCTCTAAAGAAAAGAGACTAGAGTAGTTCCTGATGCATATATTTCTGTCAAATCTAGCAGTGTCTGGCCCAGGGAAAGTCATATGCACTTTGCAATAGCACATATTCAATAATTATTAAAAATAAATAGATTTTATATTTTAATGAAGATGGAAAGAGAAATGTCATATTTCCTGATGAGGGTGGATTTTTGCTTGTATTTATTCTGATATTTCATGGGAACTACCAGGAAAGTATAATAAAATTTTCTATTTTGACTCTTGAAACTTTGCCACAGTTGCAGAATTAACAGGGCCTGCCTGATCACAGCTGCAAAATTTCTACAAGGAACAGGACATAATGTGCTTGTAGGAAGGCAGGAACTAATGACTTGATTTAATCAACCCCACTTTGTAACAGCTTCATAAAACTGAAAGCAATGGTTGTAACCTATTCCTCATTCCTTCACTACTGCTTTAATAAAAAGCTTGTCATGACAAGATATTCAGAACAAAAGCTTTGTGGGAAGAATGCAGCTTATGTAGGAGACAAGATAAACAAGCTACACAAACCAATTTGCTGTCAGAGCTGTATCATTCCGTTGTCTTTCTAACGCACTTCAAGCTGCAACTTCAGTAACCAGTAACTTGTTTTGGCCTTGGAATCTTTCTGTAGCTTTATGGCAAAATGCTCCCACTTGTTCATTGCTTCTTGTGCTATGGGAAATAACAATTCTTTTGCATATCTTGGTATATAGGATGAAAAGCCACAAAAGGTAAGTGTCACCAGGAAAACAGTACTATGAAGAAGAAAATGTACTGTGATTCCTATGACTAAGTACAAAAACACCACCACTAATCAACATCTCCTCTAGGATTTAGAGAGTTACAGATGTTCACATTGAAATTATGACTAGTTAGGTCTCTGTGCCCTTGAAAAAGGAAGTGATTAACCATTTAGCTCTTTCTGTGAAGAATCTTAGAGGAATATGGTTTTTACTCTTTTTAAAATCATCTCTATCTACAACTTCATATTTTTCCATTCACTTTGTTGAAGTTGATCCAGAAACTGGTGGTAAAGGAGCATGGGCAGAAATCCAATAGTACTGTGTTATTTTAAATAGCATATTGGGACTTTGCATTTCCTATATTCTATTGTAACGTTTCTTTTCCCCTGTGCTTTGCTTCACAATGCAGGTTTCACACGTTCTCCAAAGTCCCCTCCTTCCGAGTGCTGGTGTGTGGAGGGGATGGCACTGTTGGCTGGGTCCTTGGTGCACTTGAGGAGATCAGGCACAAGCTGGTGTGCTCAGAACCCTCAGTTGCCATCTTACCTTTAGGAACAGGTGAGAATCACAGCAAGAACCATTCTTCTGCTTAGGGCAGAAGTCCTCCAGAAAGTTGTACCTTTGTCTGTGTGGCACAGAACTCAGTTTTGCAGCCGAGATGCCGTGAAATTCAGTTCTGGCTGGCGCTGGAAAGTAAACCAAAATAACAGCTTTTCAAGAAAATGTCAGTCATGCTTTCTGAAAAATGGCACCAGGAAAAACAAGCAGCAGGAGTGTTGATATGGGTGTGGGTGAGTGGGCAGGAGTTGGGAGGGCAAAATACCCTCCTCCTGACAACCACAGGTGCATCAGCCATTGCTGTAAGACAGCAAACTCAGTTGCTCCCTGGTGTCTCAACTCCATGACAGGTTTTTCTACCACTTTTTGTGGAAAGGTTCCAGTGTGTCTGTATGCAATAGTAAACACGTGTGCAGACACAACACAACTTAGTTTTGTTTTTTTTCTGCTAGTTAGCTCTTCTTTCCAAATGAACTAATTCCGTGACTTGATTGGAGGACCTTAGTGCAGGGTGATTTGTGAAACAGGGCTGATGCACTGATTATGAGACACGGTTATGTTTTGGTGTTCTTCACTGTTGCCCAGGTAATGACTTGGGGAGGGTCTTGCGCTGGGGAGCTGGCTACAGTGGGGAGGACCCATACTCCATTTTGGTTTCTGTGGATGAGGCGGATGATGTTCTTATGGATCGCTGGACTATCCTTTTGGATGCAGAAGAGCCAGCTGAAGGTGCAGAAAATGGCATTGCAGAACCTGAGCCTCCCAAGGTGAGCTGAGCACCCTTTGAGTGGGATTCTTAGGAACTGCTGTTCTATTGAAAATCACAAAAATTATGGGTATTAACATAGTTTAATTTTTACTGCTCACTTGTCTTTGTGCTTGGGCCTTACTGAGCTGTTTCCTAGTGAATACAGCATACGTCTGGACCTAGTGTTTTGGTTTTGGCAGGGCTGCTTGACTGCAGAGCACGTTTTATAGCTGTTTAGCAAAAAACATCTGATAGAGGATTAATGAAAATATTCACATGGCAATGGCATTCCTATTTGCTTCAGCTGGAATGAAAATTATTTCTCAAATAAGAAAAAGGCAGGAATGCCAAAACACTTTCCAAAACACTTGTGAAACTGGACTGTCAACCAAAAACTCCCTTCCCCAAAAGGTACTCTAATTTTTCCTTTCACAGTTTAAGAAATTAGTAGAAGTTGCTAGCATATTGACAAAGTAAATCCTTCTGTCATCTTACTGCCATTGTGTGTCTGTATGTGTGCCATCTGTTACTTGCATTTTTTTTGAGTGAAAGTCACTGTCACTTGGTTCATATGAACTTGTTTGTATTTAGGAAAATAAAAATGTTGATTGTAGATTGTGACTTTGGAGCTTTATGTGAATCCTGGTTCTGTCTCTCTTCAGATTAAAGTAAGAAATTGGACAAGGGGCTTGCAAAAAAAAGTAGGAAATGGTAGCGATTGTCCAAGATTTTAGTCTGGTCATTGGAAAATCCTAGGCATTATGAGTCAGTTGGAGGATTTAAGATGCTCAGGTTCCAGCTGTTTTTCACTTAGTAGAGACAGAGGCTTATTTTCCCATGGTGCCAACTCTGCTTTTTAAAGGTGAAGGATGGGAGAGTAAGGACTAGGATAAAGGTGCTATGGAATGAGCTGGCATGCAAAGGAATAATTAATGGAAGAAATTATTGAAATCTGTAGCAACTTGAGGCTGGCATATAGGGAGATAGTTAAAACACAGCTGAGTAGGTGAATTCAAGTTCTTCATTCATCTGGTATAAGCTGGTCACCTTCCAAAGTAAGTAAGAGTGTCTTACCAATGATGTAATACAAATCCATGGCTGATGCCAAAAATAATAGTGGCATCAGTGTTCAGCTTATGAAGTTACTGCATGGAGTCACTTTGAGAGGTTACGTTGGTTTTATTTCTGCATTTGTTATTATTTCTGCCTTATTATGCTTGTTACTTTTAATTAAGATTAAATTTTGAAGTTTTTGATACTTTGGAAATAATGACTACCCATGTCAACAGTTGTTCATGCAACTTCATTTTTAGTGCAGTGTTTCTGGAAAATGTTTTCCAGAATCTGTCAAGATGCAAGTGACTTGGAAGAATCATTTGCAAAGCTTACTTTTGTTGAAAATTGTTGGAACTTCATCATGTTTCATGCATGAATGTAAGCAGGAAATTATACCTTTCTTCTTCCTTTTGGTCAGATTGTACAGATGAACAACTACTGTGGTCTTGGCATTGATGCAGAGTTGAGCTTGGACTTTCATCATGCTAGAGAAGAAGAACCAGGGAAATTTAATAGCAGGTAATCCTGGGGAAACCAGGTGTGAAGGTCAATCTGTGGTATTGCATTACTTCCAATTTACACTACAGTTGATAATCTTCAATGCTACAGGTATCCACAGACTAATATTGCTTGTGGCAGAGATGGGACAAGGAGGAGTTAAGCTAACCAGGAAGTCATAGACACAAAATTCCTGTGTTTTGTTTGAGTTTGGTTTGAGTTTTTTTCCTGTACCAAAAGAGAGCACCAACACAGTTTTTGGAAGCCATGTCACTCTCCTTCAGTATTCTTAGTATGCCAGTAGCTGCATTGTTGAGTTCAGTGAAATTTTGAGATAGTGGAAATACCTCTTGCTCAAAGCCTTTAGCAAGAGTGAGGGTAGTGCTGCTACATGAGCAATAAGCACTGTTCAGAAGTGTTCAGAACTTCTCCTGTACCTTCTCCAGTTTTGCTTAGTGCTGTTGTAGCACCTGCATGCTGGTATTAAGGATAAAAAACTCTCTATCTCAAGGGAGAATGTTATTAAAAAGGTGTCGAGAGAGACCTTCCTCCTCTCTGGCATGCACATCAGCCAATAATGGGACTTTTTCTTCTTCCCATAATCACTGAAATTAACGAGCAAAAGAAATCACATCTGTATAATTAATCAGTAATTCCTGGTAGAAACTGGTTTTGTTTGCCTTCCCCTATGGTTGTGATTTAACGCCTTTTAAATTGTCTCTTGGTTGCCAGAGTTACAGCCAGTTACAACTATGCACTGTCCAAACTGTAACTATTAAAAATAGTCTCTGACCAGTTATGAGTGCAATGATGTGTAATCTGACCTATCTTGTAGTATTCTGACCATCATTACAGGCATTGCTCATGGTGCTTTTCTTAAAAGCTGACTAATACAGTTGTTGTTGTGAACACAGCTGGTTCCTGGTACCTAAGTTACTATTAGGAACTGGTTTGCATTTTCAATACGCTGGACTGAAGGTATTATAGGTAATAAAATCAGGCAATTATTGCAGTGCCCGTTATGGTACACAAAACTTTTCTAGATGGACTTGTGCAGTTAATATACTGTATGAGTTATTTTCATTCTTTCTTCAAAATATACTGCTCCATGTTTGCAAAGCTGCAGCATTTCAAAAGATGAATGCTCTTCTTATTGCCACTGGATTTAAGGGATATACTTTGATTGCTATTGTCCTATGTGCTTTTCATCTCTGCCATCTTCATCTCAGTCACTTCCCAGTCTGCAGTATCCTTAGTGCAGTGGACAATGTCTTGGTATCATTGTCCCAGGGTGACCTGAAGGGCTTGTGGGAAAGAAGAGAATTTTTTTTTTTCCAAATCTGAAGGGGAATATACTTTTGGAAAAGAAACGTGAAATAATTAATTGAGACTAAGATACATTTTTGCAGAAGACAAAAAGCTGGTGCAGGCTGACACATGATATTTACCTTTGCCTGTGACAATGACTGTTACAATAGTTGACTTTATGCTTCCCCATGATAAGGAAGTGCACGCTCTTGTCAGTAATATTAGCTCTTTTTTATTATTATTTTTAGTAAATTAACTAAAAATGGAATCTACTTAATGCAAGATGCAGAAGCTGCAGGCATGTGAAGTGGCTACTCTTGAGTGCAGAACAGGAAGTTTCAGGTTGTGGCAACAGAAATTGCAGGTAGTCCTTGGAAGAAATATGGGCTTTAGTGCTCTTCAGAAGTGAGACCTTAAACTGATAAATGTATCAAGAGCAGTGCGCTCTTAGGCCTCACTGAGTAGAGTCTCTTTAAATGCTCTGGACTGCTTACATTTAGCTAGCAGCTCTAAGTGCAGCTCTAACATCCCTGCAGGAATTCAACGCTGATCTTGCATTGCAGGGCAGATATAAATAGTAGTTGTGGCATTGATGGTCTTTGCATTGGTGTGTGCCAAACTATATGAGGTTTTTTTACAGTGTAAAATTTAATGATCGGGGCAACTGCCTTCCCTCACAGAATCATGAGTGGGTCAGGTTGGAAGAGATTACAGTGGGTCATCTGTTCCAACCTCCCTGCTCAAGCAGGGTCATCCCAGAGCATTTGGCACAGGATTGCATTCCAGATGGTTCTTGAATATCTCCAGTGAGGGAGACTCCACACCCTCTGGACAATCTGTTCCAGTACTTGGTCACCCACACAGTAAAGAAATTTTTCTTCATGTTCAGGTTGAACTTCTCTGCATCAGGTTCTGCCTGTTGCCTCTTGTCCTTGCTTGCTGTCTGGCTCCATCCTCTTGGCACCCTCCCTTCAGATACTTACAGACATTGATAAGGTTCCCTCTCTTCTTGAGGCTGAACAGGCCCAACTACCTCAAGCTTTCCTGGTTAAAGAGATGCTCCAGTCCCTTAATTATCTTTCTTGCTCTCCACTGGACCTGCTCCAGGAGCCCATGTCTCTCTTGTACTGAGAAGCCCAGAACTGGACACAGCACTCCAGATGTGCCACACCAGGGCTAACCAGAGGGGCAGGATCACCTCCCTTGACCTGCTGGCTATGCTCTTCCTAATGCACCCAGGATCCAGTTAGCCTCTTGGCCCCCAGGGCACACTGCTGGCTCATGGACAGCTTGTGATTCACTGGGACCTCCAGGTCCTTCTCCACAGAGCTGCTTTCCAGCAGCTCAGCACCCAGCCTGTGCTGGTTCATGGGATTATTCTTCTCCAGGCACAGGACCCTCAATTTGCCTTGATGGAATTTCAGATAGTTTCTCTCTGCCCATCTCTCCAACCTGTCGAGGTCCTTCTGAAGGGCTGCAGAGCCCTCTAATGTATCAGCCTCTACTCCCAAGCTTTGTTTTGTCAATGAACTTGCTGAGGGGGCATCTGGCTCTTCATCCATGTCATTCCTGGAACAATCTCCAGGACTGTGTATTACAGAAGAGGTCACATATTGTTTGTGCCATCCAAAATGGCAGGAGATTGCTGTGGCAAGCAGTTTCGAGCTGCCAGGTTAGAAAGAATACTCTGCACAATTTAATGCAAGTTTAGACCTATTTTACAGAGATACACAACTGTTCTGCAGTTAGGGTACTGTGAAGTAATCTTTTGTTGTGGTTTGACACAACTAAGCGTCAAGCATCTAAAATGTCAGTTATTTTAGAAGAAAAACAAAGTAAGAAAATATTGAGGAAAACTAGATAGCTGTGAGGCAAAAACAGGTTCAAACTTAAACAGTTGCAGTACAAGGAGAAAGTTCTATTACTAACAGAATTAAAAGTTAAAAGATATAACAAGAAATTAAAACAAACACACCCTCCCCCCTGCTCTCTTCTTCTCAGCACTTTACTCTTTCTTTTTAACTAGCACAAAAGATAACACAACATAGGATTCTAGTCAGTGTTACAGTTCTCGAAAAGTCTCTCTCTTATGCTTAAGGAAAAAGGGTTTCTTCTTCTTGCTTCACATAGTTTCTCAAACTGCCCCCAACAACAGACCCACCTACAAAGAAACAATCTGCTGTGGTGTATGTAATACATCTGTTTTATGAAAAAATACCAGGTTTTTCTCACTGCCACACATGGGCTATCACATGGGGTTATCAATCTTTTTAATGATGGGTCATTTTGGCCTGAACACAAAGGCTTTTTCTGCTACAAATCCTTAAAAGCCTCTCACTGTTTCTATATATGCTGGCATAGGCAACTCTTCACAAACTTCACAGGCCACACATAAGTCTTCCATCCCCCCTATGCACTTCAAATGGATTAAAGAGACAAACAGTTTGAGATATTACAGTTTCTTACCACCACATGCAAGAAGTATTTTTAAGCTCCGCGCAAGGAATGCGGCACCGCCCCTTTCTCCGTCGCCATTTTCAGCTCTGTCTCACATGGCTCACTCTCTCTCTGACTCTGAAACCTCTGTATTGAAGAATGTTCTTGTTCAGGCTTTATGGTGAAGAAAGCCTCGCTCTTTTTGTGCTGCTGGCTGCAGAAAGGAGGCTCCCACCAGCTCCATGTGGAGAACAGGGGGGGGACCCGTCGGTCCAAGAAGCCGATCTGGAAAGACTTCAGCTGTGTGCCAGTCCATGGCTGGGTTTAGCCGCCTGGGCTCTGGGATGGCTCCTTCCCCAGCGGCCCAGGGTCCGCGCTGCAGCATCAGGAGGAAGAGAAGGGGGCCGGGGCTTCGGCCCGGCCCGGCGGGGCCCGGAGGCTCCGAGGCTCCCCCACCTCCCTCAGGCGAGCTGGAACAAGAGGAACTCCCGCCTTTCTGTGCAGCTTAAATGTGTAAATTGTCAGAAGCGTTATTGGTCTATAAATCTGTCTGTCAACTCAGATTCAACCCACTACATCTTTCTATTTCTGAAGGCTTCTTTCTTAATGCAACAAAATTTAATATTTCTTGAGGATATTGAAAATGTTGTTTCCTACCGATATTCCAGTATTTTTCAGTTGTATCCAAATTAAACAAAACCTATCTTAGCATAGATACATCTTGTCTGGAGGAGAAGTGTATGTTAAATGGTGTTACATGAGGTACCTTTAATTTGATGCTATTTTAAACTGTTAGGACATAGGACTAACCGCTCCTAATGCAATAATTTAAGGTGACTGAAAAGTCTCTGTCTGAAAACTTGGCTGTAACCTGCACCGGCTGTCTTCCCCACTTCAATGTCTATGGAATTTAGACGTAATGCTAGAGAAATTTTGCAGAGTTGAATTCTGATGACACCCATGTGCTAGTAGGGTCAAATAATGGAAATTTATGCTTTTTATTTTAAGGTTGCCCTGAAGGCCTTGTATCCAAAGGTTTCCATTATAGAAGAAAATAGTCTGTGTGTTTAACTATCTTTTGTTTATGTTATTTTAAAAATATTTTGCCATTTCTAGGGATGCCATAAAAATCTTCCTCATCTTTTTTATTCTAAAATTAGAGATGTTAGAGCTCTGTCACAAGTTGAGATTACTAAGACTGTTTTAATTTTCTGCAGCTGAGTATACTTCAAATTAATTAGGAATGTGTACAGCAAAGATTTTCACATGTTTTTGTGCCATAAGTATTGTAGCATTGTGTGAGAAAACAATTTAAAATGGGTCATGATGACCTCTTAACTCTTAATCAAAAATATTATCTTCCAGCCCAGGAGTTTACATTTCAAAGAGGCATTGTATTCAGGCAACACTTTGGGGAGGGATGATTTTTCTTTAATCAAATTTCACAATCTGCACATGTCTCAACAGAGGAATCGTCCCTTAAGTAAAGGTATGTAAAGTAGGAGTTCATGGCTTATGCTTTGTTTCTGCAGTAAAGCTAGAAGAATTTGAAACGGGTATTAATTGAAAAACTCTTTAAACATACCTGCTGGAGGACAATAGTGATATACATACAGGGAAGAGTGCTCTGCCTGGCCTTATGTTTTGATTACAAGATGCTTGTCTGCTCCTAGGTTTCACAACAAGGGAGTTTACGTGAAAGTTGGGCTGCAGAAGATAAGTCATACTAGAAACCTTCACAAGGACATAAAGCTGCAAGTGGACCAGCACGAGGTGGAGTTACCAAGTATAGAAGGACTCATTTTTATTAATATCCCCAGGTAAAAAGTTGAGGAAGGATCCCTTGTGGATGCATGCCTGACTGTATGTGTAGAATTGCTGCTTGGTATTTCAGCGTCAAATTTCAAATAGTTAGGTAACAGGTAGCAGGATCAAAGAAAATCAACCTGCACACGCTTTCTGACATGCTTGGGACCAGGTACCTAAGCAGTTCCTGCAGTGAAGGCCAGATGGATTTCAACTGTTAACACTGCCCAGGTCCTGCAGGCAGTTGGTGAATGTACATGAAGTGTGTGATGCTACCTGGGTAGCTGTGGAAAACCCACAGTTCAGATACCTTTACAGGTATATGAGTGCTTCCTTGACACCTGCAGGGAGCTAGAGTTACTGACGTGGAAGAATGGAAGCCAAATCGACAGGAGATCTGACTTCCTTAGATGTGATGTTGATAGGGGCAGATTTTTTGTTTGCACAAAACCAGCAGGTAATTAGTGCTGCCGTACTATTATCTTTTCAAGTACTATTTTGTCTTAAACAACCTGTATCTCTTTGCATTTTAGTCTGAAAATGTTTTATTCAAATACACCTTTTTACATGTGCACACACATTGCACGTGTACACAAATACACATTGCACATGAGAGCTGTGGAGAAGAAAAGATCCCAATTAAGTGATGAGTAGTTCATGCACCAGAACAGTAGGCAGGCAAGTGATTTGAGTGGTAAGGGTGAGTACTGCAGAAAAACCAGTAGGGCATAATGGTCAGAAGCGTTTCAGAGGACTGAAGTGCATAAATATCTGCCTAACTACAAGTGCTTTTGGCCAGGTACAAGAATAAAATCTTGATAATTGTTTTAGCTTTAGTTTCTCTTCAGTAGCTTCCATGAATGTTGTCAAGGCCAGTAAGAGCTATGTTAAGTTCTTTAGACTTGACTAAAGGGTTAGTGTAGCTGCAACCTGTATTTCCCAGCAAACTAAAACTCTAAAGAGTTACCTTATTCCTATTTGCACCTTTTCTTTCCCATGGAAACTATTTACTTTGCTCCTTTTACTGACCTGATAAAAATTCTTCTGGATTTTAGGAAAACAGTTCCTGCTTTACAATGCAGGAAAACTGCTCCCTTCAGCTGGTGGGGGAGCAGAGTGTGTAGCATTTGAAGCCTGACAAAACAGTTAGCAGGGCACCAAGGAGTGTGCCCAGGGGCAGACCACAGGCCCACAGATGGTCACTGGTGTGCTCTCCACACAGCTGGGGCTCTGGAGCTGATCTCTGGGGGTCTGAGAGTGACAACCGCTTTGAGAAACCACGCATTGATGACGGCCTGCTGGAAGTGGTTGGTGTGACTGGCGTTGTTCATATGGTGAGTTGGTATCCCAGTAAACACAGAAGAAACACACATTTTATGGGACAGGCTTGTTTTTGTAACACACAGGGCATTTTAATCCCATGTTTGGTTTCTGCACACATTCCCCTAGAGTGTGTAGCAGCAAAGTTCGCTTTGTTTCACTTCTACAGTTAACTCTAAAACGTTAACTCAGCTGTTAAGTTGAAGTTGATTATGTGTGCAAGAAGTTCAGTGTGTGTGCAAGGAGTTCAGTGTGTTATGTCTTTCTGTAGCTATATGGAGTTGAGTTTGGAAAAACTCTCTGATAAATAAAGTGCTTTTAGACTTACTAATTTCACATGTGCTGAAGTCTGTGTGTACAATTAGGTGTCTTTGGAAGTATTTACTGAGGGGGAAGCCAAAGCAAACAAGACTTTTGTGAGTGTTTGCTCCTTTGACAACCTTTGTGTACAAATGGCTTTGCTGTAGAAGTTGTTTTGCCTCCCATAGCTGGCAGGGGTATCCAAGTTCTCCTTCCTGGACTGAATTAGCTGAAATAATTAACGTTGGGGCAGTAAAGGCATCCTAGTCTTGCCTAAGCAGTTTTTTTAGCTGAAACTTAATGTCAGGTGAGAATAAAGTAATATCTACCCAGTTTAATTGCAGATAGTACTTGTATTTCTTGTTAGTTGGGGGTGATTGATATCCTGGCTTTTATTCCCTAACAGGGTCAAGTCCAGGGTGGTTTTCGATCAGGAATCCGCATAGCCCAAGGCTCGTATTTCCGTGTAACACTCCTAAAGCCAATTCCAGTTCAAGTTGATGGAGAGCCCTGGATTCAGGCCCCTGGCCAGATTATAATTTCTGCTGCAGGACCAAAGGTACTGGCTGTAGGTTTCTTTTAGACATTGTTCCTGCACTGGATGTTACTGTATTATCTTGCTTGTCTGTGTGTTCCGATGCTTAACCCTAAAGGAGCTGCTCAGCACTGTGTGGAAGCTGGCAAAGCAGTTTCTAAAGAGGATGGTTTGAGGGCTCTCTCTAGTGGCTCAGATGAGGCTTGTGTTTGAAAAAACAGTCCCTGTACTTTGGCCTAGTGACTTAATTTTTATCCCTGCAGGCAGTGTTGCTTGTCTTGAAGCAGGGCACAGTTATAAAGGCCATGGAATGGTGCAGTGTGCAAGGTAGGCATCAGTCTGCTGGAGAAGAGAAGGTCCGTCAGACAATAGTAGCAAAGGAGAAAAATGAATAAGGGAGGAGCAGAATCTGTGAAAAAGAGATTTAGGAGTAATCAGTGTCTGTTTTTTCTTTATTATCTCAATATGTACATAAAAGACAGCTCCCTGAGAATTTAACTTCTCTCTTGACTTTGAAATTGTGAAATAAACATTTTGAAGTAGATGGCTGTGGTGCACACCAGTCTATGCATTTGCCTGCTGCTTTAAGGATGCCTTTTCAACTCACAGAAATTTGTTGCTACAGGCAATCTCAGAGGGTATGTAGCTGTACTGGGAGTGCTACCAGAACAATTGCCCTTGCTGAGGAGAAATGAGTGGGTCATACCTCAAAGTTTCAGACTATGTTGAAACTCTATTCTTTTCATGAGAAGAAGGGGGGGTGTAATGAAAAGAGAGAGAAGAGCAAACCTAACTTGTCCTTCAGTGAGAAACATTTCTTTTTCCTCTACCAGGTTACTGACTAGTTATCTCTATATATGGGTATGTATATGTGTGTATAGGAATATATATGCACACAAACACATATAAATAATGTGTATATATTTATGTAAAAAAAAAAAACATTAAATCCTATAGCTTAATAAGGACAGGTGCACCAGACAGTAGTGTTTTTAAATGTTTTTCTGTTGCAGTTCCAGATTTTTACTTGGTTATTACTTAGTTGCCTTAGATCAGCTTATTGGTGATCACAGATATTTTAACACTTACTCACTTTGTTTTAAATTTTTCAATTTTAGGTCCATATGTTGAAAAAATCCAAGCAGAAGCAGAAAAAAACTGGAAGCCTGAAAGAGATGAAAGTGGATGGCATGTCAGTCTCTGAAGGCGGACGCTAAGGGGAGACCTGTGTCCACACCTAGACACCATGCTGGTTCAGTAAAACCGAGTGCAGACAGCTCCTGAAGAGTGTTGCCTATGAGCGTGCCTTTCATTACATTTTGATAGTAATGGGTTCTTCTTTGTCTTTCAAAGATAGTGCCTCATTGTCACAAATAACTGTTATGTACAACTTGTCTCATCAGAAATGTTTACTTTGGGTTGCTTTTCTGTAAGCTATTTCCCAGCCAAACAGAGATTCCAAGATGCTGAGATTTCTGCATTTGCCTTCACAAAAAATCCTTCCCTCCTCTGAGCTCCTTCTTAAAGAAAATCATTCCATAGATGATTTTTTTATTTGTTCTATAACTGAAAATGTGTTTCTTTAAATTAATGCTCACAGTAGCATCCTAACCAAAAAAAGGCAAAAACATGAGTTGCTGAGAACTCCTTAGATCAGTCCAAATGGCACAGCTGAAACAGTACAAGTGTAAAGAGAAAAATACAAAACACAGGAGAGATTATTTCTATAAAAGGATCCCAGTGCACTGGGAAGAGAGAAAGTACTAGAACAGTTGAGTCAAAATATTTCAGAGCGTTTATTTCAACAGCATGGACAGCATGAATGAAGGGAAAACAGCCTGTGGAGCAATTTTTCAACTGTAGCTTAGTTTCTCATTATTCAGCCAAAGCCTGTTTTAAAAGGCATTTGAATTTCATCAGCTACAACTCTTAAAAAGGGAACACAAGTACCCAAGGCAGTATTATGTTACACCAATATTTTTCTATCACTGAAACTGTTATCTTTGACACCAGACTTTTCGTCTTGACTTTACTTGTGTTGTTTCATTTTCATGAATTTGTACTACTATATAACAGAAAGCTCAAGAATCGTCATTAATTAGGTTAAATGTAACACTTAGTGTTCAGTTAAGTAAATTAGCACAGTCACGTGTTAGAGTGGTTTTATGTACAGCATAGCTTTGCTGAGGAGCCTTAGCAGCTATTGAAGCCTGTAGTGTGCATGTAAGTAACATGCTCTAGGCTTCAAATAACTGGGAATGCGAGAGACATCCTGAAAATTCACTTACCTCATCAGGCTTCTCAAGTCTTTGATGGGTGTTGTTATTAATTGTGGGCCCAGGGACACAGTGACTGTCTTCTCCCACTTGGATGAGTGTGTGCTCTTCAGAGGCTGTTTCTCCATCAGCTCCTATGAGGCCAAGATCAGTTCTCTGTGTTTACCCATCTGCTGAAGGTGTGGGGATCCAGTACTCCTTCTACAGTGCTGTGCTGGAGACTGGTGCTGGAGCAGACATGCTGGTCCTGCCATATGCCATCTGTATCTGCTATCCATGGCTGTAGTCAAGTTGTTCTTCACTCACATCTCTGCTGTCTCATCTCACCATGGTTGCCCAGGGACTGAATGTTTCACTTTGGGTCAACACCATACTCAAAGTGCTCTGTGAACCACTTGTGGGCAGTGGGTGGGACCTGCAAGGTTTTGCCACTTGTATGCATCTGCTGCTTGGAGCTACTTAAGCCATGCTGGCTAGAGCCCACTTAGCCAGACAGTGGACTTACTTGTCCTCTGTTGCACAGTCATAAATGTTACATCTGTGAGTGGCATGAATTCATCACTTGAGTGTCAGCTTTAGGAGCACTCCCTCTTGCCAGTGTGTTTAGAAGAACATCTCTAGCTGCTTCAGGGGGCTTAAGTGTAACTTTGAAACATGAAAAAGCCGTTTTGTGATGAAGCCAGTTACATGTTGAGGCAGATCTTGCTGGGTCTTGGTGATGAGCCTGTACTCTCAGCATTGTGCCAGCTTCAGCAACAGCTGATCATTACATGTGCTTTCTACTTTCCAGTCATGGTGCAATGAGGGTGCAAATGTCATCTATCGCAACAGAAAGATGCAGCTAAAGTTATAAAAAGAGACAAAACAGTTACGGAAAAAATAGCAGATGCCTGCAGCTTCTCCTTTCAATCTAATGATTCCTTCTCCATTTTCTGGTAGAGATACAGTTGGAGGAATAACTCCTGTTTTCAGTGAAACCTCTTCTTAATTGTTTAAATTCTTAATTTAAATTTGGGGATGTTCTTCAAGTCCCACAGTGTGGACTACAACTTAACTTTTATTCAACATGAAAACTGGATTCATGCTATGAAGGAAACAGTTTGGATAGTACAGAGCTAAAAGCCTTGTCTTCTAATCTTAAAACACAGGGTTACCTTCTTTAGAGCCTGGGCATGAGGAGTCAGCTGAACCTCTTCTGGCATCCTGGTACCAGCATTATAAGTAGGAAGGATAAAGTGTTGTATTTCAGGATGTACACTCTCTGAATGAAGCTCACAGATTAGAGATGAAATCTGGAATAGGCTGCTGCTTCATAATTGTCCAGAAAGACAGAGAAACTGCTTTGTATCCTTGGGGCAGCAGAAAGAATGCATGGTCTGCTTTCCAGTTGCTGACTCAGTAATGGAAACTGGACTTTTTGTTACAGAAAACATGCATAAATTTTAAGATTGCTGGTACAGGCTGTCTTCTGCAGCCCAAATAAATAAACCTATCTTACTATTTTTCAAGGCATATATAATCCTGCAGCATGCAGCTGACAGTGTTTCAAGTTCTTGGCTTGTTAAAGACCTGGCTGTCTCTCCTTTTGCTCTGTATCTGTTATCTGAAATAACATGAAACTCACAGGTCACAATACTTTACTTAAAGGGCCCCTTGGTGTGGCATATTCTTCCTGGAGATTTCTCATCCTTGGAACTGTGTACAAGCCTGTTTTGGGGTAGCATTGTGGTAGCAAGGAGACACTGAAGTATTAGTGTATTTTCCCAATGGTGGAGGACAAGAAAGCTTTGAGTTTGGTTTTCTTTCCCTTTTCTTTTTTTTTCCAGAAACCAACTGCCATATATTGTTTGAGCAGAAGACTGCCACAGTGGAATGAAAACATTGTTTAAGAAAAACACACTTAGCATCTAAGGCTTCTGTACATCAAAAGATGATGCTTAATGTGTTTTGATGACAAAACAGATTTCTGGGCAGTTGAGATAGAAAACCCCCTGTAAAGCTTTTAAAAGGAGAAACTCACTCATTAACCCCTCTATTAAGATATTCCAGTTTCAAGTTCTGTAAAGGCCATTATATCGAGAATATATATGTGTATGTATTTTTTCTTCTCACATTTTTATTGCATATGGTGTCTGAGAAGGCCTAGTATTTTCTTCCATGATATGCAAGGCCTGCATGAAGGGAGGGGATAACCCTTTGCTGTTAATATTAAACATTTAGACTTAGCCTTTCTATTTAACATAACAATGCAGTATAATTTATGTGACAGTGGGCAGATAGATGATTCTCCATACTGACTCTTTGAGTAGTACTGTGTGAGAACCCAGTGGTCATGTGGCCAAGCACTTTAAATAATGCAGCAACAAAAATGCTGGGAAAGAGGCTCAGTTTTGTCAGGACAGCTGTTAATGAACAGGACCAGGAGCTATAACTGTGGACAGGGAAGAGATGCAGGCTCATTGCTATCTTGAGTACACTCCTTCATCCTCTCCCCACTGCCTTTTTACCTTGCCTATAAACCACAGCAGGCACAAATAGCACAACTAGCATCTCTCCTGCTGAGATACACTCTCCTGACCTTTTACTAGTGTCCTACTTAGGCATTGCCAGCACTGGGGGGAGAGAAGGGTCCTGAAAACTGTGGTTCCTTTCAAATACCCCAGTGTTGCAGATTAGTGCAGGTAGTCAATTGGTTAAAATCTGTTTTGATGGATAAACACATTACCTCTGTCTTGAATTAGTGGAACCAAAATTCAAAAGCTCATCCCTGAGATACGGGTGCTACTTCAGAAAATTTGCTGCTTTTTTCCCCATGGCTTTTACCCTTGATTTGTGCCCTTTAAACTGCTGGTGTTTTCACTGCATTGATTTTTAGGTGAAATGGTTATTTTGCCAAAAACTTTTTGTTTATATACGTGTCTATATGTGTGTGTACATACATGTGTATACATACATGTACACACACCTTTTAAGAATACGCCTTACAGTATTTCCTTCCACAGTGCCTAATTGTATAGCTTTTGCCCTATTACAACATTCTGATAGCACTCGCTTCTGGTTCTTTCTCTCACCACTTTCGGACATGAGGCAGGACTTGCGCTTTCCAACAAGACATGATGGCAATATAGTGAAAGCACAACTGTGTTTAGAGCACAATCTCTGCATGGATGCAGTTTGAGCTCTACTTCCTCTATCTAGATTTTAGTTAAGTATCTCTGTGTCTAAAACCAATGGCAATGGCTACTGTAGCATTTTAAAAACTAGGAAGAAGCTGTCCACTGCAAGACTTATTAAGGAACAAAACTAAATGAACTATTATAGACAATTGTTGTTCATCTTCACGGTTACCCTCTTACAAATATTGTATGGATTTCATTTCTTTAAAGAGCAAATAATGCACTTGATCTGAATATCAGCTGTTTCAAATTGCTCAGCATTTATGCATGCATGTGATTCTGCAGCAGTCTGTTGGCATATAAATCTCATTATCAAATGAAACCTCTTTTTGTGGGAGGAGAAAGTAAGAGGAACTGTTGTGACACTTAAAAAGGGCTTATGTTGAAGACACAACAGATTTGGTTGCATATGTATTTAATAATGTACCGACTGTAGGTATGCTCTGTCTTGCATAGTTTCCAGTCCATATTCCAGCGCCAGTATTGGGGCCTATTGGAGTTGTGCACTTGAGAGACCTGGCAGTAAAGACTCTTTCAGTCTGCACCCCACATCTCTTCCTTACCACCTTCAGAGTGATGGTACAGCTTTCTGCCAGGCTGCCCTCCTGCCCTTTGGGCCTAACTCTGTACCAAAACTGGTACTGAAGGTATGTGGATGTGCTGGTGAATGTGTGTGGAGAGTGGGGGAATGGAGTTCCTGCTCTATCAGTTTGGCTTAGAATATTCTTTAATGTCTGCTTCAGCTTCTACTTCAGCCATGTAACAGCTGTGCAGCAAAGATATGGCAACTACTGAATTGCCTTGGATTCACCAGTGACAATGTTGCATCATTTTCAGGCTTTGATCTTATATGCACCACAATACATATAACTTCATTAGACTTTTTGCACTTAACAGAAAATACAGGTTAGATAGGCTTAAGGTGTGGCAAAATTGCAATGTTTGTGTTTTTTTTTTTTTTTTTGTAAATATGGGGATAATTCCACAGATACAAAGATGCACTTTCAGATAACAATGAGAACAAGTTTGTAGAATACAATTGTTTAGGAGTTTCTCTGACTGCAGTGTTCCTTATCCCCATCCATGTCTAACACTGTGTTCTCCTTGAAAGCCTGCTTGGGGATAGAGATGGCTTCTCACGTCGCAGAATGTATTTATAGCTGACTGACTGAAAGTTCATGTATGTTTTTTAGCAAGTTTGCTGCTATTCTAAGTTTTAGGTTTTACTAGACTGCTTCTATAATGCATAAATAATGTTCAGGTTTTATTTATAACGTCAACACTTACTGATTTGACACTTAGTTGCAGGAGACATCCAGCCCAAAGCCTTCATTCCTTTTGCTATTTAATGGTTTTGTTGTGTTGTTGGGTTTTTTTAGCAGTGTAGGCATTGTATGTGTGGAGTGCAGTGAAATGAATGCAAATTACTAATCTTAACCTGCAGTTAGAGTGGCAGTTTCAATGTTTACAGGACAGTGACTATTGATTGTAAACCCATACATGTCCACTGAAACCGTGCATTCTTCATGTGTTTTGGAAGCATTGTTTCTGCTTACCATGGTAATTAATGGAATAGTTGCCTTCTGGTTTTAGAGTCCTCATTATGTTGCTTTGGAGAGATTTAAGTGGGTTATGGCTTCTCTGCCATGGACTCACAGGACAGACTTTCTACTGATACATGTGTGTCACATTGAACATGTTTGCTGAAAGAGTGACTTTATTTTTTGTGAAGATAATTTATGAGAAGGTTTTATAGCAGATCAGTGCTGAAAAAGTTAAAATCTTGAAATAAATGTGTGTAGATATTAAAGATCTATTCCAAAGCAAAGTATTTTTTAATAGAGCACTGTTACTGGTGTAGTTATCCCTCTGAGCTCTCCTGGCAACATACCAATTTAGCATGTCACTCTGCACTGGTCAGGTGTGTTATTTAGGGAACAACCTGAATTCAGAAGATATGGCTTCATTTATGTTGTGTGTATCCCCTATTATACCTCTGGCAGCAACACCTAATATAAACATCAGCCATACAAGGCAGGGCTTCTCCCCCATACAGATTACTGCAGGTTGAAGAGCAGAGAGCCTGCCCTTGTGCTTGATTACAGAGAGGTTGTAAGTCTGGTGACTGTCTGGCACTTATAGGCCTCTCTCTCATCATCACCACACAAGCTCCTTTGCTTTCTGAAGGCAGGCAGGCCCAAATCAAGAGTGCCTGAGTCAAACTGCTAACAGCTTGTCTCACCACGGCATCCATTTCTTAGTGCTGCTTATCTTGCAAATTGGGTAGCAAGAGGTGCTTGAACTATTACTGAGTATTTATTGTGTCATTTTGGGTGCTTATAAAGCCTTCACTGCTATTTTAAAGCAAAATTTGGGGATCTGTAGCATAGCAATAGCTGTATAACTCTAGCATTCCAAACATGCCCAAAGCAAGTTATCCTTGTGATAGTTTAGTTAGCAATGGTATAGCTAGTAGCAATCAGTATCCTGACGCTACAAGTTCTGAATATTGGAAGAGAACATCTCTGCTTTGAATGCAAAGCATCGGAGTTTGTAATTCACTGTAGATTTCAGAGTCTCTCCTACTTATGAATGACTGATGACATCTTAATTCTTCTCAAACTGACTTAACTATCACTTAAGTAACTGTTTTTCACCTCTGGTTATTTAGATCATCCAACTTATGCAGTTGTATGAATGCTGTTCTATTATCAAGATACTCTTAAGGTCTCATAGCATTTCTTGTGAATGTTCCAATACATCAGTAATAAATAATCCTGACCCAATAAACTAACATAAGCTGACAATTTTTTGTCTAGTGCTTATTCTTCATGCATCTGCCTAATTCTCAGAAAAAAAAAAAGCCTAAGTACAAGCATTAAAGTGGTTGAAAACAGTTTCCACACTGTGTGCCTCAAACCAGTAAAGTGTTATCACACATTTACTTGTGGATTGGTCTCAAAAACTAGCTTTTAATGATGTAACTTGTTTCTCAGTGTCTGCCTTGCAAATGAGACATGTCACTATATTGCGGTAACTTGTCTACAAATAATATACCTAGTGTAGTAATAGATTATTTTTTAAAGTAATTTATAAAAATGGACTTTTCTCTTATATTTAAACATCTGTTCATCCTTGGGGTTCTGTTCTTAGAACAATTCTGTGTATATTTTGCAATACATGTTTTGTGTTTGACTGTACATTTTGCACCAATGCAAAATATTGTATTCTAAGTATTATTTACAAGTTCCAGAGATCTGTAACTAGTATTTGCTGTGAAAAATACAACATCTCTTCTACCCTGGATGCTTGTGGAGTAGTTATGCTTTAAAAATAGTGGAATACACTTCTGCAGAGACAAACATACTTTATCTCAGCTGGGCACTGCTTTTACAGGAATTCTGTAGCCTTGCTGTTTGAGATTGGGTCATGCCCTGTGAAAGGGTGGCTGGCTGTATTCTAACAGTGTGATTTGATATGTTTCCATGACATCTAAGCTTGATCCCTACAACACTGAAGTACCTAGAGAACCCTTATTTCTGTGGATACTACTTACTGCAATTGGTAAGGTCTTCCTTCCTCACAGTGTGGTGTGATAGCACCACACGCAGTGTGTTAAGCATTTCTGGTGTCTTGAGTTACTTTAAGGATGATCCAGATTTTCCAAGGTAGTTTTGTACAATTGCTTGCCCTGTTACACCTCTCTAGAAACAGATGACCTAGTGTTTTCAGACTGTGGGTAACAGGCCCACGCATAGCCTTGTGCTTGTCTCAGGTGAGCAGTGGTGGACCTAGCCTGCACAACTCAAGGGCCAGACTTCATGGAGGGAGTCAGCTGGGACAAGTGGAAGGGCTGTCCAGTGACCTGGGCCCAGGTGGAAACTGCCCCACTGTAGGTGGACACCCCACCACTCCTTGGAGGTTACGGTCTGCCTTTCACTGATGGTGGGGCTTCCATCCGCTGGACATCACCACTTGGGATGTCCCTGCTGCAGTAACCCTGCCTCTGGCAATGAGCAGTTGATTCTCCCTGCTCTGTTGAACAACTGACTGCAGAACTTAGGAGGCCTTGGTTATGTCCCAGCACCTCGGGAGAGACCTTACTCTTCCTTGCTTGACTGCAAATCAACAAGCTCTGAAGCAGCTACAATTACATTTAAAAACCATACAAGGAAAAGCTCAGTTTGGGGCTATAGTTCTGGGAAAAGAGGGGAAGCAAACAAAACACTGACCTTCATACAGAGAAGAGAAAAAACCTACAGAACATCCAAATCTGAAATGAATTTTATCCCTGCCCTCCTCTGAGCTGAGACAACAGCAAGAAGAGTAGACAATGTCCAGCAGTCCCTCCTTGCCCATACAGGCTTGTTCCTTGCAATCTGGCTATAACCACTTTCTCATCAAGGGGAGCTGGTGTCTGACAATAGGAAAGGTGGGGTTTACCGTGATAAATCCCAGCTTAACTTCAATGTGGATTTTGTTGCCAGTTAGAAAATGCTCTTTGAAGCACAGCTAAATAAGAGAAGCCTTTTGAGTCACCTGCCCTGGCTGTTTCTCCTCCAAGTCTCCCATGCACCTCCAACTTCCTCACCAGCTTGGCAGTATGAAAAGCAGAAAAGACCTTAGCTCTGAGTAAGCCCTGCTCAGCAATAACTAAAACATCTCTATATTATCAACCCTGTGTTCAGCACAAACCCAAAACACAGCCCCATTCTAGCCGCTGTGAAGAAAATTAACTCTACGCCAGTAGAAACCAGCATACCCCAGCTCACCTCAAGCCAAGCACCACTGCTTGAAAATTAAGTCAGAGGGAAATTCAATTTAAGGGTTAATGGAACCATTTTGGACATCAAATTGATCATCAGACGACAGCTTTGGGCCCCTAAAACAGATGCTTTCTTCTTGTGAGAAACTGGTGGACTGTAGCAGCTGTGATCCCTCTTGCTGGGGCTGAATAACCAAATGCTGGAGCATGCAGCAGCGGCGGCATCAGCACCTTGAAAACAAATCCATGCAGACACAGAGCAGTGCCTATGCAGGTGCTCACATACAGGCAAGCAGCCTTGACATGAATAATACGAGCGGGCCAAACCTGTGCCTCCTCACCAACTAATGGGGCTCAACATTTACTCCTGATTGAATTGCTGTCTCTCACAATTTCCCCAGACTTCTCTTGTGGCTGGCACCATACTCTCTTGGTCTATCCAGAACCTGGCTTTCAGGTTCTGGAAACCAAGGAATCCAGCTTAAAAGTCTACTAGGGAATCACAGAAAAAGGAGGGGAAAACCGACAACAGCAAAATGGTTATAGAAAGGTTAGAGAGCCTGCACGGATCAGGCACAGAGTGTGCCCAGACAAGTGCTCTGACCAGAAGCCTGATGACTTAATGCAGGGCCCTTGTAATCAGGGGCACGGTCGGAGTCAGGGTAGGCATCAGAAAACACACACAGTGAAATTGCACGTAGACAACACCTCACTCCATACTGGAAAATGAGGTAGGGACAAGCTCTGTCACCCTCAGGGCTTCCCTCAGCCAATCTGTGCTGTTAATCAGTGATCATTTACCACAATCAGCCACTCTTACAGGCAAGTGCTGGGCACCCCTGCTGGAGCAGTGCCCTCCGGTCTGAGCCAGATAACTATGAGGCTGCTGCTAGCCCAGCATATCTGGGGATGCTGCTCACAACTCCACTCCTTGGCACACTGTTTTGAGTTCAGCACCTCCTGGCTCAAATAAGATTTCCCTCCTGCAATTCCCAAAGCACAAGCAGCTCAGAAGTCACTAAACATTCCTGACAGCAATGACATGTGGATCTTGCCCATCCTGCTTCAAACTGGCCAATCTGAAAGAAACTAATCCAGTCACATGGTCACAGCACAACCTTGCATTGAAGGTCCTGCTCCCATATCTTTCTGTCACAACAGGAATGGCTTGGTGTCCTCTGATGCAACAGCCTCCCCTACAAAACATGGAGCAGAGCTGATAGCAAGTTTCTATGACTTTCAGTCTCATAAGCCACAGACCCCATAGCTAAACCCCAACATCTCTGGTCCAAAAAAATATGATGGAGGCTGAGGAGGTCATATTACAGAGTCTCAGCATGTCTGCAACAAAGGTGTGGAAATGGTACTCATCTTGGACATGCCAGAACTGAAGAGACTCCATCAGAATTGCTACAGAAAGGGGACTGCTTCAGTTGACTGGGTGACACATTTTTCTTCTACAATCTTCCACTTCAGCTTTCCAGTCTTTGGCCTCTGCTGGTACTTCCATCCTCCTAACTCCTCATCAGCCATTCCCATCACAGGACTTGTTTTTTCTCCTGCATTACTACTACAATAGCTTATAATATTTGCTCTCCACCAGAAACATTTTACACCTTTTTCAGGCTTCTTTGGGTTGCAAGTAAACATCGTGAGGACTTTTTTCAGTCTTTTGAATTTTTTAACTGTGATGTGTCAGCAGTTCTGGTCATAAACTTTAACCTGCATCCTGCTAAAACCTGTCCAAGGTCTCAATTAAATCTCCATGTTAGGGGGAGCTACTTGAGTTTCTGTTAATTATAAATATCCTTCCAGGTGTCTGCCAAGTTTTATGAGTGCTGGGGAAAAAAAAAGAAAAAAAAAGAAAAAGAAAAAAAGAAAAAGAAAAAAAAAAAAAAGCAGTGTCAATAAAGTACCATGCTACTAAAACATCGAGTTTAATTCTAGCAATTCTTTTTTAATAAAAACACAGACATTTGCTTTTGGGCACTGACCACTTCATGATTTTCCTGGCTTGTTAACTCACTCTTACGCTGGAGGCTGCTGCCCTCTTGCTTTCTGACTGAGGATAGCAATACCCTCCCCTGACTTTGGAAAGGCTTTCAGGAACTGCCTGGACACTGGATATGCTATTGCTCTGGTTTAAAACTATTTTAAGAGAAACAGTGTGCTGTAGTTATGCAAGGACGTTTATGCTTTAACTGTTTGGTTCCTGGATTTTAAGTTTGTTCCATCTTTCTTAACGTAATCCTCCTCTGAAATTATAATCAGTTTGGGGAAGAAAACAAATGGCAGTATGGTGGGGTACTGAGGGCACAGGTTTCTAACACTGCTCTACCAATGTTGCTGAGGAGTGTGTAGCCAGCAGGTCTTGCTGGGTCTCGTTGGGCAATGAGGTGGTCCAGCCCATGGAGCAGCAGACAGCATTGCTGGGAAGAGTGGCAGAAAGGTGTAGGGTGCTGCTCTGCAGGTGGTGTTCCCCTCTGGAAGGGAGCACATGCTGGGGAAGCATTGGCAAGCTGTACCCTGCCTGCCACAGGAAGGGTACAAGGGACTCAGTCCCCTGTAGGGGGAAGGTTAGCAAGGGGAGTTTGGCTCTGTGAAATTTGCCTGCAAAGGGACACAGGGCAGCCCAAGGCATGGCCCAGCAGCCAGCCCCAGTGGTGCTTGGCTTGAGGTGAGCTGGGGTATGCTGGTTTCTACTGGCGTAGAGTTAATTTTCTTCACAGCGGCTAGAATGGGGCTGTGTTTTGGGTTTGTGCTGAACACAGGGTTGATAATATAGAGATGTTTTAGTTATTGCTGAGCAGGGCTTACTCAGAGCTAAGGCCTTTTCTGCTTTTCATACTGCCAAGCTGGTGAGGAAGTTGGAGGTGCATGGGAGACTGGGAGGAGAAACAGCCAGGGCAGGTGACTCAAACTGACCAAAGGGATATTCCAGACCATTTTATATCCTGCTCAGTATTTTAAGCTCGGCACAAGAAGGAGGAAGGAGGGAATGTTTAGAGCGATAGCATTTGTGTCTGGAAGCCACTGTGAGGTGTGAAGGGGTCCCTGGAGATGACTGAAGAGCTGCCTGCCCATGGTAAGTGGTGAATGAATTCTTTAGAGTTTTTTTGCTTGTGTGTGTGGCTTTCACTGTCCATATTATACTGTCTATCTCAAACCAAGAGTTTTTTAGCTTTCACCTTTCCGATTCTCTCTCCAGTCCCACTGGTGGAGCAAGGAGCGAGTGGCTGTGTGTGGTTCTTGGTTGCCAGGTGGGGTTAAAGTGAGACATA
>JACBWW010000008.1:2359080-2401020 GCA_020086605.1 Lanius collurio | reverse complement strand
TCAGCTGCTGCCCCATCATTTCTTTCTGTGTTGTTTTCGGCTGCCCTGGGGCGTCAGCTGATGGTGGTGAGAAAGTGTTTGCTGTTGCTCATTGTGGCTGTGCTAAGGAGCTGTGATTGTGGAGGTAATCCTCTGCAGGGGGAGAACTCCAGGCCGGGCTGGGTTGGAAGTCAGCCTGGGCTGAATGGAAATGGCAGCGACTGCGTAGCTGTGAAGTGGCACAGAGCAGCGCAACAGCCCAATCCTGCCGCGGTGCCTGCTCTTCTGGGAGATCCACAGAAAGCAGGCACGTCCTGCCCCAGTCGACCTGCATGAGTTCTATGTGCAATCAGGGGTCTGTTGTGCAGAGGAGAGAAGGGCCAAGCCATCCTACTGTGACTCAGAAATTTCAGAGCAGCTGTGCTTGGACGTTCCCTTTTCTATGTGTGCAGATGAGTTGCGTTTTTTAAAGTGGCACTTCCCTAAAAGGCAGAGGCACTTTGCCTCAGGCAGAGCAAAAAGAGCACTTAGAGTTTTCTCCAAGTTAGTTACTGTAAGGCCAGGAAGTATTTTATAGCACTTAAAGATTTGTAATGCATGAAATAAAATTAGGTAGATGTCACCCCTCTTCTGATATTCCTGATGTAGTCTGCTACATCTTCTATCTTTGTTCATTGCTGGCAGTCTCTTCTGAGTTCCTTTTAGGTATGTGTTCTGCTTTTGTTTCTGTTGTCTTTTTGTCTGTTATACTGTAGGAGAAGCTACAAGCAGAGTCTGCCTTGGCCCAGGTAGTTTTGGAGGAGAAGATATCTTGTGCTGCTGCAGAGAGTCCAAATGCTGTCCTGTTAGCTTGGGAACATAGTGAACAGGGAGGAGAGATTCCTGTTTGAATACAAGGTTGTATAGTGGCCATGTGGCTGGATTAACTTGTTTCAACTTGGCCAGTTTGAATCAGGACTGGCAAGATCCAAGTGTTCTTGCTGCTGGGGACGTTTTGTACCTCCTGAGCTGTTGTAGTTGGTTGTGCTTTGGGAATTGCAGGGCGGAAAACTTCTTTGAGCCAGGAGGTCCTGACTTCAAAAAACAGTGTGCCAAAGAGTGGAGTTGTGAGCAGCATCCCCAGATATGCTAGGCTAGCAGCAGCCTCATAGTTATCTGGCTCAGACCAGAGGGCACTGCTCCAGCAGGGGTGCCAGCACTTGCCTGTGAGAGTGGCTGAGCCTTCACAGCACAGGTTGACTGAGACAAATCCTGAAGGTGACAGACTCTCTGCCCCACTTCCCAGTTTGGAGTGAGCCATTATCTGTATGCATTTTTTTACTTTCTGTTTCCCACCCTCCCCCTCCACATACCAACATCATAGGAAAGGACATCCATGCCCTCATAGTTGCACATAGAGATCTCTGTTTTCTCCTTTTCTGTTGAACATCTGTCCTGCTATAGCAGATGTGTGTTCCTTGTCTTGATGTGATGTCCTGCCAGTGACAGATTTTGTTTGGGTGCTGACAGGTATTGGTGCTCCACCCAGTATCAGGTAGAGAAGCTCTTCAGTAAAGGCTACAAATGATGGTTCCCTTGTGACTGCCAAAGTCTGTCCCACCTCTAGCACTCTGTGGTATTTTTTTCCGGAGATTTTCATGACTGCAGCTTCAGGGGCTTGCCACTATATAGCATTACCTGGAAGGGGAAAAGGAGATTTGTCTTCTTCATTTTGTCACGCTCACATAACAACAGAGAGATGCTGAAGGTAGCTGCAGTTGTCCAAGGCCTTCTTGCAGATGCTGTTGCAGGGTCTGAGAGGCTTGTCTTTATAGCAGCAGTATTTCAGGTTATCCTATGTTGCTGTGGACCTGCAAACCCTCAGAAGCAGGGAGAGACTTTGCTGGTAAGGCGAACTGCAGAGATCCTTGAAGCTGGAAAGCAGGAGTGTGGATGAGAACAGGTTCAGATGCTTGGTGACTCTGTTTCTTGAAGTAGCAGGAGCCATTCACTGCTGGGCGCCACCTGGACCTGCTGCTTAGATAGCACTGTCCAAGGGCCAAAGAGCAGATTGGGGTGGCATGGGCATTACCAAGGTAAGGCAATTGGGAAGGGCATTGCTCCCCTTCATTGAGAAGCAGTGATGTGTGGCAGTGAGACGTGACAATCTGCTCAGCTGCAGCTATGCGTGAGGACTTGGCAGGGCTGCGTGGCTGGTCAGACATTTGTGAAGGGCCAGGCTGCTGGTGTGGCTAGGAGGCCTCTTGTTGGGAGCAGGCCTCTAGCAGCTGAGGAACACGAGGCCTTGTGAGTAGCTGAGTTGTCCTTACCTGCAAACTGAAGGGAAGCCTGTTGGCCCTGCCACTGTCTGGCTATGTTCCATCTCATTGTTGGAGATGTATGACCCTCATGATCTGTGTGAGCAAGCAGCACATCACATGATACTTATCTGATTGCAGGGCTCAAAACTGATGATGGCTAGGCTCAAAGCCATTGTTAGCACCTTGTTGTGGGAAACTGTTGAACCACAACAGAAAGCACAGGAAGGCCCTACATGAAGTCTCTTAAAATGAGAGTATCCCAAATCCAATTCGCTTTTGCATGCCGCAGAAGAGAATCATCAGTCCTTGCTGTTCCAGGTTCCTTTCCAAGGTGTTAATGTTGCCTGGCTTAAGCCAGGAGCATCTGTCCTCTTCCTCACTGAAACCTTACTGCGGTTCTGGCTGACCTACCCTGCAGTCAACGTCATTTGTGTTACCTGATGTGTGGGTTAAGGTGATACAAGTGTGTGTGGTGGTGCTGAGGACTAGAACACAGCTATGGATTCCTACTGGCAGGCAGGAGTAGCAGGACAGTCTCCACTACCCATGTAGCTATTTTATAGGATTGTTTTGCTTTCTGCTAAGAAAAGGTGCTAGTCTCTTTTGAGTCTGCTTCCATTAAGAGGACTTTTTTAGCTTGGAGTTGTCTATACTGGTAAATACATGTACAAAGAAGTGGGATCCTGGGTTTCTTGTAGAATCTGCATGAGCAGCCACAGCCACCTTCTAAGAAGAGACTGCTGCAGCTTTGTGTGGGCATCTGATCTATGCCCACAGAAAGTAGAGGGTTTTCTGTAATGCAAATAAGTGTTGTAAGAGGGTTTTCAGATGCTCAGCAAGTGCCAGGTGTGAATGTAAGTTTTGATTTTGTGTGGGTGACTTTCCTATGGTACTTTCTGAGTTTTGCAGTTGTGCTTGTAGTTATCTCCTGCTGCCTAGGACTGGTGTCATGCTGCTGTCATGCCTGGGCATGATTCCTGTTCTATAAATTCCTGAGCTGGGCAGTTCCTGTCCTTACAGCTGGTGCTGTGGGACATGACTCAGAACAGAAGTATGGTCTTTAGTACAAGTAATACCCCATAGCTGATGGAGGAGCAATGGTTTAATCTTACAAGGACTTCATAAAAACAGGGGAGACAAATTTATGTCAAATCTTTTAAGATACTCCTTAGAAGAGATGTGAATGTGGGAGGTCTCTTTCTGGTTCAGGGGTATGCTCTGATTAAAAGTCAATGTGATGACACATAGGGTTACTTGGCCTTAACTTCCTGTTGTGACTGACCTCAGCATTGTACTTGAACTGCTGTCCTACCTTCTGAGAGTCCAGGTGAGGATGGGAAAATTACCCTTGGTGGTTCTGCAGCTGGTGAGGTTTTTGGCTTGCTCCACTATTGTCCCTGAACTCTGGAGTTGGCCAGTCCCCTTTCTGGCCCCTCAGCAGAGATCTTCTGCAAAGTGTGCCCAGTGCATGTGCAGGGTCTGCTCTGGTTGGGAGATGCCTGTTTCAGAGCAACCTGCCCTGCTGTAGTAGAAATCTTACTACCCTGACTTCTACACTGCAGCTCTTCCTTGGGTATGTGCAGCTGTTCCTCTAGGAGGTGTTTGGTCGTAGTCTTCGAATTCTCTTCTCCACCTCATTTCCTTTTGCTTGCAGTGTATGTAATTATACCACAGCTGATTTTTTTTCCAGGTCTTTGTGAGCTACACAGTGCTGTGCCCTCTTCAGTGTCAGGAGCTCATTTTGGTGTCTGTACTTCCATGTAAAAGTTGCTGCTCTCTGGGGTACCCCAGAAGAACACCTGCAAGCATGACATTTGTGTGGTTTCAGTGGGAGAGTTCTTCAGACAAGATTCTGTTAAAAAGAGTAACAACAACATCCACAAAAAGACCTTGAATGCCTGTGTGTTCCTAGATGCTTTCCCTTTCCTAATGTCTTTTTACTGTGTTTTGTTTCTCACAATAATGAGAAAAATGAGTGAAAACCAGAAACCACCTGTTCATCTGTCCTGTTGCTGCTTATCAGATTGTCTTCCTATGATGACATTGTGACTACTCATTTTGTGCAGGAGGCCTTCTAAGAGTGTGTGGAATGCATTTTATTTTATGTATAGTCTTAGAAGCAAATAGAATGTTATTTAAAGACAGAAGAATGTTTTTAAGCAATTTTCTTTCCAATTTTAGGTCTGAGAAGAGACTGACTGTCCCACCACGGTTTCAAAAGGAGTTGCAGGTTCACCTGTCCAGAAGCTCTTCCACAGATTCAAGTGGTATGCCTGTTAAGAAATTACTTGTCGACTAGAGTGGGTGTCATCTTAAAAAACAATCCATCTTACTACTTGTTTTGAATGAAGATAGGTTTGGATGAGAAATCAAGTTCTGTGCGTGAACCTTTTCAGTCTACTTTCATTGTGTTGAGGAAATGTGTGTTTGCTTGTCTGCCTCTTGGTCTTCTAGGAAAAACATTAGGCAGTAAGTGTCAAAGCAAATCACACAGCCAGTATGAGGAGTTCAGAAACAGGAGGAGTAAGCTTAACTTCACTGCTGGGTAGGAGTCTGGTATAAGGGTGAAATCCTGCCTTTCAGGAGTAAGCAGCATTACTAATGTACCTGCCCAGAAAATACTCTTCTGCCTGCATGGTTCAGCAGTTGTGCAGCTGATGGGCTTGCAGAATGATGGTTGCTTTATTTGAAGCTTGTCAGCTTGATTTGTGAAGTTTCAGATCTGGTAGCAAATACACCCTACCAAAAGGAGGAGTAGAGATGAGGGAGCAGGTAAGCTAATGATGTGAACCTCCCCCTGAAATAATGACTGCCTCATTCCTACACACAGTGTATGAAACTGCCCAGAGCAGCTGAGTGTTTGTCACTTTGCTTGCTCCACTGAAGGGCTTCCTTGGATGCAGTAGCACAGAAAGGTTCCCTACTGGGTGGAGACTTTTCCTCAGGACATATCTTGGAATGAAAGGCAAATCATTGGTCTGATTTGTACACCTGTCTGAATATAGAAGAACGTTCTTGGTTGTCCTGCTATATCTTTGTTGTGTTTTTTCTCATAAAGAAATTATCTTGTGCCCCTCTTGGGATATTGCCTTAGTGCAGCATCTCAGCTGCGGATGGGTTGATCCTTTCAGAAGTAATATGTAGCAGCATCTTATGAAAATAACTACAGTGATTGAAAAATCATCAGTAGGTAGTTACTAAATGTCTTGAGATTTCCATAGTTCTTTGCCACAGGAAGTGACTGGACAAGCTATGCTGGGCAGGTGAGCTACATTTTAGAGTTGGTGTTATGCTGGCAGCTCCCATATTTAGTTTTTAAGTAGGGAGGTAATAATCTTTCTGTTGGTAGGGCTATGTTTACTTCAAGGCTGTATTTTTTTTTTAACAGATAGCTTGAATACATCCACTGCAGAGACACATACTGTTGCCCCTGGCTCTTCTGCTGCCAATGTCAATGAACTTCAAAGTCGCATTAAGGAGCTTCTGAGCAAGTACAGCAGTGGTGTCAGGGTGTCAAAGATGCCCCAGATCTATCGGGAAATGTACTGGGAGGACCTTAGCACAGAAGTGCTCTATCAGCTTGAGAACTGGCCTCATGTGTGCACAGTAAGTATTGAATGCAATTTTTATGGAAGACACTAGTACCCTACAGATTTCTGAGTGTTCATTTGCCAAATGTTATTTTACGTGTTCCTGCATTTCCTTTCATGCTCTGTAGCAGTGACAGAAACCCCCACCACCCAACTCCCAAATTGTGACAATGCCTTTTGAAACCCCAGAAAATCACTGTGGACTGGACTAGTGTTTTGAAGAGAGAAGCCTCTGTGGTGTCCTGGAGCAAGTGCTTGGGGTTGCTGACTTGCCACCTTTAACTGACCACAGTACTGACAACCCAAATAGCTGATGACGTGATCTGCCTGTCATCTTTGTTTTTCTTGGTTTGATTTTTTTCCCAATTGCTTTTTATGCTTCTCCTTGTTGGTAGGTTTATCTCCTCATAATGCTATGAGCTACCAACATCCTTTGTGAACAGTCTGAAGTCTAACTGTATTTGTCTTTATAGTATAGACTTTCCCAAAGGTTTTTCTCACATCTTAAGCCAAGGAATTTTGCTTAGTAAATTAGGTTTATAACACAATAATAGGTGAAATTGAAGAGTGATAATGCTGAAGGGAAGAGATTACAGCTAAGCCCCTTTCTGCTCTTCTTCTGATGAGTTACCCTTTGTTTACCGAGGGTGTCCTTGCCTTTCGTATTAGGAACTGGTGTCTGGCTGAGTGTCCACTTAGAGGTCTGACACATGAATTATCGTCATCACTGGGTTGAGGGTCTTCAGCTGCTGTACTTCTGTCTCTTCTTCTGCATTCACAGGTCATTTATGCTGTTATGCAACTTTGCATCAAGGCTTTGCTTACCTTTACTTTAACAGGCCAGTGATACCAATGAGGACTTTCAACTTATTTGGTATGTGTCAAACTGTGGCACAGTTTGACAAGAGCATTGAAGTAATAAGAATATTTTTCTTCTTGAAGTGCTTTTTATGTATGTCCTACTAAGTCTTTTCTCATGTAAAAGCGTTAAGTGCCAAAAAAAAAATCCCAAGAAATTAACTGAGCTAAATAACTGCTCTTCAGGAATAACACTATTTGCATGCATATATGGTATTCTCACAGATATATAAAATGTGTTTGTAACACCTTACTACAGACACTAGAAATGTATGCAGTCAGCAGCAATTTGTTTTGACGGTTGATGATTGGTTTCTGTGTTATCTGTAGAGCAAGCTGTTATGTCTTGAATTGCTTAATTCATGCAGCAAATTTTAATCTTTTTTGTAGCCTAATGTTCCAGTCAGTCCTGTTCATCCAGGATCTTTGTTCTGTGTTCATTATCCATTTGCTTGTTATCTGTTGGGTCTATCTCTTTCTTTATAGCATGCAAATAAAGTCATTTAAGCATAAACAAGCACTGATTAATTCCATGGAAACATTGTAATACAATGGGCACAGTACAACAGCAGTCAGAACTATCAAGTTATCTGGGCACAGTCAGTCTTATTGTAGAGAACTGTTAACGAGCCTCTGAAGCCTGTCTCAGTTTACTGACTTAAAAAAATTGTAATTATGGCTCAGGCACAGAAAAGTTTGAACTGGGACTTCTTATATGAAAGCTATGATACATCTCTTAAATACAGTCAGTTCCTGGTTCAAACGTACTGTCTGCAGATGTATAGCTCTGTAGAACCTTTGGAATACAAAAGGCAGACTGTACTGTCCAGTGAAAGTAAAGATCTTCCAAGATTCATGTATGAATTATTTCTGTCTTGTTGGTTTCTTACACTGGGAGGGTCTGCCAGTCTCAGAAGAGAAAACATGCCTGATGTTTCTCTCCTTCTTAAAGAGACAGAACATACTCTATTGTACTCATTCTGATCAGTGTAGCATAGTTACAAAGCAGCAGACAGTTAACCTAACACATTTTCAGTGTCTCCAGGCTTTTACTTTGAGGACTTTGGAGGGTATCACTTTTGCATAACTTTGCATCTCGAAAACTTCTGTTTGAAAGGAAGGAATTTTATCTAGGAAATTATAATTTCTATGTTTTTACAACCACAGGTAATGGACATTTTTCCTATTTCCGGAGTTCAAGTCTCCAAATGTCACTCTAAGTTGCAGGTTGATCATCTTGTTTTCAGTCTTCACCATTGAGGCAGGAGGTACCGAGGCTGACTTTGTCTCCATTTGTCATGTTACCTCCCTTGTTTAGGTGAGCTTTCTTGAGCATCTTACTTGTAGCAACATATTTTGCACAGCTGAATGCAAAATTACAAAGTTACCAAGTAGTGGCTAGCAGTCACAGATTATAGCCCAGCCTTCATGAGTAATTGGGATGACAATAAATATGCTTACAAGTCTTTGTTCTCTAGACAGACCTCAGCCGGGAGAAAAATATGCTTCAACAGCTCTGGGCAGATCCATAGTGTTGCTGAATTGTTTGCTTTCACCTCCAACACAAGTAGTGCTTTGAACAAAGTGATGACTGGCAGTGACCCTCCCACCTTCACATTTTTTATCAGAATTTTTTATTTTTCTATTTGACTAATTACTTTGTCACATGTCTTTGAGCAGCTAGTCATCCCTATTTTAGAATTCCAACTCCTCTCTCATTTCTTATATTTCTACATATTTTTGTCACAAGTCTTTCTCACAACTTAGCTGTTTTCTTAGAATTCTGAGTCAAAGTTGTATAGCTTTGCTGTGTTTGGGCTCAGACTTGAATCCTTGAGATGCAGGCAGCTGAACCCCTGAGGGAGTGAGACCATTGCAGCAGAGGGTGTGAGAGATATGTAGGCTTGTAAATTAAAAAGTTCTTGGTTTTTTTGTTTGTAAGTCAAAATCCAAAAAGTAATAATAAATTTATATTTGGTACTGCCAACATGACAAAATGGTTTCCTTTGCAGTCTAAATGTAAACCTCCTTACTGCATTGTATGTATGTTTAAGGGGCTTTTTCCTTGTACATGCTCAGCTCTCCTCAGTTGCTTGAACTCTTGAGTGTTTCAGGCATGATGTGACGGTGATTCTGATGCGGCAGTGCAAGACAAGCCTAAACTCTTAGATCTTTTCTCGAAATTTTGCTTGAATTTCCATGATTCTTTTCCAAAAGCTTTTAGAGAATTAGGACATATGGGTACATCCTTGCATGGATGTTTAGTTGGTTTAAAGACTGGAAATGGAACAAGCCTGGAATGATTGACCTTCAGAAAGGCAGGAAGTCATGGTGGGATTCCTCAGGGGTAACACTTGGACACATGCTGGTTAGAGTTGTAACAAGTGAGTTGGTAGAGGATGCAAATAAAAGTTCAGCTGGATAATAATACAGGGTTGTTCAAGGTTGTTTAAAGACCAGGGTCTCTGAAGAGGTATATTACCTCTTCATACCATGTTTCTGGTCCATAAAATTTCAATGTGTTCTTAATTACAGCTGACATGGACAGAAAAGACTCTCACTACATTTTTAAAAAGTGGGTTTTTTTCCTGTGTGGACTGTTCAGCTTGGGAAAAATGGATCTTGGCACTTTATAATAGCTTCATGTAAATGTTGACTCAGTATGGAAAAGTGCAAGTGATAAGTATTTGCAAAATAAATAGAAAAGGAGTATTTCAGTTGGAAGGAATCTATCAGTGATCATCTAGTCCAATTGCCTGACCACTTCAGGAATGACCAAAAGTTAAAATATGTTATTAAGGTCATTGTCCAAATATCTTTTGAACACTGTCAGGCTTGAGGCCTCAGCCAAGAAGCCTGTTCCAGTGTTTGACCACCCTCTTGCTGAAGAAATGCTTCCTAACATCAAGTCTAACCTCCCCTGACACAGTCCTCTGCCTAGAAAGGCATATTTCCTAATTGACTCACTGAGTACTTGTGACCAGAAGTTACCTCCTACAAACTTCATTCATTTCCCAGATTTGCTTGTCACAGCAGTAGGTGTCTGGGAAGTTGCAGTCTCCCATAAGAACAAGATACTGACCCAGAGATTTCTCCTAAATGCCTGTTGGTAGCAGACAACCACTACAACCACTCAATCTCTTCTGAGACCAGTCTCTCACCCACATCATCGCTAATGGTAAGGGCTGTGCAGTCAAACCTCCCCTTTTCGTACAGTGCAACTCTTCCATGTTGCCTGCCCTGCCTGTCCCTCCTGAAGAGCTTGCAGCCCTTCATCCCAGCGCTCCAGGTATGCAAGTCTTGCTGACACCAAAGTCATCATTAGCTCTGGGAACTGAGCAGTGCTTGATGTTTATCCCTTTTGCTTCTCGATCTATGTGTGCTGGTGTACAACAAGTATTTCAGATGTACTCCGAGATCGAGTCCAACCTTTGACCAAACATCACCTTGTCAGCCATGGCACTGGTTGTCAGTCCAGTCATGTATTGAACACCTCCATGGATGGTGACTTGACCACCTCCCTTGGCAGTCTGTACAATGCCTGACCACCTTTTCAGTGAAGAAATTCCTCTTAATGTCTAATGTGAACTGCCCTGGTGCAGCTTGAGTCCTTCTCCTCTTGTCCTGTCAGCGGTTGCTTGGGAGAAGAGACCAGCCCTCACATGGTTACAGCCTCCTCAAAGAGAGTTGCAGAGAGTGATAAAGTCACCCCTGAGCCTCCTCTTCTTGAGGCTAAACAACCCCGTCTCTTTCAGCTGCTTCTCATAGGAATTACCCTCTCCAGCTGCAACCCTTCACTAGTTTCTTTGCTCTTCTCTGGACTTGCTCCAGCACATAAATGTATTTCTTGTCATGAGGGGCCCAGAACTGGGCACTGAACTAGAGGTTAGCCTCACCAGTTCTGAATATAGAGGGACAATCACTCCTCTGGTCCTGCTGGCCACACTGTTGCTGATACAGGCCAGGATGCCACTGGCCTTCTTGGACACCTGGGCACACTGCTGGCTCATGTTCAGGTGCGCTGTTGACCAGCATCCCTCTTTTCTTTGTGGAAAGTGGCAGCTTTCCAGCCACTCTGCCCCAAGTTACTGCACAGAGTTGTTGTGACCCAAGGGCAGGCCCTGGCACTTGGCCTTATTGAACCTCACACCTTTGGTCTCAGCCCATTGATCCAGCCTGTCCAGATCCCTCTGCAGAGCCTTCCTGCCCTGCAGCAGATCAACACTCCCACATGGCTTGCTGTCATCAGTGAATTTACTGAGAGTACAGTTGATCTCATCCAGATCATCAGTAAAGATATTAAGCAAGATTGGGCCAAATACTAATTCCTGAGGTCACTACTGGTGACCAGCCCCGGGCTGGATGTGACACCATTCACCTCCACTCTCTGGGCCTGGCCATGCAGGCAGTTTTTAACCCAGCAAAGATGCACCTGTCCAAGCTGTGGGCTGCCAGCTTTTCCAGGAGAATTCCATGGTAGAGGCAGTACCAAAGGCCTTGCTGAAGTCCAGGTGGACAGTATCCACAGCCTTTCCCTCATCCTCTTGGCAGGTTACCTGCTCATAAAAAGAGATCAGGTTGGTCAGGTGAGCCCTGCCTTTCCCAAATCCATGCTGTCTGGGCCTGATCCCTTGGTTGTCTGGCATGTGCTGTGTGATGACACTCAAGATGATTGTTCCGTAACCTTTGCCAGCACCAAGATCAGGCTGACAGGTCTCTAGTTATCCAGATCTTCCTTTTGACCATTCTTGTGGGTGGGCATCACATTAGCCAACCTCCAATCATCCCAGACCTGCTTGGTTATTCACAACTGATAGTAAATGATGGAGAGCACCTTGGCAAGTGCTTCTTCCAGGTCCCTTAGTACTCTCAGGTGAATCCCATCCTGTTCCATAGACTTGTGAGTGTCTAAGTGGCACAGCGGGTCACTTAAACCCAAAAATGCATTTCATTCATCAGGATAGATGGATCCTGTCAGACCCTATCATACCTTGTGCCTTAGAAGTTCTTCCATATTTACTAAACTGAAAGTTTTGGTGAAAACACCAATCCTAGAGCTGGTATTTTTGTAGAATGAGTAATAGGCAGACACCTTGTGATTGACAGAAGGAAGGGATATATGCATATTGAATCGATTCTTGAGTTTTCTTGTGGTAATGACTGCCTTAGTGTATCTGTTTTCTGAAGGAGCTGGTAGAAAAATAGCATAATACTACCATTCTGAATTTTGAAATTCCAGTTTGCTGGAAGAAATATATTTGCTTTTCAGCAGTTCTAGAACAAAGATGTTCCTTTCCGTAAAATATTCCACTGGCTTTGGCTACGTACTAGATTAACTATTAATCTGCTGTTATCAGAGGACAGTTTCATCTTTGTAATCTATAATTTCTCAATCAGGTTTCTTACTGCTTTTTAATAAACATGAAGCTAAACAATATTTAACACTTGAGCATATTCTTTAGAGACCTTAAACATTGTATTGGCTGATGCTGTGTGAAAAGGCTTCTCAGACTGGAGAACATTTGCCTGGCTGTTTATTCTGAGGAGGAGGCTTTACAGGGTAAAGGAAAGCTTATTTTTCTTCACTTAATCTCTTGGATGCCTGGTAAGGTGTTGGACCCATCCCACAATCTGTCTTGAAAATACATAATTGGAAAAAAATTGGAGAAATTAAGGGCAAAATTAGCGTATTTTTGTTCACTGGTTTGGGGGTGTTTGATTGGTTTGCTGCTTGGTTTTTGGTTCTGTGGGTTTTTTTTAAGTAGTCACTACAAGGTGAAGTTTATCATTACAGGGAGGTAGAAGATTTGTTAGATGGGACTTGCGTGACACAACAATGAAATGTTGCCTCGTTAACTGGTAAAATATTTTGTATATCTTCTTTTAGCTGTATCTAGTTCTCAGATTATTATTAATATTTTATATTTCTAAATGTTGGGACTTTTTTTAGAAAGTGAAACTAAAGTCTTGGGAGGATGCCAGGATTAGATGATAAACAAACTGACAGAAATAGGACTGAGACTGTTGTTTTCTGAATCTGTTCTTGGGCAGTACACCACGTCTTAGCAAAATGGATACTACGTACTACTGCATCACGCAGCTGAGTTTGTTTGTACTGTAGCATTCAGAGTGACTTAAACAGGTATGGTCAGAAAAGAGAAGGATTGCCATAGTAGAGAGTTGTTTTCCTTGAGAAATTTTGTTTCCGTCAGATCTTTACTCTCAGAGAAGGAATTTCTATACCACCGTTAAGCTGTGTGAAGCAAAAGCCATCCTTTTAAACAGAGAAACAGACTTGAGAGAATAAAAAATTCAACTCTAATGTACTTTGCACATGGAGGAGACAATAGAGCCGGCTGTCACATCTGGTAGTATGTATGAATGAAAGGTGACAGTTTTATACAACCCCTAAAAGCTGTTTCCAGTAGATGAGGTCTTAGATTATGATAACTTTCTTTTGCCATGATCATTGAAGAATCTGGTGTTTAGACACAGAGCCACTAGGCATTTAGAACAGAGTTCAGAGAACACAAGACATTTTCTATCTAAAATGTAATTAGATGTGTTGTACTTACTTCAGCACAGAGCAGACTACAGTTGGTGTCAGCCTCACTGAGGATATGGTGTCACAGCACATGTGGAAATGAGCCAGTGGAGGACACAAGATCCAGAATAACTTTGCTGTTCAAACACAGTCCTAAAATAGGCTGTAAATCAATATACCTGAACATCAGTCCTGGTGATGAGGGGTTAGACAACATGATGAGCCATGAAATTAAGTCAGACTCCATTTGACAGCATCTTTCCTTATTCCTGCAACCCATTCATCTCCTGTGTGTTGAATCTTGCACTTTTCTGACCTAGGAGAACTTCAGTACACTATGAGGTAAAGGTTAGTACAGCCAAAAAGAACTGCTGACAGAGATGTCTGCTGATCCTCAGTGCTGGCATAAAGATATGAGGAATGGGGGCAACCCTCGACAGTACGGAGTTGTTAGATTGACTCAGCTGTTTCATTGCATCACAGAGTTTCCTTTGTAATTCTGTATTTTCAGAAGCCAGAGTCCTGTAAGCACAAGAAACTGGAGATCAGGTATCTTCACTGTCATGTGTAGGGTAATGAAATGGGAGGGCAAAGAGGATGGCAGAAGGGGGCAATCTAAAGACACCCTTGAACTTTGTAGAGCTTACCACCCCAGCCCTGAGCAGGAGCTGAACCTGAACAGTGGATATCTTGACAATAGGGGTCCTTTAGTCTAACAACAAAAGAAAATACAAAAATACACTCAGTATGACATGTATTTAGCAATTTAGTTAAGTCCAGAAGAAATGACCACCAGAGACAGAATCACTGAGGTTGGAATGGACCTCTTTTGATTACCTAATGCAACCCCCATGCTCATGCAGGGTCACCTGCAGTCTGGCCAGGTCTGTGTCCAGTTGTGTACGTGACAGTTTTTCTTGCCAACATATTCCAGTCCTGCTCCAGCTTCCTAGTTAACATGATGCTTGGCTAAAAACAAGCGTTTTGATGTGGTCTTTTGTTGTCCAGGGTAAGGAGATAGGTATCATAGCTCCCTATGCAAAAGAATTAATTGCGTATCAGACTAGAAGCTGTAAGGGCTGGAGTGGATTCCAAGGATTAGCTGTAACTGAATGATGTAAGAAGCTTCTACATCCTTGTAAGGAAAAGCTTCTTACTGAGTGATGCCACCCTGTTCAGTGGGGATCTTCAGCCTTTCAAGAACATTGGCCAAATCTGTTTTTTTCCCCAGAAATGGTTGTTCTGGTCACATATTCAGCAGCTTGGTAGCTTAAACTCTGTTACTTTCAGAAGCAGCTACTTGGAAGAACAGGAAGGAGTTGAATGTTAATGTTGAAGCAGCATCTCACCATTGCCTGGGGAGACCTGTACTGTAGAGGGATGGGCAAAACCAGGGGGACCTGAAGTTGTGGTGGCTGCCACTGACAGAGAAAAGATGTTGTCAGCTAGTGTGTGGATGCAAGGTACTGCTGATCAATGCCAGAAGTACCTTCCTCACTGCTTTGTGCTCCAGCTTGCTAGGAGTTGAACTTCATGTACTCTTGAGGAAAGTCAGGTAGATGTGAGCTCCCTGCACACTGAAGTGTTTGTCTAAGGAGCCTGCCAGTAAAATGTGTCTGTGTACAGTCTGTGGTATGTATGCCGTGGTAGTTGGCTTCTGTGTTGCGTATTTAAATCAGATCGAAAGAACTCCTCCACCACACTTCTGGTGAATTCTTCTCATTGAATCAGAGTGACAGTTCTGATTTGTATTTTAGGGCCATCTTTGAGAACATGTCCAAGAACCATGGAGCCAGATTTTTGTTTGCCACATAAGACGAGACTCTGTCACTGACAATAAAATGCTAACTTCCACTGCAGGTTTTCCTTTCCTACCTTGCAGAAGAATGGTATAAAATAACTGCATATTCTAGTTTGAATGTAACCTTGACAGAGAAGGACATTACTCTGAAGAGAAACTCTCATTTCAAGGATGTGTTTTTTCCAGTTCTTTCTTGGAAACTGTTGATGCTCCAGGAGGTTATGAGTGCATGATTATCACTGTACGCACAATTAAACAAGGCTGGCTTTGGAAAGAGGATACTTTCTTTAGTTTATATATGCTAGTGTAGTGGTTTTTTGAACATTGTCAAGCATATTTGTACAAAGCTTTTGTCCTACCAACACATACAGGAGCATGTCTGTCTTTGTCCTCTCTAAATGTGTATGTCCAGATGAGTGGACTTGCTCTTTTATATTCCACTCAGTTGCAGTGTCAGTATTTATCTTGTGAATATTTTTTTATATGAAGTTTTATTATTTGAGTCTCCAGATTTCAGTTTTTAAGATCTCCCTCTGTTATTCAAGTGCAGAGCAAAAATGCTGTTCTCCTGTGTAGAACAACTTCACACTCTGATGCCCTGATAATACATTCTGACAGCTGTTGCCTCTGCTTTGTGCTCTGTAACGGAGAGGTAGCAACGGACATGGTCACAGAATCACAGAATATTCTAAGGGAACCACAAGGATCATTGAATCCAAGTCTTAGCCTTGCACAGGACATCCTCAAGAATCACACCATGTCCCTAAGCTCTTGATCTTCTTGAGCTCTGTCTGGGCTGGTGCTGTGACCCCTTCCCTGGGGAGCCTGTTCCAGTGCCCAACCACCCTCTGGGGGAAAAAATCTTTTCCTGATATCCAACCTAAACCTCCCCTGACACAACTCCAGGCCATTCCCTCAGGTCCTGTCATTGGTCACCACAGAGAAGAGATCAGTGCCTGCCCCTCCTCCTCACATGCAAATGGTAGATTGCAATGAGATCTCCTCCAAGCTGAACAGACCAATTGACCTCAGCTGCTCCTCATAAGTCTTCCCCTTTTCTACCTTCACTGCTTCCCTTTGGATGCTCTCTAATTGCTTAATGTCTTTCTTATACTGGGGCACCCAGACCTGCCCCCAGCACTCAAGGTGAGGCCAACCCAGTGGCAGGACAATCCCCTCCCTTGCCCGGCTGGTGATGCTGTGCCTGATGTTCCCCAGGACACGGGTGGCCCTCCTGGCTGCCAGGGCACTGCTGGCTCATGTTCAACTTGCCATCAGTCCCCAGGTGATTTTCCATAGAGCTGCTCTTCAGTCTCTTATTCCCCAGTCTATACACACAGTCAGGGTTGCCCCATCCCAGGTGCAGAATCCAGCATTTCCCCTTGTTACACTTCATACTGTTGGTGGCTGCCCAGCCCTCTAATTGATCAGTCTGCAGGGCCTTTCCACCTGTAAGGGAGTCAACAGCTCCTCCCAGTTTTGTATTTTCTGTGAGTTTGCTTAGTGCCCCGTCCAAGGGTTGCTGAGCATCCTGGTCATTTATGAAGATGTTGAAGAGCAACAGGGCTGAGGATGTAGCCCTGTGGGACCCCACCAGGGACGGGTCCCCAGTCTGATGTCACACCATTCACTGTGAGCCAGTTGCTCACCCATCCCATGGTGTGTTTATCCAGATGTTCTGTCCAGAAGAACAGAATGAGAGCCACTATGGAAAGTTTTACTGAAACCCAAAAAGATTATATCCACTGGATCAGCTAGGTAGGTTATCTTGTCATAAAATGAAATTAAGTTTGACAAGCAGGACTGTACCCTCATGAACCTGTGCTGGCTGTGACTATGTTGTCTTTCAGGTGTTTTTCAATACCTCCCAGAATAATAATGTACTTGCAGAGCTGGCCTGTCAGCCATACTAATGGGAAAGTACCTTGAAGGCAAATCTATAAACTCAGCAGGAAACCTGGTGGAGATATTTGTGCTGAAAAAAGGGTGGCTATTTTGAAGTCCTGCTCACAAGTGAAATCATTTGGTTGTTATTAAAATTTCTGTGGTGTTGTGTGGCCTAGAAAGTGATATGATTCCTGGAGATGTCCTATGCGGGGTCAGGATTTGGACTCAGTGATTCTTGTGGGTTCCACCTAATGCAGGATATTCTATGATTCTGTGATTCTAGTGATGTTAACTTGTGCTTATTTATACTGAAGTAATCTGAAATTATTTACTTAAATGGCATTTTGCTGTCTCTAAATGGTTTGCGCAGTCAGCATATACAGCCTCTTCAAAACTGAACTTCAGTGCCTGGAAAACCCCAGAGCTATTATTGGAGTTAAGAGGCTTAAAGATCTCTGAGGATCTTCTCTCAGTCTTTAGTGTGTAAGAGTTTATAGTCCTGTCAGCAAAAACTTATTCAGCTCTGTTGCAGCTTTGTTTAAAGAGCACTAGCCAAGAGAAGGGATGGATAGAGGTAAACCTCTGCATCAAGCCTCTTCCAGGATGAACTGCCACACATTCCAACACAGCATTCTCGAACAATTTGTTTTTTCTTGATAATGTTAAGTATTTTCTGAAGGTAAAAGTTTCCTTGGCTGGTCATGTAAATGAGTTCCTTGATCTTGTGCATGGACACATGGGAGGGACATTCTTACTAATTCCTCTCTATCTAGGATGTCATATCTGTCATGATGGCATGCTCTGATTTTTTTGTCTGTGTGACTTGATATACTTTGTCTTCTGACAGTATACCAAAGCCTTTGCAAGGCTTTGGGTAAGTATTTTGTTTGGTTCTATTTTTGACTGAGCTCCTTTCTTTGCTTGTGGTACAAAGGGCACAGTGAGATTCCTCATATCAGGCTGTACAAATATAGATGGTGTCTATCAGGAATCACTGAAGGCATCTTTGGTCCTTCTAGATTTCACTGCCAGACATGTTTTATTGTCCCTTATGTCAATGTGACTAGCAGAGACGCCAAAGAACTTTGCTTTCTTATGTCTTATTCTTGCAGAAAGTATTTCTGTTTTGGTTTTTCACTGATAGAGAATAATTTAGGCATGCTACCAGGAATGTGCAAGGGTTCTCTAACATGGCTAATATTTTTTTATATCCATGAAAACTATTTCTTTTGTGTCATGCTAGTGTTCATGGAAGTGGACCAAGGCCTATTCCCAATAACTGTTTCACAGCTTGTTTTGGTACCAGCCTAGACAGTGTAATGCAGAGCAAGTGTATGGAAATGCACTTATATAGTGCATTAACTGAGATTGTCGTGTGGCAATTTGGGCTGAGTGTGATAAGGTGTATGTAGGACAAAATACGTGGTTCTAGACACAGCAAAGGCCATTTAAGTGGGTTTTTTTCAATGTATAGTAACTCAGTGTTTGTTTCTCGCTAATGTTATCCTGATTATGAGTGATATATGTTACTCTTTTTCTGCAACATAATACCTGAAGACTTACTCATTATGCTTTGATTGTATGTTGCTAGGGCAGAGCTGCAAAGAATTACTTGGGCAAGGTTTATAAAGTTCTGATAATAGGTATGTACATCAGTAGTGTGGAGGTGAATGCTCTCCCTGAGTAGTAGCAAGTAATTCAGCTGCTCCATGTTTTTTCATTGATCTGCTTTTGAAAATGACTTTGATTAGAGTTGTCTCCTATGAGGAAGGAACGTCAAAGTGGAGATACATAAATCTTAATAACTTTCCTTATTGTTCGTGCTTTGGGACCAATGTGAAAACACTAAGGGGTTTTGTTATCTCAGTTTTACATAGATTCCTACTAAGCTATGCTTAGATCAATCTAGGTTGAAACAGCAAAGCTTCAGGAAGCAGAATTTTATTGTGAGTTTGTGGCTACAGTTCTCAGACAGTATTTTCGATGTTGTGACTTCAGACTATGTGATATGCTTATTCTTGAACTTAGCAAAGGGTGGGGACATAGGGTCTGGCAAAATACCTGATTCTGAAGGAGACTGGGTCCGATCGATTTTATTATGAACGAGAAATTTCTTCCTTAATTTCAGAACTTTTGTAAAGAAAAATAATTCCCTGAGCATGACAGCAGATAGCCTGTCTGACAGCACTGCCTGGCAAGTGTCCTCTTGTTTTGAAGTATAGAATCAAATCTCCTTTCCCTCAGTAAACTGAGACAGAAACTTTTGTTTATGATCTACTTACCTGTGGATAAGATTGGGGAGGTTAATGTGCAAAAGATACAAATTTATGAAGAGTGTCACCATCTTCTGGTCCTCCTAAGAGGAAAGAAAGACTGTACTTCTTTGGAAGCAAGTCCCAGTTGTATTGAATAGATTAGATATTTGCCCATTACTGATGTAGTCATATGTGTTTGGTACCCTTCAAAACAGAGGAGGAAGCACTACATGAAATACTAACCTGTAGTAACTACCTCAAGCTTAGTTCCTTGTGGATGTTTTCTTCAAAGTCTGAATAAAATGCATGTTATAAAAGTGTTATTGGTGAGGCGATTTAATCTTAGAGATGCAACCAATTATTGACTCAATTTTTTGTTTTCCAAGGTGGAGAAAATACACAGAGGTGATCAGATGGATGTACTTCTTTATCCTGCTAAGAAAATACCACCAGTAGAAAAAAGTGATACTGAGCAAGAAAAGGCATCTCAGAATGTTACTTCATCAAAAGCAGACCCTTTGTTAAAACCAAATATGGAGACCACACCTGCATCACTTAGTAGTGACTTAAAGGAGAAAGTTACTAGCATCTTGCTGAAGTATTCCAGTGGTCTTTGGGCTCATGCACTTCCCAAAGTGTACCAAGACACTTACCAAGTAAAATTTCCAGAAGACATTCTAAATAACCTAGAGTTGCTGTCAGATGTTTGTGTTGTGGACTATGTATCCGAAGTCCCCAGGAAAGCAATCCTCTATGCTAAACCCCAGAGATGCATTGATGAGAATCTGAATGTCACTGAGAAAGTCAAGAGGCATGATGGTGTGAAGGCCACAGCTGAACAACAGTATGAAGAATCCAAGGACCAGTATCTAGAAAACATAACTGTTCCTTCTCTAATTGTTCCATCTGAAGGATCTGTGTCCATCCTGGTGTTAGACCTGAAAAACACCAATGAGGTCCTAATTAGGCAAGTTTCTATTTTAGAATCTACCTTTTTTGCTTTATTTACAAATCCACATGCTTATATTATGCAGGTCTGACAGAAAAGAATAGATGAACAGGAGGTTTCAGGACTTCATGATTTACTTACTTTGCTAATGAAAATTGAGAGTCTCTTTGGTTGTTTAAATTGAAATTTTCTGAAAATTTTTTCCATCCTGAACTGATGACTTATATCAGGAGCTTTAGCTTGTCTGAGAATCAAGGCAGTTTTAACTTGCCATTGGAAGACTTTATAAAATAATCATCCTACTGCAACACAAAATAGTATTCAGATATTACTGTTATGGTTATTAAAATACTTTTTACTTCTATAACTGATTTGCAGTAACTAGGCATGACTTAATTGTGCTCAGATTCCACTTTTGGGAAGATGAACTTTCATCCAGCAATAAATTTACCAGTGTTTCTTGATTTGGTTCCTAATCAGCCCAGTCTTAAAGGACAGTGAAACAAGTGGATTGTTACATCTCTTACTTCCAGCCTGCTGTGCATATGTGATTAAACTCTACGAAACTTTCTCCTTTTTCCTGTACACTTTTTAGTTCTGGCATCATTTATAACTTACTGTACATGTGAAATAACGGTTCTTAGCTTTCTAGTCTGTTATTTTAAGGAGGTTTCCACTACGTGTTTGGGATTAATGCTTTGAGTATCATGGATTAAAATACTGTATGACACTGGTTAGCTGAGGGTGGTGATGTAAAAATTTCACTACAAAGCAGCAGTTCCCAAATTTTGAGCAATGTTTCTTAGACAGTACTGAAGTTGCTTAGTTTGTCAGCTCTATGTAGGTACATGATAATAATTAGTCGTTTCTTGGTCCTAGTTACAAAAATTAGTGCTTAGTGTTATCCATGTACTTCATGGGCAAGGTCATTATCCTGATGTGATGAAACTAACCCTGAAGGGAATAGCGTTTTTTTGCCATGACAGGAAAATGTTCAGGTAGACGTATAGGGAGGAAACAGTGCACGGGCTCTTCTTTTCTTACATGTCCTTCCAGTGTCTTTCTGCTGATCTGCACAAGAGCTATGTAGCAGCTGTTGGTTGATGTTGATTTTTACAGGACCAATAGAAATCAAGATTCCTTTCAGTCTCAGGGGTACAGCAATATCTCTTTACTTTCTTGGTATGTGGCTAAGTGTTTTTGGTCTGAAGCCTTTCACCTGCAGTACTAAAGAAGGCAAAGTTGAAAGGTTTGGTGCTATTTCTGTTTTGAGACATGGATCAATTCTCAAAGAATTGTAATGTGGTCAGAATAAGAAGTGAGGTGATAGAAATGCTCTTAGATACTTGCTAGGCATTCACAACAGAATGTTTGAAGGCAGAAATGCTACAGTTAAATTTTCACAAGAAATAATGAATAAAAATAGAGAGTTAGGCAAGAAATTGTGAAAGATTCTTCTACTTTCTGCTGAGCTACTCCAACTGTCTGTTAGGTATCTCTATGAAACAAATGTTAAAGGAACTTTTGAATAGCACATATGTGACTGTCGCCCCACTTTATCTCCATCACGAAGTAGATGAATGCTTGCACAGAAACAAAAAGCCTGTTTTTAGGAAAATCACAGTTCCCTGGAATGTGATCAGATTTAACATAACCTTTATAACAGAGTTATAGCATGTTATAGTACTCTATTTGCTCTGTTTCTGGGTATATAATCTAAACTTTGGTAGAATTGAGCAGTATCACACTTTCTGTGAACAAGCTGAAACACTAGCTACTAATACAAATTTTTTGGTAAGTTTTCCTTTTTTCTTCTCTAATCTGACTTGTTTCTGAAGCATTCAAAACTTCCCATTTGTATTTTTCAGAATGTTTATATACTTGATTTAAGAAGACTTGTGTAACACAAACAGCATTAGTATGAACCATTAGGTCAGCAGCCTAATATCAAGATAAATCTGGGGTATGAGAGTAAACAGCACTTGGTTTAACAGCTAATTTTAAAAGAGGTTTTAGATGCTTTGGTCTGGATCAGCCTTAGTGAAAACCAGTTTAGATGGTGTTTGTTAGTGATAGAGTAACTTTTTTTTTCTATAGGCCTGTTAATGGGAGAAGAGTTCAGATACTAATGTCTTAGAAAATGTATATTATTTATTTATATATGCATGTAAATGTTCTCTTGTTTTTATGCAGCTTTTTTGAAGTTGCATCCCAACTCTTGTCATATTTTGGTTTTTGTTTTCTGTTTTTTTTGTAAAATATTGTAGGTATGTGGGCAAAGATTATTCTTCTGCCCAGGAACAAATGGAAGATGAAATGAAAGCGTACTACAGTCAGAACAGTACGTTGTCACCAGCTCAGTCTCTGAGTGTTGGGCAGCTTGTTGCAGTACATGCCGAAGAAGATGCCTGGTTGCGTGCTCGGATAATTTCTCTAGAAGACAACAGAGTAAAGGCAAGAAATTACCTCTTCTGGCACTTGGAAAAAATAATTGAGACAAGCTTGTTTTTTAGATACATGGTCAATTCTTAAATGTGCTGCACTAGTATTCTTTTCTTGCCCTGAAGTGCTTCTGTTTTCAGGTATATGAGAAAGTAAGACCTTGTAGAAGTTGTGCGATTGACAGAATTAAATGGTCTTTAAGGTTTTTTTCCATAAATAGTTTGAGTTTGAGGGTTTTGGCTTTAAAAGGGGCTGGACCCTATAGCACTTTGGTGCTGAAAATGTACCTTTGATAGGAGGAATGGTTTGAGGGGAACATAGCAAGAGAAACAGAAGGACAACATTCATTTGCTTCTAGATCTTGTCTGAAGTTTTGTACTGAAGTATTGCTAGCATGAACATCAACAGGGGAAAAAAAAAAAAGTCTACTTTCCCCTTCCAGGCTGATCTGGTGTTTTGGCAGTTATATAGTATGCATTTTAGTTAAACTGCACTGACATTATTTAACTCCTCTGTTAAACTTTTCCTGTGTCAAACAGACTCTTCTTGCCATCTGCAGTGAAATTAGAGCATACATTAGAAGTATAAAAAGGTTTAAAACTTCTCAATTATTTCTTGTCTAGTCAACATCAATGATACCTCTTTAACATTTTTGTTTCTTTCCCCAATTAGGTCACTTTTTACCCAGTCCTGCTTAACAGACTTTTAAAGTTGAACCATTTTATAAATACTGAAATAGCATATGTATTAGAACTGAGTTTTTTTCTGAACGTTAGTATGATACCCTTCAGCTGTAAGTTGGAGTGAGGTGTCAGAACTCGGTTTTAAGAAAGATTGTTGGGTTTAGAGAAGTGGCAGGAAAATTCGTGGCATGCTTGCCTCTTAATTTCTCCCTAGTCAGAACTATCAGCAAAAAGAAGGCTGCTGCTTTATTGCAGCTTTTTGAGCTTTTTTTTTTTGTCCTCTGTCAGAGTTCAGACCTCCTTTCAATATTTGCTGTGCAGACATTGTGCAGAATAGAGTTTAGAAAAAATGGTGTATAAAGTCCCATCAAAGCCTTCTTTCTCTCAATTTTGCTCCAGTTATTTGCTGCCAATCAGCAGTTTCCATACTAGTTTCCTGCATTGACTATGGTATTTGTATCAAAGTAAAGACAAGCTTAAATCAAAATTATTCTCTTAATGCTGTAAAAACAATAGGCAAAATTTATAATGGCACCTAAGTGGTATTTGACTTTTCAACACTTTCAAAACTTTATAAATAATAACTGCGACTTTATTACCATTCCTCAAGTGGTTTGAGCTAATATATGCTGAATTCTTCCAGCGCTGTTCTTATTTAGGGTTGAGATTCTATAGAACAGTTAGAGAGGATGGTTTTATAGAGATGTTGAGAAGGAGACTTTCCCTGAAAATATGAAAGTAATGGTACTAAACTGGCAAAAAGTAGTTTGTCTGTGGCTGCATAGAGAATGTGGTAACTGAATCCATTCTCCCTACACTCAAGAAAACATACTTACAATTACATTAATGATCTTTTGCTTTTAATTCTCTTTTCCATTATCAGGTATACTATGTTGACCATGGCTTCACTGAGTTTGTTGAAAGCAACAGTGTGTGCAGACTGCAGAAACAGTTCAGATTGCTTCCTTTTCAAGTTGCAAAATGTAAACTGGCAGGTAGGAGAAAGCCAGTGCTGACTGTACACATGCTTACTTACTGCTATGCTTACTGTTGGCACAGCTTATGGATTGAAGCCTCTGGGAGTTCTGATCCTTGTTTGTAATAGTTCTGTATGTGTATGATAGATTTTGTTCAGCACAGCTAGTTTAAGCAGACATGGACATGCATAGAAAGAAGGAGGGAAGAAAGGATGTGAAGAGTTTTACAGAGAATCCTTGATACTAGGAGACAATTATATCCCATATTTCTGTAATGGAGCTTCATTGTTTCTGTACTTAACATGGATGTCTTTGTCCCTTTTAATATATGTGAACCTAAAGAAATAAAAGGAAACATTTACTGTTGTGTGAAGCAATGTACACTAGCAAAACATCTTTTTCCATAAATGAGGTACCTCTGTTGTGGCCAGATGAGGCAATATTTCTAGATATGACCCAATTTAATTATTTTGAAGTGATCCTTCCCTGTTGCAATGCTTCCCCTTTCAGTACTTGCATACTTGCAGACTTCCTAGACTCTGCTGGAATTTATTTACATTTCTAAAACTAGTAGGCCTTTTAAGCTTTTTTAAAATACTAAATTTTAGATACTTGAAATTGCTGTGAATGAGCTTGGCTTTTTTTTTGGTTGGCTGGTTTATTAATACTTGGATGCATTAAATTTTTCTACACATTTACTCTTTCTGAAGAGGGTCTTTTTCTTTTCTATTCTGCCCTGCCCCCCAAAGATGGCTTTCTTTGATAAAAAGGTAGAAATTAAGTAGAATGCAAGTAGTAGGGATGCAGTACAGCTTCTGAACACAAAAAGGTACGGTGTGTCTTACAGGACTGGAAGCCTTCTGTGATGATCCTGTCCTAATAAAGGCTGTGGAATCACAGACATGCTTCAAGATACTTGCTGTGGAAATACTGGAAAAGAGTGATATTCCTCTTCTTGTTGTCTATGACACTTCTGGAGAAGATGATATCAACATCAATGCTACTTGTCTGAAAGCATTGTATGACAAGTCCCTTGAATTGCACCTGCAGGTACTGTTGTTCTGTTTCCTTCTTAATCTTTAAAAATCATAGCCTGCTGAGGTCTTAGATGGACAAAAAACAGTACGCAGAAATTTGCTACATTTTGTATGTTTTTTCTCCTTTCTTGTCAAACTCTTACTGTTGCAGGTAGATGCACTGTATACCAATGTCAGAGTAACCAGTGTTTTCTCTGATGGGAGCCTGTACTGCCAAGTGCCATCCAAAGGCTTGTCCAGACTTTCTGAAATGCTGCAGAAACTAGAAGACTACTTTCTTTACAAGGTAAGTTCCGTGGTGAGGTGGTGAAGCCGTGAAGCATTACTCCAGTGATACCAAAAATTTTCCTTGCACATAAGTTCAAGTTTCTGTGGTAGCCATAGACTATTCAAAAAGGTTAAAAAAATCTCCTTCTGGTTTGGGGCCTTTGGGGATGCATCTTTCAGTGTGAAAAGTGTATTTTGATGCTTTCTTTTTCACAAGCATTCTCTAAGGCTTCAATAACTATTTAGGACTTTCCTTGAATAGTTAGAATAGTAGCAATACTGCTCTCAATAGGAAAGTTCCCATAATAACTACATGAGATTGGCATAAAGCTTGTGGAGATACTGCCTTTTTTTTTTCTCCTGGAAATTTTACATTAGGAACTTGAGGTACATAAACAGCTAGGTCTGTATAAAGTGGCAGTAAAAGCAGCCAAGTAACCAAGGTATCTTTTTCTTCACATGGCTTTTTTGGAGCTTCAGTAGCTTTGATCTGATATGTCTGATTCTGCATATCTGACATCTTTAGCTTTTGAATGTCGTCGCTAGTATCAACATCCAAGTGATATGTAGGAGACATTTTGAAAAGTCTTAAGTTGCTTTAAAGTAAGCACATGGCAGAGAAGTCTGACATTCCACCAGCCATTTAGAGGCACATGCAACAGTCCTTATTAGACTCAAGAGAATTTAGGCCAAAGAGAAGAAATCCTAAGAGAATGTAATTTGTAAGAATTAAGAGAAATCAATTTTGTAATTCAGCTGAGCCTGACACAATCAAATCATGCAATGCAGATCCTTGGAGGTCCTATTAGAACTGCTGCTTGTCCAACTACTCTGTCAAAGTGTTTTAGGTGTAGAAGTTAAGCTTTAGACCTGTTCTCGGACCATCTGGAAATATTTTATACTGAACATATTTAATTCATCAGGATTCAGTTTCAAGCAAGCTAAACACTGAAAGTAAGTACATAAATCCTAAAATACTTAGCAACACACAGACACAAAAGAAGGCGGCCACATAGGCATTTCAAGAATTGGCATTTGTTGGAGACAGTGCTTGTTATTTTCTTGCTGCTATCAAGGAAAGAGATTGTTCTTCAGATTCTTTTTATATCAGGCTTTGCAGCTTATCTGGAGGGTTTACATTCATTTTGCCTGAGAATTTAAACCAAATAAGGTGTTGACTGTTCTTCAAATGGAGTTTGTCCATGCTTTTTATAGTGTAGCTGTTGTCTTGTTATGTTATTTAGGGTTATCATGATGATTGTCACCCCCATGGGACTTTCATTTGAGTCAGCAGTAAATTCAGTTTGTTACATATCTCAGGAAACTACATGTTCTATGACATAAGCTAGGAGCTTCTTCACTTGTCTGTTATAGCTGTTAACTGCTCTTGCTTTTCAAGTCAAGTAGTTGTTGGTGATTTCCTAGTCTGTTTCCAAATGTGGCTTTTTACTTCTGGCACTTTGTATTCTCTCAATTTCCCTGTAAGATACAGAACTTGGAATTAAACAATTTACCAATTGGGGAAGCTTAAAGCAATGTGATAAGAAGTGCTTCTACAGCTGGAAAGATACTTTTTATTTGAAACAGAGCTTTTGCTTCTCAGTATTGTGTTGCTTTTGAAATGTTTAGTTCAGTGCCAGATAGTAATAGCTCCGTGCTTTTTGACTCCTGTTTTTGTTTTTGCAGCAAACATCTGAGTTCAATGTATTGCTACCTTTCTGTGGCAAAATCTGCTTGTTTCCTTCCAAAGGAAAATGGGCACGTGTAGAGGTAAGAAGTATTCAAAAAGCAACTACAGTTTGCCCACATAGAAATGTCTCTTCTTGTTGTTCAACTCAATCTGAATGTTTAAGTTCCATGAAATATTTTATTATTTGTGTCTGTCACTATTGGGCTTGTAACTTCAAAATTACGGTCTTGCTTTCTTCTTTCAGATAAAAATTATTCACACTAGACAGGCACTTGATGTGAATTTTATGGATATTGGAACAGTTGCAACTGTAAAAGTATCAGAGCTCAAAGAAATCCCACCACAGTTTCTGAGAGAAGTAATTGCAATACCTCCTCAGGTATGAAGACATTTTAAAGTTAACCTGTATTCGATCTTCTGGCAGTGTTTGTAGTGCTGCTACTTAAAGTTTTATATAATGAAATTCTGGTTTTTTCATAGCATTCAGTATTGCAGTGTATTTCATTGTGCATCTTTGCCTAAAATAAATCAGTGTTGTCCTGTGAGTTGGTGGATGTTGCGTATGTGTCGCGGTACTGGATTTGCGTTTTGCTCTTTCTGTTTGTCATACATGATTGACTGTCAGCATTATTCTCTGAATGGGAACTTATGGATCAGCTTTCGTATTACTAAATTATACCTTGTATACTTAATTCTGTTCTTAGGCTTTAAAATGCTGTCTGGCAGATCTGCCTCCTAACACTGGCATGTGGACTCCAGATGCTGTACTGTGGCTGAGAGATGCTGTAACAAATTGTCCTGAATTTAGCATGAAGGTAAATACTTAAAATGCCTGTGAGACCTGAAATCACATAGGCATGTGAAAAGAGTATTGGAAGAACAACTTTAAAAGCTTAACGACTCATCAGATTGGTTTTTCTTATAGAAGTGTAAAAGTTTGTAACCAGCTATGGGACATAAATTCTATACAAAATTCTTTTCTTAGGAAATTTGTCATAAAATTTACTTGCTTAAGCCAGTTAGAATTTTCTCTTTCCCCCTCTGCTGTGAATTTAGCAACTTTCACAGCAGTTTTTCACATTTTGCTGCCCAAGTCCAAATATGCAGCAAGAGTTATTTTGTTAATAAAGTTAGGGTTTTTTTATTATTTCTTTTTTTGATAAAAAAGAAACACTGTTGTTCATTTTTCAGCGCATAAAAATATGCAGCCTCTGAATTAATCTTGAATTGCTTTTATGCCTCTTGTTAGCAAAACTTTTTCTCCTTCTAGTCTTTGAAAGCAATTTTATTTTTTATTTGCTTTTTCTAATCAAGTTTGTTTTAGTATATGCTTTGTATACTTAGAATTTCTCTTATCCTTGAGATTATTTCCATTTGCAATATATCCTAGCCAGTTTAACTGAAAATACCCTCCTAAAGTAAATCTGTTACTAACTACAGACTAAAGAAAGACAATTTCTTCTTAACATTTTGATTCCAGATACTGTCAGACACTTTGAACAAGTGTTTTGTAGCTTTCCTTAACCTTTTTGCTTGCTGTAGTCTAGACCTCTAGTCTGAGACTTACACCTGTAGCAACTGGCTTTTCTAGACACCCTCTTCCAAGACAGTTTGAGTTGGTTGCTAATTTTTGCTGTATTAAAAACAGACAGCAGATATATGCATGCTTTAATTGCAGAAAGTTTTTTTTATTCCTGTCTAGGAACATAAACAGAAGAATTACTAAAGGAATGTTGCATATTTTGTCAAATTATTATTTAAGTGCTTTACTATTACTAATGTTAGCATATCTGATGTTAAATAGGAAATATTTTTATTTGAAAATTACACATGATAGAAACCTGGAAACATTTTTCATCCTTTTTTTTTTTCATCTAACTTAGCAGGCCTCATTTGCCATAGTGACAGGAAGATACTTCAAAGGATTAGGTGTTACTATTTAATAGTTGTTTAGGTCTTTATGGACACTGGCTACTGTTCTTCTGAAAACTAGAATTGTACACACAGTACTGAGATTGAACCTGTTGCATGGAACAATTCAAGTTTTGTATTTGCTTTAAATTAGTAGAATAGCTGCAAGTGCTTTTTATCTTTTTATCTGCTATGAACAGCTTATTACCCACAATTTCATTAATGTCTTTGGGAGAACATTGAAAATTATCTGCGTTGCTGCTTTAGTCTTCTGTACAAAATCAGATGTGCCTTTAATAGTTACTAACTGGATGTTAAACTGGTTTTTGTGTTCCAAGGTGATTAAACAGGATGCTTCAAAGGGAATTGCACACATTTACTTGTTTGCTCCAGAGAATTTCCCAGACATGGATCGTAGCATCAACAGACAGATCAAAAATGCAGACTTGTGGAAGCATCAGAAAGATGTTTTCTTGAGTGTGACACCCAGTGGAACTAGCTCCACAAAAGCTTTAAGTGATGCTGTTTCAGCTCTCCAGTTATCTAGTGGGAAGCTGGAGAAGAGTTTCCCTGATTCAGCCAGAGAACCTGGCAGTGCAGTGTCCACCACTGATATGCCCCCTCCTCTGCCCTTGCCAAAGCCTGGCGACCTCATGGATATCTATGTCTCGGTGGCCTGCCATCCTGGTCACTTCATTGTCCAGCCTTGGAATGAGCTAAACAATCTGTACACCCTAATGGAAGAAATGATTTTGTACTACAGCAGGGCAGAAGAGAAGCCTGTGAACATTGAAAAAAACAAGCTGTATGCAGCTAAAATTGGAGATGAGTAAGTAGATGCTTAAATTACTTAAAATCTTGGAAAGCAAGCTTAACTCTGCTAAGCTAGGCAAGCCTAGCTTTGCTTAGTCCGCATTGTTAACAACATAGCAGATGTCCAATGGTATCTCAGAGATTAAGGGAGTAAATGAGGTTGCAGTCTCTTCATGCTTCCAGACTGTAGCTGGGATAGTTGACTTTTATTCAGCAAAATCCAGATCTGGGAAGCCTGAGACATGTTGGTTAAGGTCTTTCGGCTGTGCATTATTTTTCTGGTGCTTTGACAATGTGTGAATGTGAATTCAAATTATCTATTCTTGTTCTCCCCCCTTTAGGTGGTACAGGGTCATAATAAAAGGAATTCTTAGAAATGGCTTTTTATCAGTGTATGAGCTGGACTATGGCAAACATGAGTTTGTCAGCATACGGAAAGTACAGCCACTCCTGGATACATTTAGAAGACTGCCTTTCCAAGCTATCACAGCTCAGCTTGCAGGTAGGTATCAAGCATATGCAATTGTTTTTGTTGAAGCCTTACATCAGTGGGCATATGAGATGAACAGAAATGTAAACTGGACAAAGTCAAATATTATGTAATTGGGTTTTTTCTACATGTTTATGTCATGAAAGTAGCTCTGCTTTTATTCTTGGCATAGGTGGTGATGATTCTGTTTAATTATTTCTGTGTAATTTATTGCAGCATTTTAAGTTACAGTCTTTGAGAATGAAGACTGCTTAAACTTTTCCAACAGCTGCTTTTAATTGTCATAAAATTTATTACTTAATATGTGTGATGTCTACTGCGCAAAAGACACAGGGAAATAAAAACTAAATTTTTTTGGATCCTTTAACATAATCAATTACCAAGTGTGAAAGTTTTGATGTGTCTGTTGATAAGAACCTAATGTTCTGATTATCACAGTTTACTTAAAGTTAGGAACCTAGATGCTGAATTTCTACAGAATTTTTTCATATATGTTTTGACCCTACTATAATTTACAGTTCTCCAGTGCATATTTGGAATCCAGAGTTGCCTGAAACATGTTGGTTTTCTCAAACAAACAAAAAATTCCACAAGGGAATGGGGCTTTCAATAAGATAATTTCTTTGAGAACTTGGGGCATAGAGAGTGTACATACATCTGAGAGAATTTAAAAACTAAAACTTGAACTCTCCTTGCTCTCTTTTCTTTCCTTTCAGAATTTTTCCTTCATTTCTGCATTGTGTTCAGATGTACGTGTCTCGTCTTAGCTGCTGCTTTCTGATGCTGTTTGGTCAGCACTGGTCTAGATTTCAGTCACAGAATATGCTTGTTGGAAGTGACAGGCTACAGAGTTAATGCTCTGTGCCTTCTGTGGATCTGCTTTCCTGCATAGCCTCAGTGTGACCTTGTGGATTGTTTTAAACTGGTGATGGGTGGTAGAGGGATATGCTACTGACAGGCTGGGGTCCTCGGAGTGCAGTGCTGTAATGGGACTAATTTCTAGCTGTGGCTGTCTTCTGGAGTAGTACAGGATCATGCTTAGCAAGCCTGCAAGTCATCCACTTTTACTGCTTCACTGAGTCTCCCAAGTAGCTAGTTAAGTTGCCTCTGAGATGCTTCATATTGTCAAAGCAGGCCAGCTGAGCCTGGAAGATCAGTAACTATTGTCTTGCTATTCTTCCACATTTTTCCTCTCCGTTTTCGTGTCTCATGGCTCTTAGTCTCTGTTTCCTTGTAAAATCCCATTTGCTTCCACAATAGCCTTGCCTAGCATTAATTAACCTTTTTTAAGTGTTGATTAACTGTTGGCTTTTAATTCCTTCTGTAATCTGCGGGCAGCTGTGTTCCTGTGTTGCCCTATCCGTGGCATTCTGCTCCTAATAGTAGAAGCGAAGTACTGTCATTTTGCTATTCTGCTTCTCCTATCCATAAAGTGGCTTTTGGGTATTCCTGCATGATATTTGAGCCCCTGTGTCTAGATGCTATACATCAGCACAATCTGAGGAGCTGAATCCCAAGTCTGCAGAAGCCACTTCTTTCTAGATGAATTACAGCAATATTCAAAAACCCATTTCGGTTCCAGCAAACTTGTTTTTGTGGGATGCTGCTCTGAAAAAAGTAAGAGCAGTTGTGGGGCATTTAGGCATAATTTCTTTTTGTTTCTGCCCTCCTGTGTCTAGTTTGGGACTTGAAGGTTTGGCAGGTGTTCTAGTAACTGCTGCTGCTTTGAGATGAAAAAAACTCAGTCTTAAAGCAAGGCCCCCAGGACAAGTAATTTTCAGCATCCTCAGGCTGAAGACAAAGAAGTTTTGTTTTGAAAGTATCTTCAGTTTCCTTTAGTAGTAGTTCCTGATAAGCTCTGGTCATGCAAGGCAGCTAATACTCTCTGAATGGCTCAGTGACTTAGTGCTATTGCCTTTCACTTCTACAAACATATCCATATCTTTAGACTTAAAGAAAAAGTAAATGTCCTAGTCTGTGTAATATTTAAGCTTGTTTGTGTGGGAGATGAGTGAGCTTGTGTTTCTCTTCTAGATTTAAGTTGCATTCATTAGCACTTTAAAATCTGTTTTCTCAAGTATTTAAACTCACACCACTTCATTATAAACTTAGATTGGTCTAGTCCATAAATGACCTTCTGTTTTGCTTTACATTTATCCTAGGAGTGAAAAGCCAGCCGTGGTCAGAAGAGGCATCAATAGTGTTTCGGAATCTTGTAGAGAAGAAACCTTTTGTGGCACAGATACAGGCAGTTAATGACAGCACTAACTCTTGGGATCGAAAAATAGTGACTTTTCTCGTGGACACATCTCTTCCACATATTGATACATGGATTCATGATTTTGTGTCTCAAAGTCTTGTGGAATTTTCAAAGGGGGATTAATTGTCACTTCTGAAATGTAGCAGCTTAGCAATAAAATAAGTAACAGGCTTTGAAGAGAAATATAACTACTACATGGCCTTGAAGATATAATGGGGATAAAATTGAAAAACCTGTGTTTGTTTAACAAGTTTGAGTTCTGTTGACTTCAGCCTGTAATAAACGAGGCGGAGACTTTTTAATTAAAGGATAAAAGTCAGCTCAAACCTGTGTTTGTTTAACAAGTTTGAGTTCTGTTGACTTCAGCCTGAAATAAACGAGGAGGGGACTTTTAATTTAAAAATAAAAGTCAGCTCGTTTATTAGTGAGCGGGAACCTGGGAGTAGCCCAGGCTCCACACGACAAGCCAGAGTCCCAAAAAAAGAAAGAGTGTAACACACTGGGTGCTCCCTCCGATACAGAGCTCCTCAGGAGGACCTGGGGCGGAGCCCCAGCACAGTCTTTATACCCTTTGCCAGTCCATGATTGGTCCCACCAGTTCCTCCCTCCAGTGGCTCGTATCTAGGGGTCCAATTGGCTCGTGGTCAAGTCCATCTTGGAGGCATCGAGGGGTTGGTCCATCTCTTGTCCAATTATGTGTTAAAACATTGATCTCACATGCCTAATGTCACGTTGCAGAACAATCTAGACAGCTCTCCCTCTTTCCACCAGCCCTTTGCACATTCCCCATTTACACTCCCACCTAGTGGTTACACCAAAATATTACAAGTGCACAAACTAGCAAGACCCCAACTTCTTAATTACAGTTCATTATTAACCAACAACACCCCAGAACATCAATTTCATTTATGTTGTGGTTTGACACAACTAAGCATCAAGCATCTAAAATATCAGTTATTTTATAAGGAAAACAAAATAAGAAAATATTGAGAAAAACTAGATAGCTGCTAGGCAAAAAAAAAAAAAAACAGGTTCAAACTTAAACGGTTGCAGTACAAGGAGAAAGTTCTATTACTAACAGAATTAAAAGTTAAAAGATATAACAAGAAATTAAAACAAACACACCCTCCCCCCTGCTCTCTTCTTCTCAGCACTTTACTCTTTCTTTTTAACTAGCACAAAAGATAACACAACATAGGATTCTAGTCAGTGTTACAGTTCTCGAAAAGTCTCTCTCTTCTGCTTAAGGAAAAAGGGTTTCTTCTTGCTGCACATAGTTTCTCAAACTGCCCCCAACAACAGACATGCCCGGAAAAGAAACAATCTGCTGTGGTGTATGTAATACATCTGTTTTATGAAAAAATATCAGTTTTTTCCCACTGCTACACATGGGCCATCACATGGGGTTATCAATCTTTTTAAGGATGGGTCATTTTGGCCTGAACACAAAGGCTTTTTCTGCTACAAATCCTTAAAAGCCTCTCACTGCTTCTGTATCCTGGCATAGGCACTCTCTCTTCACAATCTTCACAGGTCACGCATAAGTCTTCCATCCCCCCCACATACTTCAAATGGATTAAAGAGACAAACAGTTTGAGATATTACAGTTTCTTACCACTGCATGCAAGAAGTATTTTTAAGGTACGCACGAGGGACGTGGCACCGCCCCTTTTCTCCATCACCGTTTTCAGCTCCATCTCACATGGCTCACTGTCTCTCTGACTCTGAAACCTCTGTGTTGAAGAGTGTTCTTGTTCAGGCTTTATGGTGAAGAAAACCTCGCTCCCTTTGTGCTGCTGGCTGCAGAAAGGAGGCTCCCGCCAGCTCCATGTGGAGAACGGGGTGGGAACCCGCTGGTCCCAAGAAGCCACTCTGGAAAGATTCCAGCTGTGTGCCAGTCCATGGCTGGGTTTAGCCGCCTGGGCTCTGGGATGGCTCCTTCCCCAGCGACCCAGGGTCCGTGCCGCGGCATCAGGAAGAAAAGGGGGATGGGGCTTTGGCCCGGCCTGACCCGTCCCGGCCCAGCAGGCCCTCAGCCCAGCAGGGCCCGGAGGCTCCGAGGCCTCCCCACCTCCCTCAGGTGAGGTGGAACAAGAGGAACTCCCGCCTTTCTGTGCGGCTTAAATGTGTAAATTGTCATTAGAAGCATTATTGGTCTAAAAATCTGTCAACTCAGATTCAACCCACTACAATTTATAACAAACCGACTTTCTGAAAATTTTCACATTGTTTACTATTGTAATGCTAGAATATTGGAGTTAAATTATTTAAAAAGTTATTTATTAATAAAAATGTTCAATTTTGTTTTTGTGATCATTACCTAGTTTTGGAGGGGTTTTTATCTCATAGCTGTTACTCAGAGCCATTACAGGGCACTCCGTCATTTAACAAGTGTTATTTATTGCTGAATTTATTGTCAGAGATATGCATTGTTGTTGAGTTCTTCCCTCTTCCTTAACTTGGTACACTTTGATTAGTGCCTTGTTTGGAATACTGCATTTGCAGGGCTGAGCATTCACAGAAGGGACTGCACTCTGCACTTTGTGTGCTTACTACTCTGTTTGCTGTTCTTTAGCAGTGTTACCGCTTCCTGAATTCCCCGCTCCCCTCCTCACCCCACCCCCCGACCAGCTGCTGAATTCAAAGCATTCCTTTCCCTCTTTTTTTCATAGCTTGTTTTCATGTATGCTTCTGAGAAACTTCTGAGGACTTCTGCTCCCTGGAGACAGGAGAAAACAGTGTGCTATAAGCATGTGGATGGGTGCTTATAGTCTTCTGAACACAGTATTTTTGGCCTACTTTAGAACCTACTTTATTTTTATCATTAGAAATATTTAGAGGAGGTGTAGACATGATTATATTTCATAGTCTGCTCTCTCAATTTGAATTTGCTTGCCATAGTCCATCTAGATTGTTAAACACAAAGCTTTACACGACGAATGCCAGCAACGGGATTTTCTTCTGCTGTGCAAGGCTGTGTAGTATTTCTAGTAGTGCACAACCCAAACTAAGAAATTCTACTAATAATGCTGTTTGCAGGAGTACAGGAGACTGGACAGAAAGGGAGACAAGACTGAAAGGTGCGATGCATGTGTAACTGTAGGTTGGGAGAGAGAAAGTGCATACAAATACTCTGAGCAAACAAGCTGTTTCAGCCCGTAGGACTTAAATTTGCACTCTCTTAGTCTAATTGTGGTAGTGTTCTGGAGAAAGTCTGGGCTAAGAAGCAAGGAGTCCTCTTGGCAGTCTGGTTCATTACATTGGGTATAGCAGAGCCCTCACGATGAGACTGGGCAGTGATAAACTAGCAAACTGCTATTCTAATGCAAATTGCTACTTAACACAGTCCTCTCCACATTTAGGTGTGCTGTATCCAAGTGTACTTGAGAGAGAAGTAGTATTAACAATGAAGATAGTAAAAGTTTTCCATATTAATCGATTTCTTCAGCTGCCATAGCAGAGAAGGTGAAGAATGCAAGTGAAGGAATGCATGGGGTGGTGACCTACTGTAAGATACACTTCCTTGCAAAGTTTCCCTCTGTGTAGGGTTCTGAGTCTGAAACTGTGAATGATGTAGGACAGTAGAATGAGACAAGCACTCCACTGAGCTCCTGAGGAGAGTTTTCCTGTGTGTCTAAGACCATATATCACTTTCACAATCATGCAGGCTGATGGCTACAAGCAATTTTCATGGCAATAGAGTGTTTTGCTGGAACTATTTTGAAGTTTGGTTTCATGAGAAATACCTGTGCTGTGTTTGCATCCTTTAAAGCTTGGTGATCTGCTCTTTTCCAGAAGTTTACTTGTGCCTGTGTACTGATGAGGCAGAGTTTGAGACTCTTTACTTGTAGTATGAGAGGAAAGACCCTAGCAGCTGTTCAAGAGACTCAGGATGTTCTGCATCCTTGTCTGCCCCTTCTGAAATAATGCCTTACCCTCTCCTTGGTTGTTGGTGGCTAAAAAGCCCAGGTCAGAAGGAAGGACACATTCCTACAGTCCCACATATTTGCATAGTACTGGAGTTGACAGAGGCTGCTTTGTATGTTGGTAAAACAGAGTGCTAACTGATCAGCAACCCCACAGGCACCACTGTCCATGTGGTGAATTGTTTTGTGCATGCATGGAGCATATACCCAACCCAAAGTTACTGACATGATGCTGCCTTCTGTTCATACCCTGTATCCAGGAGGGCTGCACTGACCTGTCTCTCCCAGGATACAGTACCACCCCTGCCTTCAGTAGCTCCACCACTAGTCCATTACAGCACAGGTCTGCTGTCTCCTTGTGCAGAACTCAGATTTTATGCCTGCTTTTAGTATTGCTCTCTTACACCGCATAAGATCCCATCATATATTTATTTGCTCATTTACCTGCTAGTGCTCTTTGAGACATCGCATGCTCTGCTTCAAAAAATGTGCAGAGCATGTGGGGCATACACAGTATTGAACATTTTTGAGTTTGTTGAAGTTTCCAAGCTGTGAAATAGCATAATGAGTAGTTAGTCCGCTGTCCCTAGGAGGTACTAGACACGCCTGCTCTGTGGAAGCTGTTCATGCACACAGAATGCTGTGTGGCTCTTCACTTTTTCACCGGTCGGTGTTGCAGTGTGGTTGTGAATGGTTTCTCTGCTTTCACAAATGCATGGCCCTTCACTAGGGCTGCTTCCATGGCCCGTGTCTGAATCAGGCAGGTGGTGGAGTTGCGTTCCATTCTGACAGCTATTAGAAAGGCCTCCACTAGAACACTGCATGCGGTTTTGGGCTCTGACCTCCAGGAAAGACATGGATTAATCACAGAGAATCCAGATGAAAGCAACAACAATGTCTGGAAAGTCTGGTTTAAATAGTACGATTTGCAGTTGGTCTGGATGGAAAAAGGCTAAAGAGGGGAAGTGTTTGAGAAGTTTTTACTAGTAACTGTTTTTATGTGTAGATAAAATAAGGCATGTAAAAGCTTTAGTTTGCAGGGGAAAAAAAGGGCACATCCAGAGAATTCACTGGAACTCCAATTTCACTGTAAATGCCAAAACCATGCAGGATGTATCTGCAAAAGCCCAGCTGATCATCCCTTGGAATGTGGATATGGAATGTGTAGTTCTTAGGACCCCAGCCAGGATAACTTTACAGCCAGAAAAAGGGAATGCAGCTTTGTTAGACATGTCTTGTGGATCATTGTGAATTTTATAAAATGGAAAATGATCATTGATTAACTGAAGAAAACAGACGGCACTGTAATCACTAAAATAAACAGACAAAGCGGGTTACTCTTACTGTCCCAAGGCTGTGAACAATAGGCACTTCCAAACCACCTCTGTTCTGTTTATTCCATCTCAGCTGTTTTTATTTAAGCTGACAAAGTTCAAGTTTACCTGTTTTCTCTCCCAGTGTGTTCGCTCCAGGTAATTTTAAGGAACTCTTGTTTCATCAGAGAAACGTAAGAACCCTCTTTGCCATCTCAAAATGAATTCCTGTCTCTAGGGTTTCCAATCCTGGACTCCTCTTCCCCCATTTGGGAAGACTTTTGTTGCAAAGATTTTTTGTCTCACCACACTCTTCCTTTTTCCTCACAGCTGTACATCAGGCAAACCTCTGAGAGCCTGGATTCTCATGTGCTGATTGTATTAGACAAGAAAAGTGAAGAAAAATCATGCAATGAAAAAAACATCACTTTAAACCTTCGTAAAGCATGAAAACTACTTTTTGTGGGTTTTTTGTTCTTTGCTGATGTTTTCAGATTGGACTAGAATTCTTAAACAGGAAAATTACCCTGCTGTGTGAACTTAGAGCGTGGCTAGGGCAAGAGGAGCTTGTGACATGAGTGGACATGCTTCATGCATGCCAAACCACTTCTGGGAGAGCCACAGTGTAGTGGGGGTTAGTGAAACTTGGTGTCTTGTGAAAAGTGCTACACTGTACATTACATACAGCATTCATTACTGCAGTGTGTCACGGCAAACCGCTGAGAACTATCACTGATGCACTGAAAACAAATGTGCTGAGAAGCTGCATTCATGTCTTGCTTAATGGAGGCAGGCTGAGTGCATTCTAAGGGGACCAAGACACCTTGGGTGAGGTTCTGGTGCCCACAAAGCTACATCTGACAGCAGCTGGATGGTATTAAAAAAGCCTGGATCATATGTATCTCTGAGTGCAAAATATGGGCCCGTAGGGAAGCTCGGTGGTGCTAGTGGATTGCTTCCTGAGCTGCTCCCGGCTTGCACACCCTGGAGCAGGGTATTTGGTAAACAGGTGGCATGGAAACTGGCATCCAGGCTTGTCTCATCTTGTACCTGTCAGGCTTCTTCAGCCTGAACAAACTGAGGCAATTGGGTGAATTAGGTAGTTCTAAGTGCCTTCTCTCCTGCCAGCAGCTGGGATGATGCCAGTGACTTGGGCCATAATCCTGCTCACCTCAACTAGACATGCACTGAATCCAGTGCTTGGCACAGCCCCCATTTGTATCCTTCATTTGCCCTAGGCGTGAGCAGTATTTCAGAGCTAACTGCAGATCTTCCTGCAAATGCCACGGGATGTAGAATTTCAGTACCAGAGAAAAAAAGGCCAAGTACCATCTCATGGCAGCTGGGGGCATTTTCAGAGGAAAGTCATCTGACCACCAGGTCAGGGAAGTATGAGACTGGAGAAGCATTCAGATGCACTGGCCACCTCTGGTAAACCTGGGGCCCTCTCCACTCCTGGCTTGTGGCTGCTGGTGGAGACCAGATGGCAGAGGTAAGGAGGAGCTTGGGGCTTACACTTGGTGGGAGATTTGGTAAAAAATTATTAAATGACAAATCAGTGGGACTTTAAAGTGACTTAAAGGTGACGTAGGGGAAAGATTTGGCAGCAGTGTTAAAACTTGATACCACAAGACTGGAAGGCAGCTCTCCTGGGCTGATTGCAGACTTGGAGCAGCTCTAGTGGCTGTCACTGGATGTATAGGGCAAATTGACAGGGAGTGAAGTAAGACGCGGGATTAGTATGTGCATTGATATAGATGGCATTTGTGGGGAATTAGCTTTTATAAAGTGCCCAGGACTGCAGCCGCACGTCCCCAGAAGTGCTCGTAGTGGGGCCATCCAGCCAGAGGCCTGGGTGGCCATGACTTGGTCTGGCTGAGCCTTGAGGCCCTGCTGCTCCCCCTGTCCCAGTACTGCACCAATCCTCCCGCGAATGAGATTTTCCAGCCGCAGTCTCAGGGCGCTTTACAGTGTCCTGGATCCCCAAGAAGATGCGTGCACATCTTGTGAAGTTTCCCAAAAAGGTAGTTTGCCGAGGCGACTGGCTCGGCACTCTGAAGGACGCTGCAACAGGACAAAAGGCAGGCTCCAGCGTGTCTGAATCGTTAAAAAGCAGGAAAGACCCTTTGGAAGCAAATGCTGCCCTTGCCGCCGCCCTCCGCAGCGCTCCGCAGCTGCCCTCGGGCTGGACGGAGAGCACTTGCCATACCGACTGCGGGCGGGAGGGTAAGGACGGACCAAACCGGAGCCCGGGACGGGGGCCGAGCCGGGCGCAGCTGTTCTCGGCCGGGAGGGGCGGCAGGGCCGGCCCCTGCTGAGTGACGGCCGGGCCGGGGCCGCGGCCGGGCCAGACCCCCGCCCCCGCCCCCGGCAGCCGGCGCGGGCAGGACGCGCCGCCCGGGCTCGGCTCGGCACGGCTCGGCGGGGCTTGGCTCGGCGCACGGGTGCGGTAAGCGGGCGAAGGGGCAGCGGGCCCGGCCCGGATCGGGGCAGAATATTGGCCGGCACCGAGCGTGCCCGGCTCAACAGAAATAGCGGCCGCCACTGCGGTCCGGACAGCTCGCAGGAGAGGAGATTGCCTGGGTGCTGGGTCGCCCTCCTTCCCTGCCTGCCTCCATGCCTGCCTGCATCTCTGCCTGCCTGCCGGCGCACTTGCCTGCTTGCGGGGAGCCGTGCCCGGAGGTGGGAGCGCGGCGCCGGGATGCGCGGAGCAGGCGGTCTCCGGGCTCGGGGCCGTGCCCCTCGGCGGGCAGCCGGGGGTCTCCGGGCTCGGCGGGCAGCCGTGGCCCCGGGGCCCGCGGCGGAGGCGCTGGGGTGGGTGGCAGCCGGCGGCGCTCACGCGTGTCCGCGGCAGATGCCGGCGGCGATCGGGGGTGCTGGCCCGCCGAGAGGAGAGGGCCCTGCAGCGCGCTGAGCGGGTTGCAAGGGGCGCCGAGAGTTTTTTTACTGCTGTAGTGCTTGTAATCCAGGGAGCTCTTCTAGGAGATGGTTTTCCAGGTAACGGATGACACTAGGAAGCTGTGCTGTTTTTATAAAGGAAAAGTGAAAATTAGCAGGGGGTACGGTTTCTTGAGGCCGTGTGTTGTATTTTCCTTGGCCATACTTTCTCCAGCTTGAAATAGTCACTGCCTTGAAAGGCACTGCTTATCTCAAAGATAACCTTTCTTCCCTCAGATGGACACAGTTTCTGCCCCCACTCATGTGCCATCCTGTGCTCATCTGTCGCCCTCTGCTTTTTAAATGGTGATGCATGATTTGTTGGGCAGAATCCATTGCCCTCTGCCTCCCTTCAAAGCCAGCTGCTCTACCCTTATGTGGAGGTCCTTTCCTGCTTGCTTTACGTCTTTCCTTGGGTATTGGGCCTTGAGCCAGAAGGGTGCTCAGCCGTGTGGCTGAGGTTGTTTTTAAGTGTTTTAAATTTTTTTTAAATACCTTTCTCATGTGTGACCCACCATATCATGCAGGAGGGAAGGGTGACTTTCTCATATCTCGTCCAAGAGACAAGATTTGTGCTGAGAAGTGATGTGTTGTCTCAGACTAACTGATAAAGCAGTTATAGTATCTTTTGCCCTCTTGAAAGGAGGGGACGGGCTACAACATTAAAGCCAAATGCCACCTTGCTCACCCTGCAGTGCCCAGAGCCAAATGCCTTTTGCAGAGTTGTAGAAGTGTCTGCTCTGATGTCTTTTGACAACCTCTGTACCTGTTGCCATGATGTAAATGCAGTTGGGTATTCCAGCAAGCACACTGCATTGTAGGCTCACTGCTTCTCATTTCAAAGTCTCTGTTTTCCCCCCTGTCAGGGCTCTTCCCCCACCCCTCCCTCAGCATTGCATTGTTTTCCAGCCTGACTCATCTTGTTCTTCTCCACACACTTCTCAGCTTTGATGGTCTGCTGCCTTTTTTCCAGATACTGTGGTTTTGCAACATATTGGAAATGTGTTGCTTCCTGCCCCCCCCCCCCCCCC
>JACBWW010000008.1:2277275-2358682 GCA_020086605.1 Lanius collurio | reverse complement strand
CCCGCCCCTTAGTATATTTGGGAAAGTCAAACAGGTATGGAAACAGTCTGGTCTAGCTCATTACTGATTTTCTTTGTCCAAGTTTTACTTTCATTCATCCAAAGGACCATTTGATTTATCTTTACAAAAGATCATGAATTATCCTTTTGTAAGAAGCCCCAGTCCCCTGTTGACAGATGTATAGCTCCTATTCCCCAGAGCAATGTGCTACTAAATGAAATGTTTGCAGATGAGTTGTTTTACTTTTCTGTTTGCAGCTTCACTGTTTTTCAGGTGTGTGGAGTTTTTGTGAGAGCACAGGTAGGGGGAAGGAAACTGTGATCTACCTTCTGATTTTTTTCCTCTATAGCTGACAGCCATTTGCAAATCATGAACTAGGAAGACTGTCTTTTCTTCTCTGTTCAGGCAGAAACCTATAGACAAAATGTCTTTACTTGATAAAATTACTAGGCTCTTGGAAGAAACAGGACATAAAGTTGAGTTCCATGACTCCATGGTGCTAAATTGCCCCCATGTTCTTTGGCACATGGATGCAGCACAATGGGAGGTTCAGTGGTTCTGTAGCCCATCCCCAGTCCACAGCAGACCTTGCCTGAAATAGGGGGGTTCTGGCTTCATATGGCCTGTGTTTGCAGTCCCCAGAGATGGAGATCCCACCTCCCTGGAGCCTTGCCTTAGAGCTGCATCACCCTCTTGGGAGGGAATTCTACCTGCTTGTTCATGGTGAATGAGATAAGCACATAACAGAGACTCTCCTGGGTCAAACCAAAGTCTGTACATCCCAGGACACTCTTAACTGGCAGCAGCGTGTGGAGAAGCAAGGTTGCAGTGATGCTTCCCCAGAGCTCTCCCCCATTCAGGCACTGTGCAGTTTGGTCGCTCTCCCAGCTGGTGCTGGTTTCTTTGTTTCTGCAGGCCTTGCGTGATTGTGTGAGGGTCTCACCTCTGTTGTGCCTCATTCGGATTTGATGCACACTGTACACAACATACTCATAACTGCTGGAACACTGCTCATTTTGCTTTAGTGTTAATTAACTCATCTGGGGCTTGTTGGTAGGGCATTTCACTTCCATTCCCTTTGCTTCAGCCACACTAGCAGTGGGGTGGGATTGGAATGTGCAGACATAGGTGTGTTACTAACAGCTCGCTGTGCTTTGCTTCTGGCAGGGCTCTTTTACAGGACATGGCCAGTGCCTTTCTAAGGATCCAAGGCAAAGCTCAGTGCAAGACAGGAGCCTTTCTGCTCCTGTGTTCACATTGCACCCATCAGGTTCCCTGCAAAACCAGAGTGTGCCACAGAAACAGAGGTGTCCATCTGAGGGCTAAGAGAAACTCAGGCAAGAAACCCAGGATCACTTTGTGGTGTCTGTGAAGGTTCCAAGTGGAAGGGTTCGAGTTACAGAGCAGGAACTGAGTGCGCAGTGTCACTAATGACTCAAGTGTGCCCGATGCTTTTCACAGGGATTAGTAATTAAGCAACTGAGTGCATGCCAGGTGCATGAGAGAACCTCACCCCAAATAGGACAACACATAACCATGTTTACAAGTGTGTGTCTTAGTAAAATATGTGAAGTGGGGGAGATACAGCTGGGCTGCTTTGTGTTTGGGCTTTGGCAGATCTTGGCCTGGTCACTGGACATCCAAGCTATTTGCTGATGAGAAAGACCACTTGGTGAGAGCTAGTATTGAGTTGTGCAGCTTGTAGGCTGCAGGAGTATAGATGAGAGCCAGAGATAGAGGCAGTTTCTGAGTATTGGGTAAGGAGTTTAGTGAGCTGAGAAGACGACTCAGGAGAGTGCAAGTAGTGTGAGACTTTCCTCAGCACTAGTGGATAAAGGGAGAGTGACTTAGCTCAAGCACAAGGAGCCTTCCCTAGTGTATGCATGACCTTGGACGACAAACTGTTTGCTGTGGAGCTATCAAGTGCCAGGATGGAAATGTCAGCTCTGACATGAGGATATCAATGAGAATGAAGCTGCATCATCTCTAAGTCTTGCCTGTGGCCTGATTGAACTTCATTGCTGCAGGAGTTTGGGTGGTGACGGTAACTCCAGATAGTAGTATGTGTTCTGCATGGCTGGCATGTCACTTGAAGAATCAGAAGTCATGTGCTTTCATAGGCCCAAAATGCCTTCTTCCAGATGTTTCCTTTCAAATACGAATTTCAGAATGTCTTAGGTTAACAGCCACTGGCTGGAAGGAAACCTAGATCTTCCTTGGAGAAGTTTGAGTTTCCTGAAGGGACAGTGGATTCGCTGTTGGATTTCCTTAAGCATGAGCCTCTTGCAGGGAGGGCAAGAGTGCCTCAGTCTTTCTAGTAGATGGCTGACTTGCCTGGAGGAATGAGTGTGTGCTCTGCTTTCTACGTCTGAATGGCAGAGCTTCTCACCATCTGGGGCATCCACTGTCTTTTCACTGTCCAGTCTCCTCATCCAGGACATGAGTTTGTGTTTTTTCTTCTTTAAAAATCCTGTCCCTTTAGGCAGCATGTGACTGACTGTCTGCAGTTGGATCCCTCTGCAGCCTTCTCCTCTCCAGGCTAAAAAAGTCCAATTCCCGTTGTTTTTTCAGGTTGGAAAGACCTGTCTTCTACTAGGGGATATCAGATTGCATGCAGCATCCGCCTGCAGCCTCAGTGGTGCTAAGCAGAGGATTTCCTTCGGGTTTCTCATGTGGGTCTCCTAGCTAGACACTTTCTAATGCAGGTTGGACTCACAAGTCCACAGCAGAGTCTATAGAAAGTCTTTTGTAGCTTTAGCAAGAGTTTTCAGCATCTTGTACATTCAAGGTGGTGATGCAGAGCCCAAGCAGGCCAACAGTGCTTGATGCTGCAGCCTGGGTCTGTGTTTATGGCTTGTTAAAGTGATGCTTTCCTTTCTGACTGAGAAAATGGGATCTGCCTGAAAAGGGATCGATAGAAATGTGCAGGAGACCATTCCCTTAAAGGACTGGCCTTAGGTATTTATCTTCCTTTCATTTCACCAGGGCGAAGACTTCACTTTCAGGGAGAACAATGTTCATTTGAAGTGGGGTAAACTTCTGAATGTCTGTACCTCAGGTGCTGGGTGTGTAGTCTCTTGCAGAGCCACTGCTGAGCTCTGGTTGTGTCTGTGAGAGAAGGGACTGCAGGGCCCAGCTGTGATGTTTATACCTGTGTGGTGGGAAGAGACACACCCATACCAGCGCACCTGCACTGACTTCCCTTGTGAGCAGGGTCAATAGTGATCGCAGGCACCCAGCAGTTAAGACTTGGGTTGTGTATGGCTATGTGATGACACTGGGGATGGATCCAGCTCCTCCTCTGCTCTGATTTCCTGTTGGGTTTTGCAAAATTTACATAGATTCACATTTTTACATGTGGACTCAGTGGGAGCTGATGCACATCTTTTTCTTTGTTGCTACTGGATCTGGCCATAAATTGTCAAACAATTCTTGAAACTCCAGGGAACTGCTTGTGTTTGATTGCCAAGTGACTCAAAAAGCAGGGTGGCCATGGAGTCAGCAGCACATGTTGGGATGCAAGCTCAGGGTTTGAAAGCTGTTGGAGGAGAGACAGAATTAGCAGAGGCTCACTTTTTGGTGGGCTGGTCTCCTTCATCCCTGCATCTGCCCTGTGTCTGCTTCAGGTCTACGTGTGTAACAGCTACCCCCTTCTCCAAGTGCTTCTAGTACCCCCCACCTTGCCTTAGAACACACTGCAAGTGCTCCAGATCTCCTTCATTTCCTGACTGTCGGCCAGAGGAGATCTCTAGGCTGACAGACCCTTTGCATACATGAACAGCTTCCCAAGAAATTAAGGTCAGAGTCCTGCATGAGATTTTGTTAGGGTTGGCTCATGGCTTTAAGGTTTGTCAGAGGACCGATCACGTAAGACAGTTTTCATTTAGGAGCAAGCTGGAGGTGATTTGTCCCTCTCATCTGCATAGCATGCATCTTGGATCTGCACCTGGGTGACTCACTGAGGTTTAAGTATATGCGCAGGAAGTACCTAGCTTCTCTTGAGTTAATTGGAAATGGTCACTTTTGGTATGCATAGCTCCTCCATCAAAAAACCCCAAACCCCGGCATTTATCTTTTAAGTTATGCTGCAAGTCAAAGAAAAGGAAAAAAAAAACGTGATTGTAGCAACTGTAGAGAGGATGATTGATACAGGTTTGTTATATATACTTAAGCTATTACAAAAAATCTCATAAATCAAAACCCTGTGTGAGTCAAGCAGGAGCTGTTTATAAAGCATCCCTCACAACATTAATTCCTGCTTTCACTGCCCCTTTAAAAACAGCTTTCATCCTGAAAAACTTCTGCCTTCAAACTTGGCAGTTTTTTCAAGAATCATCAATAGCTATGCTTGTCATGCTTTGCTACCTCCTTGTCCTGAAACCTAAGCCTCTTGGTCTGCTTTCCCATTTCAGAGCACAGAAGAGGTTTTGCAGTAGATTTGAGGGTTGTCTAGGGCAAGGATGTTAATTTTTTCAGCCATGGCTCTGACTGTGTGGCAGACTACACAGAATGCCCGTGCTCTGCTTTTGGTGGTTTTTCAGTGTGGGGGTGGCTGGGGATGCCCCAAACCCTCCCTCGTGCTGAGCCTTGGGCATGATGGCTGCATGCTGCAGCCTGCACAAACCCCCGGAGTCAGGGTTGGCTTGGGCTGATACCAGAATTTATCCCTGGAAAGCCCTGCACCTTTGCTGAGGTTAGTTGCTCTTTCTCCCTGTGTATGTATGAAGAGAAGTGCTTTCTGTGCTGCCCTGGTGTTGGCCTGCTGGTGCACATGAGAGGGTGTGCAGGGAAGTGTTGGGCTGCCCGGCACAGCCGGTGCCAGGTGTGTCACACGGCATGCCTGACACAGCACCCATCGCTTTTGCTATGTCATTTCTGTATTTTCTTGAAATTTGTCTTGCTGCTCTTCCTGTCGCTTTACCAAGTTCTTTCTTGTTTGTTCTTTTTCCTGGGGTTGTTAGATCACTGGGGGATGATCCAGCAGACCCCATGTGTGATTTGGCAGTACGAGTGCTGCTCCACAATCTCCCTGAGCAGTCTGTTGCAGCCTAAGCCCACTGCTGGCCTGCTCCTGCCCTCCCTGCTCGCCCACCTGAAGAGCACAACCATGTCCCGGTGCCTGCCCTCGGCTGGGGCTGAAACACAGCTGTCCCACGTGGGACACTTTCCCGGATGGGTTTCCACTGCTTCCCTGTGCAGACGTCAGTGCTGCTCTTGGGTTTCGGTACCCCAAAAAGGTCATGGTGCTGCAGAGGGGCCATATCAGTGCAAAGTGTTGTGGAAGGATTATTTCCAGTGTCATACAGGATGTTTTTAATTTTGACTTATTTTCAGCATCTATTTGTTTGTTCAGCATTTTTGAACTCTTCAGAAAGAAACTGTTCTATCCCCCTCATGATCAGAAATGTCTTTTTTTTGTTTCATTTTGTTTTCCCATATTCATAGTGAGAACAGTCTTCCTTGTAGATAACCTTCTCTTATCTCCCATCTAATTTCATTTTTCTCCTTTACACTTTTAGTGATCATTGTGCATTCCAGCCTGTGTGCTCTTCAGAGGTACCAAGTGTGAGTGCTTGGGCTATCTTCCCATGTGTCTGACAAGTACTTTGAACAAGGAGACCTGACATCTTGCTATCTTAGTAATCAATATGAGTTTCAGTGTTTTGAAGACTTAAAGTTGCAAGTGTCAGTCCTGTGCAGTTTCTGTATATTATGCTTATATTCTTCTGTGATGCTTCTGTAGTTAATTGAACGAAAAGTGATAGGGTTAATGAAAAGGTTAATGAAAAGTGATAGGGTTAATGAAAATCTGAAGGATCTTGTTATTTAATTTGACCTCAGGTGAAGGTGGGACCTGTGTTAAACCATGTACTCTGGCAGAGAAGTCAGGGAGAACTGTTTGTGGCAGTGGCTGTTTCAGTACTCTGTATAAATGAAAACAATTACACTTAGGCAGAATTTACCTGCTTTCTTATCATTGGCAGTTCAAAGCCCTCTTGCCATTTACAGCAGATGGGCTGGTTTGCTTTTTCTCCCAGCACTCATTAGCAAGATAGGGTAGAAGAGGCCTGGGATGTGGCGATAAGGGAGAGCCAGCAAGCATACTGGTCCTGGAGGCTGTGCTGGAGGACACAATGCTGAACAATGCTGAACTGCTGGTTCTGCGGGCAGGGGAGCGGTACTGAATGTCCTGCTGCCACGGGCGAGGCTGGTGCTCCTGACAAGCAGTCCTCCCAGTGTGTTCTCTGTGGGAGATGTGCAAGCTGCCGGTGCTGTTCAGGTGCACCAGCAAGTCTGGGAGGGCACTGTGCTCCTTCACAGCTCTGTTTGGGGTATGTGGCAAACGAAATTTTCCCCACGGGGATTTCAGCTGTGTTTCAGCAGGCTCTGCACCTGTCCTCAACCCTCAGGGCCTTTGCTATATGCAGTCCCAGCTTCATATCTCTGCAAGATGCTTTGAAACCTGAAGCGTTTTCCAGAAGCGTTGCCTGTGTGCGCTGACATCCAATGTCTGTCCTGCCTTTCGCCTCTCAGTGCTGACATCTCCATCCTTCTGGCAGGAGGCAACAAGGTCAGCCCTGCGGGGCTGTGCTCTGGTCCCAGATGGGCCCCTGCTTGCAGTCTAGCCTGCGTTCCTGGGAAGGGTCTCTGGCTGCCTGTGGGAATAGTTGTCCTCATGTAGCCAAGACAGATACTGCCATGTGTGTGGCAGGTGTGGGTATTTTAAGCCATTACAGGGAATTTAGCAGCCTGGGGTGGGTTATTCTCTGCCTTCCTTCCTACTCCTAGCTCCAGCTCCTTCCACAGCAGAATGGTCAAAACTACATGTGACCTATGAAATCCAGGTTAGTCATGGTTCATGCACTGCAACCTAGGGCTTCAGTAGCACAGTACATGTCCAGATCTGAGTCCAGGCTGCTTTTCTAGGATCTCCCACATCAGTGTTCGTGAGTAACTACATCTGCCCTTCTGTATGCCTAAAGGAAGGGCAGGATGCTGGACACAGCTCATAGGCTGGCTGGTGTGTGGCTGCTGCCTGCCAGCCTTGTAGCACAGGGAGCCCTGCACTGACTGCTGCAAACTGCTGAAGCATGGGATTGTTTGGTCCCTTCACCTCACTCAGCCAAACCCACTGAGCCACATTGCCCCTGCTTCCTCTCCACCCTCCTGGCTGCCCTTGGCTCTGGTGCCCACAGGCTGATGGTTGCTGCTTGGAGCAAACCAATCCAATGAAAAGCTGATTTTCACCCTCTCAGTTCCCAGCTCAGGGGGCCTCGGGGGCTGTTTCTGCCATCAAGAAGGCACTATCTCCTGGCACTTCACTTCCTAAGTGGCGAGTGGCAGGAATGTGAGTGATGCAGGAATTGCCATCACACTAGCGGGGAACCAAGCGTCTGACAAGATGACAGCTCTAAATTTAAGGGCTTGCTGTTGAGCAAGCATGTGTGCATTACTCTGCCCTTTTGTGACCAAGCTAAAGATAATTTTCCTATCTGAAACAGCAGCTATGTTGTAACTTGTATAAAGAAACTTCTCCACTATGGAAGAGGGATCATAAGAACATAATCTGTCCTGAGGGGACAAGCAAAGCTGGAGAGATGTGATTCAGGGTAGGGCGCTGATGCTCCACAGGAGCTGAAAAGAGACCATTTATAGAAACTCAAAAGCTGTTTGTCTTCTTAAAAAATGCACAATCCTTGCTGCTGTTTTTTGTAAATGTCACTCAGAAGAATAGCAAAACTTTGAGAAAAGTCGCTTTAAATTATCTAGGGCTCAGTACGCTCTGCAAAAACAAAGCCAAAAAATTATAAATGTACAGAGTGAAGTGGAACAGAAGGAGACTGCAACAGAACAGAGTTGGATATGCTTTTGTGTGTTATACTTTTAACCCACCTGCCCATTTTAAACACACTGACCTTTGTCTCTGCAGTCTTTCTGCTTGCAGAGGTCTAGTTAAATGCATGTGATTGTGTATGGCATGGTATATTAGGAGACATGGGCCAAACCTTGGGGTCAGCAGGGATTATGAAGATAGACCATTCACTTCTCTTCTTGCAAGATTGGCTTAGAATGTGCAGTAGCACACAGGTCAGCTGCTTAGCCGGCAGCAGTGCCAACATGTGTTGTCTCAGGGAAGGTGGGTCACTAAACAGCACATTTAACTTGCATCCTCCTGAACCTGAGTGGATAATACTTCCTGATCTTCTTGTGGGTTTAAAACATGGGAAGAAGTGCCATGCACTGTAGCCTTGTGGAGGTTTTCAGGGCTCAGAGGTACTCAGTGGTGCTACAAATCTGTTTTCCCATCTGGTGACAATGTTATCTGGAGTGCCATGTGCAGGGCAGTGTTACTGGGGGCTTGTAAGGACATGAGAGCTGCCTACTTTATGACTTCTGGTTTGTTGTTCTTCAAGGAAATAAATGCCTAGGACACTTCACTAACATCTAGCATTGCTTGCAGAAAGAAATGTCTGGGCAGGGTCCTGTACAAAGAACTTCCTCAGTCCTGTGCCATAAATCCGTGATGGGGCAATGTGCTGTTGGAGTTGTGCCGCTCTCATGTCCGTGGGCCATTATGTGCATGTAGGATATAAATGGGGGGCCCTGAGCAATCTTTTGAAATCAGCCATGCTTTAAGCATAAGTCTGCAACTCGGGGGTATTCAGTGTTCCCCAGCTGGGCAGGCTGCAGCATCATGCTTCACGTGTTCAGTGTTAACACTTCTTGTTTTCATATCAGGTTCTGTTTCAGCATATAAGTGAGATCCACGAGACTCCTCTAAGATGTCTTATAGAAAGGAGCTAGAAAAATATCGAGACCTAGATGAAGATCAGATCCTTGGAGCTCTGACAGAGGAGGAGCTCAGGAAGTTAGAGAATGAACTGGAAGAGCTGGATCCTGATGTAAGTAATTTTTAATTGAGACTCTAGGTAGTGAATCTTAGTAATTGTGTAGTAATTGTGGGGAAGTGGGCTGCATTAGTAATCTGTATTTCAGTGGCATCCTTTGCAGAGCCTGTACTTGGTGCAAGAGTCGAAGAAACTGGCTGCAGATGCGCAGAAGAATTTTTTGCCATTGGAAGCACAGTCTGCATGTGTGTCTTTGTTTCTGTTTTCCTGCCCTTTCCCGATGTGACAAGCAACTGGGACTTGCAGCACCAATGAGAGCCAGTGCTGGTGCAGGGCAATAATCCTGTGGAAAATTAATCTGTTTCTGCCCAGGCCACCTTGGAGGGCATGTTTTGCAGGTTGCTTGGTTTGAGGGTTTTCTGGGGTTTTTTTGGTATTTTGGGGGTTTTTGTAACAAACTTCAAATGGTCTGTATTTTCCTCCAGAAGAAATCCAAATCCCAGAGTTTTGCAAAGTGGGACAGTTTATTTTTAGCAGCCTACTAACATACGCAAACTTGGGGACTGCTGGTGCCAAGCTAGTGAAAGGTTTTTGGAGCCAGCACTGTCCTGTTGCAGGGGATGTGCAGAGCCAACTGGCAGGCCTCTGGCTTACGGCAGTGTTACTCGAGGAGCTTGGGCACTGCCAAGTGAGAAATTGTTCCTGCAACATGCAGTTAGTGTTTCTGGAGTAAATGATGGGTGGTGTAGATTGCATCATCAGTATTTTTAATTGCAATGCAGGAAAATATTTGAGAGCTGGCAAGCTAGCTCCCAGGATTAAGCGTATAGGCTGATGGGCTGGTTACAGCTACCTCAGAAGACACAGAGTCAGGCAGCATTCTGTGAAAGATAGAAATGTAGAAAGGTAAAATAATTATGGACATCTGTCAGTGCACATGTAGTCTCCTTGAAGATTGCATGGTTGCCTCCACAGCATGAGGCCTGAGGAAGCAAGCTGTCTCCTATGCCTCCCTGATTGTGCAGTTCACACACTTCTCCTCTGTTGCTCTCCAAGGTTGCCTGGGTCTAACTGCTTCCTATTAGTAATTTTCCTTCCCAGGCTTTTCACTGATACAGGTATAAATGATAATGAACTACTTTCATCATGCAGGCATGGAAAAAGCAGTGTGTTGTTCGGCATCACCTTGGATGTCTTAAAAAGTAAACATTGACTTCTATCCAGTAAAGCTTTAAAGAACATGCTTAGTGTCAAATCTGGGAATAGTCTTACTTATTGCATTAAGGCTGTTCTATATTTAAATATAAGCTGGTGTTTACGTGCCGTATGTGTCAGGCATGAACCAACTTCCCATAGTGGCTTATGTGACTAAATAACAAGGAAGCAGCTTGAAAAAGGGCTGAGGTTCACAGGGGTTTTGCTCTGCAACCAAGTGACCTCTGTGAGAGCCTCTCTGTAGTTTTGTGATGGATCGTGAAAGGCAGAAAAGACCACCACAACTCTCTGGTGCTCTGTGAAAGGTCATGAGATTTAACGGAACTGATTCTTGTTGGGATACATGGGGCATTGTGGGCACTTGGACAGACTCCTGTAGTGGGGAGAAGATGGCAGGGAGCTCCAGAAAGAAAGGGCTGGAGCTGATGTTGCAGAGAAACATCCACTTGGCAGCATTTGAAACTGAAGGGGGGAAGGAGCATCACATGTCTTGGATGATGTGGGAATCAGTGGGGCTGGATGAAGATAACATTTGAGACAAGGAGAAGCAAATTGTCCAAAAGTGTGGAAAAAGGATGGTGCGATGAAGTGTAGAGGGGAGAGTGTTTGGTGGATGGGGACTGTGGCCTGCAGAGATAACCTGTGTTTCTCACCTCCATGTCTAGAATGCACTGTTGCCGGCCGGGCTCAGGCAGCGGGATCAGACACAAAAGCCACCAACTGGCCCATTCAAGAGGGAGGAACTCATGGCCCACCTAGAAAAGCAGGCAAAGGATGTTAAAGACAGAGAAGACTTGGTTCCTTTCACGGGTGAAAAGAGAGGTATGGTCATCCTTTGCACACCATGCTGGGTGCGTCGTGATGAAGGTACAGTGGGTGCACAGCAGAAGGGTTGTGTCTGACTTGTGTTGATAAAACTTCTTTTTGACACTACTGGGCTGGTGAATCTGCTCTCTCTTCTGTCTAGCCCCAGGCCAGGCTTGCTGATAAGCTGGGATGTGCCCAAGAGGTCCCTGTGCTTGCTGATTTGGGCACCACCTGATACGCTGTTAAGTGCTGGACAGAAGTTGTACCACTGTGTAGCCTCTACCCATCCCCATGCCACTGTACCTGTATCAGGCTCTGGGGAAGAAACCATCTTCAGTCCTCTCTTGTTCCTCCTCTGCTCTGTTCTTCTGTGAGCTCCTCGTGTTATGCTCCATGTTTCACCATTGCCTTTCACACTCCATCCCAACACCAGTATGATCTGAGGAACTGAATCCCAAGTCTGCAGGAGCCAGCCATTTCTAGATGGATTACAGCCATATTCAAAAACCCCTTTAGGTTCCAGCAGACTTGACTTTGTGGGATGCTGCTCACCATAGAGAAACTCCACAGCTCTCCACAGCTGTGATGAGTCCCAGCAGTTCCCATCTAGTTTCCATCACCTCTTGACAATCCCAATCTTATTTCCCAGTCTCCTGCAGGTGGCTGGTTTGTGTCTTCCTGCACCATACCCTGCAGCAGCTGCTGCCCTCCTGCTCTGCATGGCCCTGAGGCCCGTGAGCAAGGGTTTTCCTCTGCCTCATTTCTTTCCTCTCCTGTCATCTTTTCCTGCTCTCCTCATATATGGCCTGTTAGCCAAGTGGCTTTCCTGTTCCCTTTAGAACTCTGAATATCATCTGACATGGGACATGGCCTGGTCAGTCCCTTCCTCTACATTCCAGGAGCTTCTGAGCAGCTTTTTTCAACTGTTGTGTCTCCTCTGTACCATGATCTCTTTGCAGTAGATCTAGTTGTGCACTGTTCATGCTAGTGGTTGCCATATATGAAAAAAGAAGTGCATGAAAATATGGGCATATGAGCATATTTCCTAACAGAGGTCTTTCTGAAAGGTGTCTCCTTACTGACTCACTTGGCTCTCTTAAGAAGAGTTTGTGTTAAATCTGTTTATTTAATAAAAGATGAGGTGGTATTTTGAGATTTTAAGAAAAGAAGTAGTGCTTGAGAGAAGTAAATGAGTAAATTGAATGCTACCATGAAGACTGGCTTGGTACCTTTCACATGTTCCCCAGTCCACTGTTGCTTACTCACCTTTCTAGCCTTGAAGGTAGAAGGAGTGTTCTGCAGGGGACAGAGGTATTTCAGGCATTCTGAGTCTGAAGCATCCTACTTCAGTCTGTTGTGATCTCAAATGTATTAAACATACTTTCATTTGTCTGTTGCAAGAAGACACTACTTACAGTGATTGTGAGCCAGAGATGGTAAATTACATATTCACAGTTGTGATGAAGCTGTAAATAAATCGCCACATTTGCAGTTTGGAGGGTGATTTACTAGTTTGCCATGGGAGATGTTCTCCCTGGCCGTGCTGCTGGGCCATGGAGTGGGAGTTGGGGTGTGCAAACATACTGTGTTATGACATAAAATGTCATTGTCATCATCATGCATGCACCATTTAATTTAAAGTTCTGTCTTGTAACAAAGCATGACTGAGATACAAAACTTTCTAAAACTTAGAAATTAACTTGAATTAGGTAATTAAAATTAAACTAGATTTAAACCCCAGAACTTTTGATGACAATGAAGGAGTTACTGCATGACAGCAGAATTAAGTTTGCCCTGTTTCTCTTGTTCCCTGCTGTTGTTGTGCACACCAGATGGTACATACAGTTTGCCCAACCATGCATCTGGTGGGACAGGGGTTCCAGATCTCCGCACCAAGCCAGGGCAGACATTTTGCTGCCGAGTACCCAGAAGATGCCTGGCTGCGCAGGCACATGACACTGCCTATTTTTGCGAGAGCAGCTGTGTCCCAGGAGACAGATTCCTGCCCTCTCTGTCAGAGTGGCAGCACACAGGCAGGAGAAGGGAGCAAAAGGCTGTTTATGGCAGCCTCCATTTTGTCCCAGGGAAGCCTGAGGTGCAGTTGCTTCTTCCTTGAGGCTAAATTTAGCCTCTTTCTGCATATCCCTGAGCAGCAGGATTGTTTCTCTCCTTTGGTGCTGCTGACTCTGGTTTCAGAGAGGTGACAAAAATAGTTCTGGCTGACATACTAGGCCTTTAGCACTCGCTATCTCTGCAGTGATCCGGGACTATTTTAGGGGAGGGGATTGCTTCAAAATGTTCCCAGATCCCTCCTACCCCTGTCCCAGCAATGCTGAATTCACCCAGCAGACTCCTTCCTGCCACGGTGTATTAAAATATCACAAGCCTCTCTTCTTTTGGGTAGTCACAGGTGGATGCTGTGTTGTAAAATCTCAGATCTGACCTGTTCTGCCTCTGAGAAGAATATGCTGCCCATTGGCAGCCTCAGCAGTGAGGAGCTGCGAGCAGCTGGGGTGGCCCATCAATCCTGTCCACTGCCCCATGCCTCCTGGGATGCAGCCAGCTCCAGCAGAGAAAGGGTCATGGCTTGCCCAGTGATCACCATGGGCAATGAGATGGGGGCCTGGCAGGGAGCTGACTGCATTCAAAGCTTCAGCCTCTTGTCCATGTGGGCACCCCCCCTAGGAAAAGGCCATGAGCAAGCAGCTAAGATGACAAGTTTGCATTACCAGCTGGACCTGTAGATTTGCACCTTTGAATTGTTGGGAATAGGTCTGTTCTTTGGCCTTTTGCTGTTCAGAGAGATAAAGCACAGGGGTCTCTATGTGCTCTGCCCTCTGCAGCAGGGTTGAGCTAGACCTGCTGCCCTAGGCCTGCTCCTCCTTTCATCCCATCCCTTCACTGAATGGCTGTCTCTGCCTGCTGCCAGAGCCCTCCACCACCTCCTTTCCACCCTCTTTTGACTAATGTGCCATCTGCCCTGCCAGTGTGCACTTGGAGTTAGCAGCAAGAGGTGTCTTGGTGGCAGGACTGATCCTGCACAGTGCTCGGTCCAGCCTACTGGCCCCTCTTGAGTGCTGTTAAACCTTCACCCCTTTTGTGCAGCTTTCAAAGAAGTGAAGACCTGCAGGGTCAGACTGTGCATGGTGTTGTGAGCGCTGTGCTGTGAATGGCCATGATCCTGTAGCGATGTGCTGTTGGGTTTCTGTAGATGCCATGCTGGTGGAAGGGCTCGGCTCTGCAGATGTCATGCAGGTTCCCCCTCCGTTTGCATCACAGCAGGACTTGGACTCAGCTGATGGAAAGGCATTCACTGTCTCCTCAGTTTTGTCTTGTGCCCCCTCCATCCTTTCTGCTTTTCAGACCTCACAGCATGGAAATGCGTCTGCATGGGTGGCTGTGAACTGGGTGCTGTAGCTATACTGAGAGTGACCTCACTTTGCGTTTATAGGAAAAGCTTGGATTCCCAAGCAGAAGCCGATGGATCCTGTTTTGGAAAGTGTGACTCTGGAGCCGGAACTGGAGGAAGCCCTTGCTAATGCCTCTGATGCAGAGCTCTGTGACATTGCTGGTAAAATAATTTAACAGTAACTGCGGGTTCAAGTTGTTCAACTACTAGGGTTTATTCTGTTCCTTTGTGGGTAATATCTATCTAAATGCTGTCAGTTCTGACAGAATTTATTTATTTGTTAAAAAAAGTCACTCAGCCTACGTGATTTAATCAGGAGTGTGAACTAAAGCTGAGGAGGGAGAAGAAGGCTTTTTCAAGAGAACAATGTGTGGTTTGATCTCCTCCTTTGTCTCTGCCACTGACTGTTGCTAATTCCAGCCTGTACTGTACATTCAAGACCACAGCTTTCTTCAAACCAAATCTTAAGAAACAGTCACACAGATCCAGTGAGAATGTGGATTTCTTGTGCAAACTATTAAAGGCTCTGTCACAATATAGCAATCTTTCAGTGGATGATCAGGCCTGATGGTTGTTAAGGAGCTTTTTCAACACATTTTAAGTGGTGAATTTCTTGTGATTTGCGTGGTCAGCCAGTCAGGTGACAATATTGATATCTTGCTGAAGCCCATCATGTGGACTTAGCTCTGTGCTGGGGATAGGACATGCCTTTGCCAAAGGACCATATGGACACCCTATGGTGCTTTACCAAGGTCACGTGGTCTGCTGGTCCAGCAGTCAATGAATATTTCAGTAATACTGGCATCTTCTTCCAGTTTTGTCTCCTTCAGGTTTCCACACTCCCTGGCAGTATCCTCCTTGCTTGAAGTCTGTAAGAAAGTCTGTAGAATAACTACATGGGCTGGACATCTTCTACATAATAATACCACATTTTGGCTTAAAAATGTGTTTCTGCTTTAAGGCTCCCAAACATAAGTACCCTGGCCAAGCATTGCATCTCTGGGTTTTGCTTTTTTACTGTTAATCCTAGAGTCCTATAAAGCCCTATCCTATAAAATCTGACTTTCTAAGCTCTAGATCTGTGCAGCAATTGTTGTCACAGGGAAATGCTGTTCAGGGCAGCTTGTTTTACAATTGCTGGGAGAATATGCAGCAGGAGTACTGATGTGACGCAAGCTGTGCTGAAAGCTCAATATTGACAGTGACAGCCTTGCTGCTGCTCCTGCTTGCTTAGCAGGGCTCATTTAGCAGGAGCTCATTCCGCTCCTGCCTGTTTAGCAGGGATCATTGTGAGCTGTGGTGTGTTGGATCCCTCCCTTGGCCAAGGCCAACGAGGGTGGCTCGCAGTAGCCCTGGAAGGGCTCCTCATCTTTGGTCAGGTGAGGGAGACAGAAATGGGGTGCTTTCATTCTGCTTGAGTTCCTTTGGAGAATACACTGTAAGCACTAGACTTAGAAACAGTGGGTCCCTCTTGTCTACCAACACAAACTTGAGCCCCCAAAACCTGTGGTCATGACAGCAGATCCTTGTCTCTCTCTGCAGTCCAGACACTCACACTCCTGGCTGCTGGAGAGATTTAATTGTCCAAATAAGCTGTGATTTGGGGAGTATCTGTGTTCCCAAAATGCTGAGCTTGCAAATTACTTTCCCAAGCTGTGTTGCACCCCTGAAAAAGCCATCTGCAAGAAAATGGCAGAGAGAGGGCCAGCTGAAATGCAGACAAGCAAACTCAAAGTGCCCAGCCTCACTCAGACTTTTAGATGGAGACTGCTTGGTTCTGTGAGATCCAGTTAGGAATGTGTTGGGGGCCATGGGGAAGTTCACTGACGCAGTTTGCTGCTGGCTGTCCAGCCTGTGCAACCCAGACACATAGTCACAATGAGCTGTCACCATAACTGATCTCATTCATGTGCTAGGCTTCAAGGATGCCTTTCTCCTGTTAATTCCAGCCCTTCTTGGCCAAAGCAACAGAACATGGTGACAGACTGGTACCAACAAGCCTAAAAAGTGCCTTTGTAGTGGCATGCTTGGATTTTAAGGACAAGTTTATTATTTTCTCAGCTGTGTCTATCCAGAGGTCAAGACTTGTTCAAATGTGTGTGTTTTAATAAGTATTTGTGTGTCTGCATTTTTCTTTAGAAAGTCATCTAGATATTAAAAAAAAAAGTTGTTGATTAAAAAGTCAGTTTATTTTCAAACATCATCTTCCTGTTTGTACCAGGGTTACTTTTAGAAACAAACTCTTTGCCCAAAAGTTCTTAAGTCACTGACTTCTTATTGGTCATTTGCAGCTGCCAGAAATGTCACCAGAGCCTTCAGACATGGTTCAATTTGCATTTGCTTATTGGCTTTGCAGTCTTGAGACACAAATGAGATGACTTTGGCTTTTGGGTTCTTACAGCATTTGAACTATGTTCATACCGCCACTCTCTACATTTTGACCAAGCCAGCAGAGCTTCAGCTTCTCAGTGTCACTTTCCAAATGTACCAAGTTCACCTCCCCAGCTTGCTGTGAGTGAAAACACAATGTGTGATGCCCCTCTTCAGGTGACAGTCACCTTCTGTATTGCTGCCTTGGGGTCAGTTTGGCTCCATGTGGGGCACAGCTCATCTCCAAAACTGGGCTGTGGAATTGTGTGACACATGGCCGGTGGGCAGGGGTGACAAGGATGTACAGGCTCCTGCTGGACTGGGCCCCCTACACTGAAGCCTACCAATGGCATTTTTTTGAGTTTTTTACTGTCTTCTCATTATTTTCGTGTGATGCTGAGTGAGGTAGGCTACTGGGAAGCCTTTAATGTTTGTTGTCCACAAGATGATGTTCCTCTTCTCCTGTGGATCAGGCTACATTGGAATAAACAAGGGAGCACATTTAAGCACTGTTGTGTATTTATGTCAGCCCAGAGGCTTTTTCCTACTTTTATATGTTCATCTGTGCTTGCACAGGGAAAGTTAGTGTGCTGTGAACTCCCATCCCTGGCAGCATATGTGTCTTTTCCTGGTGCTGGAGCTTACAATGTCATGTTCTCCCTTTCTTTCTCTGTAGCCATCCTTGGCATGCACACCTTGATGAGTAACCAGCAGTACTATGAGGCACTGGGGAGCAGCACCATTGTGAACAAAGAAGGGCTCAACAGTAAGTAATTTATGTTAGCAGGCTGCAGTATTTGGCTTTGAAGCTGCTAACAGAGGCAAAGTGGTCATTATTTTTAGGCTGAAGGTTAGAGCCGTGCATGTCAGAGCAGCCTGTGATTGCTGGGGCCATCTCTGGTTCATCCTTGCCCTGTGCCAGCCAGTGCAGTCTCAGCCACTTTGCTGGTGCCATCGGGAGCCAGCACAGCCCAGGGGACAGTCCCATGCGGGCAGTGTACCTTCTGTCACCCAGATTTGGATGCTGGCAGCACATAGCAGCAGGCACTGGCTGTCCTGTGCTGGGTGGCCCCAGTGAAGGGGCCTCTCATCTTGTGGCTGTTTGTCAGCTCATGCTTCCGTCTCTCCACTTCTGGAAGAGGATGAACACACTCAAAGAAAAGATAGTGCTACTCAGGGTGCTTTCTTTTCACATCTTGCTTTTCACTTGCAGGTGTGATTAAGCCCACACAGTACAAACCAGTTCCTGATGAGGAACCAAACTCAACAGATGTGGAGGAAACTCTGAAACGAATACAAAGTAATGACCCTGACCTTGAGGAAGTTAACCTTAACAATATTATGGTATGTTCTCCTTTCTACCCTTCTCTCTTCGTAACAAGACTAAGAGTCTGGTACACAGAAGGCAGACACTGAGTCTGTTTTGCTGCACAGAACAGTATCATAACACTGAATGTAGCCAGACAAGAAACACCAGCGCTTCCCATCTCCACTGTGGGCAGCAGAATGGATTGTTACCTGCTGTGGAACAAAGGCCTGGGGTTGGTAGCACAAGGACTTCTCTTAAGTGCCTGGAAAAATAGAGCTGTGTCGAGAGTAGTCTGGGGAGACCCAAAACTGGCTGTCTGGCTAAAGCCATTTTAGGCTGCTTTAATGATTTAGACAGGCATTTTTGGTGGAAGGTGTTGCAGTGGAACCCCTGTGCCCCCCTGGGTCCCTGCCATGTGACTCTGAGATAGCTGGGTCTGTCTAATGTTCAAGCAGCCCGGGCTCTGATCTGGTTGGTTGTTTATCCCAGACCCGCCCCTGGTATCCCCTTCTTCCCCCTCTGTGACAAAACCAACTGGACACAAAGCCTCGCCCTCTTACCCCGGCCGACTCTCGCCGAAGGTCGGTACTTTGTCCCCTCCCAGGACAGAGGGAATAAATGACTTAACACCATAAAGGAGGTTTGAGTTATATTTCTCTTCTCAACTTCTGGTGAGTAGCTGTCAGCTAAACTGGCTTAAAGTGGGGCTGCCTGTCGAGGAATATTTAGGCTGTTTGTAAATGGTTTAAGATATTCAAAGACATAAAGAGGCAAGCTCGCCACAGAAATTAAGCAGTGGACAAGCTAGTCAACCACCAGAGGAAGGGATGTTGATGTATATTATAAGATGGCGAGAGAAAAAAAGCTTCATAATCCAGATGCTTGCTATGAAAACGTGAAGAAGCCACCCTTCTTGCAGATGACTCTGTCCATGTCCCACCCATCCCTTCTGTGGAGCTCTTTTACTTCTTGTAGAAAGCAAATCAGGTCATAGCACCACTTTTTGTGTTGCCTTTGGGACAAATACACACACTAAAAAATACAGGTCCTATTTCATGGTGTCTGTTGAATGATGACACAGCTAAACAGCAAGAACATGATTAACTCCACCTGCACATGAAAGACATTTTTGCCATGCTACCTGTGCCTTTCTAAAACAAAAGTATTTTTATTTTCATGTATTTGATCCAGGCTAGTAACCCTTGAGGACACAAGTCTAAGGATCTGGCAGGCAGGCACTATTTTTGTGTGTTGGACTTATGACTTTGGGATGGGATTTGGAGAACTGGGGAGTGACAGTGGAGATTCTAAACTGCCGGGTGTTATGTTACGGCTCTGTGGATGACGTTGAGTATAGATGATTCCACGTGGTGGGATCCAAATGGCATGGCAAGATGTCCAAGGTGAGGATGCCGCTTATAATTTTGGGTGAAAATCTGTGCATCTGAAAAGGGTGTCTAAGTTCTTTGTAAGTGAAAAATACTCATTTTGAAGGAACTCAGAAAAAGCAGCATGGATTTTTTTTCTGGGCTGAGACATAGCGTGGCAAATGTTAGCCTGTGAGATGTTGTATAAAGCAGTCAGAGGTGTTTGTGATTTGTGTTACAAGGAGATCATTTCAGGCCTTTCTGGATCAGTTCCCATAGGTGGAAATTTTCTGAACTGCAGGAGCAGTGCTTTGTAGGCTCACGGATCCTGGTTACAAACATCCCCCAAGGCCTGTGTTCCTAAGTAGCTGAGATTCTGGGCAATTAAAGAGCAGAGATGTGGCTTCAAATCAAGGCAGTGAGCTTTCAGCAGCATACAAAATAGGATGAAGACATTGCCATGCTCCATAGAACATGCTGTTTCTGGCAAGGGAACTTTTAAAAACATTTATCAACCCCTTCCTGAATTACTTCAGTGCATTTGGTGATTTCACCTTGATGAGACGTTAAAAGTATCTTCTAAATGTATTTCATATTCATTGCATACAGATGATGGCCTAACATATGCTTTCTACGTTTCTTGTCACAGAATATTCCCATACCAACTTTAAAAGCTTTTGCAGAAGCACTGAAAAACAACACATATGTGAAGAAGTTCAGCATAGTTGGGACACGGAGCAATGATCCTGTTGCTTTTGTAAGTATTGTGCGCTCATCATCCCAGTGTTGTGACAGGAGCTGTTCTCAGGCAAGGTATTTTCAGCATTACTGACTGACTGCTTCAGCACCGTGTGTTGGGTTTGGCACATTTCACACCTCTGGCTGTTTGGTGCAGGTGCTTCAGTTTCAGGAGCACTAGTGGAAGCCAGCAACAGACAGGCTTTGGTTCCTTCACTTCATTTTTAATCTGTGGAGAATTCAGGATGCAGTCCTAAATCCATGCAGTTTCATATTTGTCCTCTAGGATCTCCTGGAAAAGGAGTGTGAGACAAGAACCCATGTCCTAGAAGCATTTTCTAAAAGCAGTTTGTCTCTCTCTCTGGAGATTTGTTTCTGTTGGTACAAAGGTGGTGCACACCTGCTGCTCCCCCCACATCTGTTCCAACTCTCTTTCCTGTATTCTTTGTGCAGACGTGCGCAGAAGCAGGATCTCCTCATGCGTGGCCTCTGTAGGTGATAATGGGAATTTCTGGCTGCTGTGAGTGATCTTAAATATCAGTGGGGACACAGAGAGAAGCCAGCCACTCTGCCTGGTTTTCGTGGTGCCTTCCAGGCTGCATCTTTGCATCCTTCTCCAGCACCATTGCAGCCAGTTTTTGCTCTTAGTCACCCAGGTTACCCCTGCCTACCTCCCCAAACACACACATGTGTGCACACCACTTTCCTGATAGACAAATAAACTTTCTAGAGGAGAGGTACTGCTCTTAAATTATTTCAGGCACTCTGGACTGGGGAAAAAGCCTGTGCAGACAGGACAGGTGCTGTCTGAAAGCTTGAGGGGTGCCTGTGCTGGGCTAGGAGAGCTGTGGGGCTAAGTGCTGTGCGTGCAGGTCAGCTCTGCCATGAGCGCCTCCCCTTCTGGTCCTTCTGTTTCATGGTGTAAATGGATCCTCCCTTGCAGTTGTATGAAGTGACATCATCTGATCAGGTTTGGGGCATTATGAGCATTCCAGCCACTTCTGGTCTCACCCACTAAGGGAAGCAAAAATGATTAATATGATTGTGATGCTGCTTGGAGGAGGACCTTGGATGTGGAGCATCCCTTGTTCGAGATACATGTTTCTCTCTCTGCATGTTGTAATGGGAAGCATCTCAACCCTGTGCAGTGCAGGCAGGGACTCATCAGAATGGAGGCAGGGCCAGTGCAGGCCAGGATCCTTGTCATGACCATGCTGGCTTTAGAAGAGGGACAGATGAAGCTGTCACAGGGCAGCTGCAGGTATGGACTGTCACCTTTTGGAGTCGCCCCAAGTGTTTGTCCTTGCGAGGTTTTGCTGTGGCCTCCAGCATTGCTCATGTTTAAAAATCCCCCTGCAAGAGCAGGGAACCCCTTCACTCCCCAAATAGCACTTCCATCTGGTGGCAGTGAAACTGCTTAGCAGATGTTTCATGTGGGATCCTCCCAGAGGCCTCTGGAGGTGAAGGGAGCTGAAGCCCTGCTGCCCTGCGGTGCTCTGCCCCTGCCTGTCTGACTGCCAGCTCTTTCTGCCCACCTCTGTCCACAGGCCCTGGCAGAAATGCTGAAGGTCAATAACACACTGAAGAGCCTGAACGTGGAGTCAAACTTCATTTCTGGGTCAGGGATCTTGGCTATTGTCGAAGCACTCGAGGGCAACACGTCGCTTGTGGAGCTGCGCATTGACAACCAGGTAAAGCGTGTGTGGGTGACAGCTCTGATCAGGTGAGCGGGGCCTGCATGTGGGGAGCTGAGTGTGCCATGACACACAGGCTGTGGCAAGTGAAGCTCCCCGAGAAACCCAGAGCTTGAAGCAGCTGAGCTATGGGGAGCTCGGAGACAGCTGTTTGGGAGACCAAAATCTCAGTTTCTCCAGATGTCCATTAGCTGCTAATCTGTCTAAGAAATAAAGACTTAAAGCAAAAGGAGTTGTGGGAATGTCTGCAGGAGGAGTTGAAGCCACTTGGTTGTAGCATGTGTACAGGAACAGGCCAGCAGTTTGTTTTACCAGCTGCAAGTCAGAAATGTCAAATGAACCACAGGTCCAGAGAAAGATCTGTAATCTCCACCCCTTCTCTTTAAGTGCTTGCTCTGAATCACCCTCTAGCCTGAACAGCTTGCTTTCCTGTTTTCTGTTTTCAAAAGAGTCAGCCCTTGGGCAACAAAGTAGAGATGGAAATCGCGAATATATTGGAAAAGAACACCTCCCTCCTGAAATTCGGGTACCATTTCACTCAGCAAGGTCCCCGGCTTCGAGCCTCCAATGCCATGATGAATAACAACGACCTGGGTGAGTCAAGATGCTGCAAGCCAGGAAGCCTGGGAAGGTCCTTCAGGCATTTCCTGGTGGGATTAGGGCAGAACTGCTCACATTAAAGATGTGTAGGAATCAGAATGTGCATCTTGAAGGGCCTGATGATGCTTTGCCCCTCAAGGAGGAAGGCAGCCTGCACCAACCGGTTCCTTAATGCAGCTGCTGACAGCCAGGCAGTGTTTTTTACAGTAACAGTGGGAATTGTTGGGAAAGAGCGAGAGCTGTTAATGTGGTTCAGTACAGCTTGTGATACAGCATGTGGCACATGGGTTATGAGCTGCTAGCATTTGTGGTTCTTGCCAACTGCTTGCCTTCCTCCAGCTTCATTCCCCCTTTAACAAGGAGATGAAAAGTAGTAGAGTTGAACTTTGACAGCAATTAAGATTTGGCCCATCCCCTTCAGCAAAACAAGTTGGAACTGTTTCTATGGATATGTGGGAAGCCACGTGGCTTATGAGTTATCTATGTACCCTCAATGAAGTGATCAGAAATGCTTGTGAAGCAAAATGCAGGCAAGTCTGCAAACTGCCATTTCAGCCAAAGCACGTGGCAGAGGCTTTCCATTGCTTGGCTACAAGCTGCCATTGAGCGCAGGAAACCAGGCCAGCAGAGCAGTGCTGAATGCAGCTAACACACCCACCATGCTGTACTTGGCAGCTGTCATATCTAGGCAGATGATAAATTTGTCATGTTTTAAAAAAAATTAAAAAAAGCAATCCTGCTTTAGCCAGTACTGTGCTCCTTGGAAACACAGCCAAAGCACAGGGGTATGAGCCAGCTCTTCACAGATCACACAAAATACTCAGTACTCACTGAGTTCACTGGATATCCATTCTGCCTGTGGTTGCATTCCTGGTCACTCGAGCACTGCACTGGGAAAGACTTTCTGTCCTTTGGAACAGAGTATGGTTTTTAATGACTCTGCAGCACTTGGCATTCAAAGTAATCAGCCTGAAGATTTAAAATCTAGTATATTGATTGTTCCTGCTGTTAAGGGGATGAATTCACAACTTCCCTTCCATGTAAGAGTTGTGTATTTTGCCTCTTTGACCACTAAGATCTGCATTTTTTTGTCTGATTTGGTTGTTTGCAGCTCGTATTCATCGGTCTGATGGTCTCTGGCAATAGCATCTCAGCTCTACACCTGGACAATGTATAAGTAAAGAAAAACTTTAATTTCCTCCCTGTCAGCAATAGCCCTCTGCTTCTGTGCTCTACTCCAATGTTCTTGCCTATCAACTGATGCTACATGATATGGTTTTGGTGCCATAGCTTCTATTCTTTAAGATACTCTGTGTGATCCGACTGCAAAGGCTTTTATGCTCATCCTCATGAGCTATTATCTGCATTCTCTTTATACATTTTTGTTGGTTTTTTTTTTTTTTTTTGCTGTTTTTTGAAAAGTCATGAGTGTAGGTGTCAAAGAGGTGTAAATCAAGTTTTTAAGACTAGATACGAGACTGTTTTGACCATGTTAACCATGATCAGAGGACTGGAGCCCAGTGGCTTAGGATAAGAAGAAGTTTTTTTGGTTTTGTTTTTTGTTTGGGTTTTTGGGTTTTCTTTTTTTTGAAAAGGCAAATTTGTGATTTGAAAAACAAGCCAAGGAAAAACTGTGGCATCTGTTTCTTGCTGTCTCTTCATCAGTCAGATGATGCACTGGCCAAAATCCAGTTACAAAGACAAACTGTGAAATATAATTAACTACAGAATAAGGGAGATAGGGCTGAAAGTAGCTTCTGGCCTTAAAAAATCATAGGGAGACAAACCTCATCTTCCTTGATTTTATTGTGTAAGACTGTGTCTGCTGCTTAAAGCAGGAATTCAGAAGCTGATGCTATCCTGTTTCTTTCCTGGCAGAAAGTAAATCTCTCAGCTCTTTCTACAGCTATTAAGGCAAGCCTGCCATCTGCATTCTCCGTTGCCATGACTGACTCCTTTATCTCCTCTTTTTCAGTGAGGAAGAGAAGACTTGCAGAGGTGAATGGGCCTATTTTTCCCAAGTGCAGAACTGGAGTGTAGTTCCTGACTATGGAGGTTGTGCCTGGTGATCTGTGCTGCACTGTGGAAATCTAAAGGCAATAAGTGCCTTGACAGAGTAGTTGTGGTGCCTCTGTTCTGTTTTATGCACTAACAGTTGAAGTTAAATAGTGGCTGTAGTTTTTATGAAGATTTTATCCAGTAGGACTGTTGATGTTTTCTATAGAGTTGGAAACTATTCAAGCCAACGTGTCAATTTTATGCAACCTCAGTTTAAAGTACAATCCAGTGTTAAAGGGGATTAATTTTTCTATAAACTTGCTGCACGGTGTTTCATGAAGTTAGGATGTGGTATGCATGAGTGAAAGATACAGTTGTTTCACACAAATTATAGAAGTATTACAAAAATACTTTATTTTTTTTTCAAAGTTGATCTCAAGTAACTACAGAGGAGTAACTAGTTTAACAAGCACTTCTAACATTTGGAAACATGGCTAATTTCAAGAATTGTGAATTACAATTTTTTACCAACATTTGCTGAATCATTTAATTGGAGATGCTGTTTAAAATGCATCCCAGTGTATCTTAGGAAAAACTGATCTCCACCCCCTGATTAAATGGAACTTAAGGCCACCAAATATTAAAACAGCATCTCAAAAAGCAGGTGGTTTAGATGGGTCAATATCCTTCAATCCCAGACAAATCCTAACCCCCAGAGATGGCCAAACTAATTGGCAGATGGGAACCTTCTCCTCTACTCCCCACTCCTTTCAGTTTCCTCATGTTAAAAGCGTTTGTCCAGATATTCACTGGAGACAGGTCAACCTCTCTCCCTTTGCTGTTTTGTCTAGATGCCCATGTCCATTAATTAAATTTTGTTCTGCTAGGAATAATTTCTTTTACTGCTGTTCTTATGTCCACATAAATGCAAGAATAAATGTGCTTTAGAAAAGCTGTGAAGTGAAATACCCTAAATCTGAACTTACACTAAATATGATCTCACAGCTTTTTGTCAGTCTGCTGTCATCATCTAGCCTGGGAGGAATTCTCCATGGGCTTGTGTATCTCCTAGAGCTGCAGTCTGCAGGACTGGACCCAGCAGATCCAAAACTCCCACTGTGAATGTGGGTGGGATCCTGCTCATTAGGAAGTCTCTGTGGAAGACACATTGCTGTACTGAAACCTTAATCTTGGGTGGATGACATATCCTATAAAATATTCTCTCTTGCTAGAAATCTGCCTTTAAAGGTCTGTTAAGGACTGAGGTTTTTTCAGCCTTTTACATACATTCTGGCAGAAGTCCCACAGATTTCTTCAGAGCTTGTACACAAACACCACTGATGATTTAGTTCTGACCAGCAAAGCAGAGAAACACTATTTAGCAATGTGGGAAACACACTTGTTGCTCTTCAAATCTTAATAAATGTGCCTGTGGCGTCATATGAAATGCTTCACTATAGCTTGTTTCCTCCACTATGCAAGTTCTGTATCAGAAAATGAATGTGAAAGAAAAATACTCGAAAACATATTAAAATGAAAAAAATTGCAGACTTAAGAAAGTACTTTCTTCTATGTACACTGTGAAGACTTTGAAATTACCAACTAAATCATCAAATTGGAGCCACGAAGTTTCAGCTGAACCATCCACTCAGATTTGCATGACACAGGCTCAGCTCTTCCCTTGGTTTTAGAATGTAAATGAATCTCATCCTAGTGGTTACTAAGAAACACAGCCATGCAAGGAAATGCATTCTGCAGATCAGGGAGCACTACCATGGAAACTACTACAGCCAAAAAAAAAAAAAAAAAAACAAAAAACCCCCCCAAAAAAAACCCAAGAAGAACTTTGTCTGTAGCAGCACCCAAATTAACCATGCAGGCCAAAGATATCTTAAGCTGTCCGGATCATTCCGAGTTCCTTGGCTGATCTCACAGAGCTGTTTTGCTGCAGGATGCATCTGACAGCTGAGGGCGGTGCAGCAGAGACAGGCAGTCCTGAGGCATCACACCATGTGGTGAAAGGCTTTAAGCTGTGCAGCAATGGAACTAGAAAATGGTGATACTTAGGAGCAAATGTATCAGTGTTTGGCCCAGCAGCTCTCCAGGAAAAGGGAGAAAGAGCCATCTGGTGACTGCAGCATCTGACAGTCACAGCCCATCCTGCTGAAAATTCTTCCCTCTCCTGGAGCTCACGTGCCTTCTCTCAGACATTACTACTGAGATGCCTGGATGCCACCACACAGCTTTTCACATCACAAGTCCTTACTTGTATAAATCTGACAAAACTAACCCAAAAAACAGCATAGAGAGCCCTTATGGGCTAGTTTGCAAGAAGCAGGCTAAGAATGTCTCTTAGACCCCTCTCTGTAGCAGAGGTAACATGGCTTTATGGGACTCCTGTACATCTCAAATCCTCCTCCTCCCTTGCCTTAGGGCAGCAAGGACCAGAAGAGGGCTCATGGCTCCCCTCTGCCTTTGAGGTAGAATCTCTAGCTGCGAGGAGCTCTTAGATTTGTACCTTGTAGCCAGGTCTACCATGTGGCAGACTAGTTAGGTTTCAGTGTTTATCTCTGCAGAATTAAGCACCTCCAACATAACATGTGAAGTGTATTTGTGCAGTACTTGAAAAATTATAATGGAAGCACTAAAGGTTATTTATCATAGATGTTTCAGAAGTTTACATATAAAATACAGTTGTTGCCATCCTGTACTGATAAGTGATACAGAAACAGCATTACAAATTGATTACAGCATTACAGACCTGCTGACAAGACTAAATTACAAAACTGTGGTTTTTTCAGCCTAATGCAGGAAGATCACAGGGGACTCCCCATCGGTGCTCTAGACCAGACCTGCAAGCAGAGCTTGCATGTTTCTTCACAAATACTCCAGTCCTCAAAACCACAGAGGTTAATCAGACTTGTGCTGAAGGTGCCTACTGATGGGAATTCTCCAATTTCTTCTCAGGGATTGGTTGTTCAGAGATTTCCTATTAAATACTATCTTAGAAAGATCCCCAAAGGAAGTATTCCTAAGCTTCAAGGTTTTGCCTCATTAATGGAACTGTCATGAGGACAGCTGATTTCATGGCAGCAATACTGGAAGCAAGAAGAAATGTTTGTCATGGCTTTAATGGAACCAGTGCCCATGTATTTAAGTTGCTAGTCAAGCCAACAATGAGGCCTTGCTGAATTAATAGCACCATGGGAGAAAGTTACAATCTATATGAAAATAACATAGCCCTGTTATTAAGCAACTGCAGAAACCTAAAAAACTCTTTTCTTGCTTTTAAAATCATTTGCCAGTAAACAAAACCCCAAACCCAGTGACTTTGATGTCCTAATGACTTACTGTTTAGTTCCCAGAATGACAGTAAAGTTCAAAGACATTTTTCTGTCAAGACACATCTTCCGCACTATTAATAAATCCTTTCTGTACATTCTACAGCATCAGGCACACAAAACAGCACGTGGGGCAGTATTTTAAGCTCATCTGCTGTAGGTCCCTTCAAAGACAATTTCTCCACTGACAGGTGCTGGAAATTACACAAACAGCTTGCAGCTTTTAAAAAACTCAACTCATATTTAAAAAACACAAATGCTCCCCAGAACTTGAATTATTTAACTTGGATAAAGGATCTTGCAGTCTTCTCATGGCTGTTGCTGACATTTATGCACACATGCCATCAATTCCAGTGCCATGACGCTGGTATTTTGACAGTCTCTGTGTTTCCCTCTTTGTGTGTCTGCTTCAGCATGCTTCAAGCTGTCAGGTTTTTTTAGTGCAAGCAGAGCTGAGCCCTGCATATTTCATACACTGACAAGTTGAAGGGAAAAAACAGATCTGAGGGAGACTGAGCACTGGAAAGAAGATTGGGTTCGCTGTTCATCCTACAGGTCACAACAAGTATGGCTGGGCAAACAGTATCTCTGGGCCTTTGCTCCAGCTCCTTATGCTGCCTTTCAGCCAGTTTTACAGGAGAGTTAAGTCAGTAATTCCAGGTAATTTCACCTTGCTTCTCACTGGTATTAAGCAGGAGATGCAGATAGATGGTGTGCATGTGGAATATATCTTCAGGATCTAATCTGGTCACATACCTACACCAAACTGATAAATCTGCTGTTTGCACACCTTACTACAAGCTGTCAATGCAGATGCATGATCCTTGGAGAGGTCAGACAGGTTGATCTCCATGCAGGAAGAAAAAAATGGAATTGTTCTTAAGTTCTTTCAGTTTCTTTTGAATTGTGAGCAGCTCTGTCACATTGCAGATACTCTGCTCCAAAATCCCCATGGTAAAGGCCACACTACAAGACTGTACCCAGGGAGAGTAATCCTGTAGTGCTGGTGATGGATTGGGCACTCTGGTAATTTACAGGCAAGTAATGGATGGTTTTGAGGGCATACTCTGTGTTTAAAGGCAGCATATGAACAGGACTTTCCAAGCCAACATATTTTCATAATTTCCAAACTTAACTGATTAACAAATAAGAGATCTGGTTACGTAAGCCCTTCACATGAGCACATGCCAGATGAGCCAATGAAACAGCTTAATCTTTCCCTGTGTCCAGAATCCTTGAGACATTTTCAATTGGTACCCTTGGCCGTCTCCTCGTACACTCACATTCCTCCTTAAGCATCTGTCCTGAAGCCCTTGAAGTCACCTTGAGCTCCTTCTCTTGACAAACAGGACAGCAAGCTGTAAGACCTTTGTTGCAACAACTTGGACATGTCAGGACAAGCTGCCGGCAGTGCTGACTGGAACAAAGTTTATACTGGTCCCACAGCACCCCACAGTATCTGCATGCTGAAGGGAGGAGGGAAAATAAAAAGTTAATACCCATACTGCTCTGGCTGTTCCTTTGCAGAGGGCTTGTCAAGGCAGCAGGGGGCTGCCAGCTCTCATTTAAGTGACTACTGTCTTGCAGGTTTTTAATTCCTGTTTAGCTTGATCTTCTAGAATCTAGTTCATTTTAAAACACCTCTTTTTTTACATACATAAGACAGTTCTCTCTCTGGAAAAGAGGAGAGTGCTCACCAGTCCTTTCTCTAGTTCTGAATAGCCAGATTTAGAGATTCTTACCGCCAAGAGAAGAAGAAAGACATGCAGGTGGCAACTAAGCCAGTATGCAGGAATGTCACCTGCTGGTGAAGGGGATGCTATGGAACTTTCTTCCTTCTACAAGCAATGGCTTGTGCAGACAGGGTGCCATTTGCAGTCCTGGTAGAGTCCTTCCAGAACACCACAGGTTTTAACTTTTTAACTGAAAACTATAGCCCAGTTTAGCTGTACCACCAAGAAGGTGCATACCACAGCACTTCCCCTTGAAACTTCCATAGGGATGGCTGTGATGTATCCAGAGTGTGTTGTTTCCACACCAAGTCAGGCCCCTTCAAGATGTATAGAGTAATTGCAGAGGAGGAATGGGAGGTTATACTTGAAAACTGTATCAGAGAAAAACCAGCACTGTTTCCTTAAAAAAAGGCTAGAGCAAGATTCCAGCTACTTCTTGTGCCAGGCAACTGGTAGCAAAATAAGAGATTACTTAATTTCCAGTAACTGAAGAGCAATCCCAGTCAGAAGATCAGACAAGGTTCTTAATAACTTCAGCTAGAGGCCACTGAAATTCTACTGGATATAGAATTTCTTAAGCATGAAAATAACAAAGTGCTTCAGAGTGTAGTGCCACTACTCTGCCAATACCTGGCAGTCTTTGTTGATATTCTATGAGACTACTGGAGCAGAGGACTGCTGGCAGCAGGAGAACTATTTAAAACTTGGTCACTTGGCAAACCACAGTCTCATCAGGACTGTAAGCAACAAGCAGGTAACAACAGCTGGAGTGTTGGACATACGTCTCCATTGGTGCAGATGGCTCCTAAGAGAGCAGGGAATACTTCCTTCTACTGCCCCAGTTTTAGTGAACTCTTGCTAGTGACCCCTTTTCCTCTCATTTCTGTTTTACATGTTAAAGCCATAGAGTTGATAGTCATCATGAGAAGTGACAGCACTACAAGATCAAACAAAGCATGAGGAAGAACTACACAGGCCAGTTTGGCTGTCTCTATCCTGCACACCTCTGGAAATGATTGCAATAGCTTCCCAGCCTTCTGCACTTACATTATCTAGTCCTACCTGAGATGATATCTTCATTGGAACAAATGGCGTAACGATCATCAAATACAAACAGCTTCCCCCTGTAGAATCCATCTGGAAACTCTTCTAGGTACTTGTGAATTCCACCTTTTAGCTGGTAAACCTCTCTGCACACTGCCTGTTTAAAGCATATTAGCAGAAAAGCTGAAGGAGACTCCAGCAGTGGCAGTGTGCCAGAGTTCCCAAAGCAAATGTTGTAAATGCCAGGGGTCAGTGAAAAGCAGCAGCCTCTCAGTGACCATCAGATGGCACTATGTGCAGCCACAGCTCTAGGCAGTGCCACCAGGGAGTACTGGGCAGCTTCACAATGCTGGCTTGTTGGCATGAACCCAACTCTTCATTTAATGTTACACTCAAAAGAAGCTGGTAACCTCCTCACCGGAGGAAGGTTTGCTGCATCACAGATCAAATGCTTTTGAACCTCCATGAGCTGCTGCTTATTATTTTGTTTTTATTTAGTTAGCTGTTACCAGAAGCAGAATTTTGCAGGGTTCACATTGATGCAGTGGAAAAAAAGAACCCCAAGGTTTAAATCTGTGGAGAACCTTTGTGTTCTGTTCCCTTGATCCTTCAGAGAAGGATCCAGGAGAGGAGTGGGATGGAAAGTACAATTAGAACAATGCACCATGCTGGATTTAGTTCCATAACATTGGGGAAAGCACTGACTGGCTGATTTTCACCACTCTGAGATGATCCAGCTTGCAGTAATGACCACAGAGCATAACCTAGACAGTCTGTGGAAACACTGCAGAGTATTTTCAAGCCCTCCTAAAACAGTCCTACAAATACCTCTTCTCGGGAAATGGGTTATGTAATTATTTTCACTGCTGTGACACCAGTCCATGCAGGTCAGACTGAGCCACACTGAACTATCCAGGTCCTTGACAGACAGCATGAGACAAGCAGGTGTCAGAAGCATTTATCTCCCCGCCTGCACATTGGGCAGTTTGTGCACAGTAAGAATTCACCAGCGAGACAAAAGACAGGTGCACTTAAAGTAGCCTCAACCCCCCGACACTTGTGCCCTCAGAATGACATCTTACCTTGCTCCTGAGGTAAGCAGAGCCTCTTTCACAACGAATCCCTCCTGTGCAGTACATTAGTACACGCTTGTCTTTAAACAGCTCCAAGTTTTCATCTACATAGCTGGGAAAATAGCTGAACTTCCTGATATCTGGAGCCAAACAGCCCTGGAAGTGTCCCTGCAATTACAAGAGATGACCACGCAACTGGTTACAAAGCACTGTTTCTGATAAGGTCTGTGCCTCAAACTAGAGGAATTAACAAAACTTTGGGCCAGAATAGTCACCTCACAGCTGTTTTTAGGCAGTTCCTCAGCCACATTTATGGATCAAAACATAGGTTAAAATCTGTAGGAGGATTCTGGACACAGCAAGTCTCCTCGTCGAAACAAAGAAGAGAGAGCTAAGCAGAACTGTCAGAGAGAGGACAAACCACAACAGTGCATGCCCCTGTTCTTTCTGACAGATGGGACAAGACAAAAAAAATGCTGACAAACATCCCTACAAATTATACTACTTCAAACATTCATGCTCACAGTGTACAGACCACTATGTTTTCTTCCTGCCCCACACTGTATAAGCACTTAGCCAGGCAGGCTCCATGCTGAATTGCTGGGCAGGTCCTCTACTGCTTGTGTCTAATATTCATTACTAAACTGCACTCTGTACATATTACAGTCAATCTGGAGTATGTAATCTCTTCTAACAGTATGGTTACACCCTCACAACTGTAAATACTTCACCCCAGCACCTGTAATACACTGCAAGAAGCAGGCAAGCAGCACTTACTATTTTACTTTCATAGAAGTTCCTACAGTCCAGCAAGATGGTATCGCTTTGTCCTTGACTGGCCTGAGACAAATACTGTTCTACTTCTCTATGAAATTCCTGAGGGGATAAATGGATTCCTTTAACAAAACAAAACAAAACGAAAAAAAAAGAGGGAAGGGGGAAGAGAAGTGAGAAGCAGAACTACGAAACAATGTCATGTATGAGAACACTGATCCAGATTCTCCTCAGATTTCCAAACAAGAATTTTTTGTGATTGTTCATGGACTTTTCATACCAACTCAATCAGCCAAGTTTATCCATGTTTGGCTTCCTACTGGCAAATGACAGAAAACACAGCATTCTTCCACATGACAGGAGAAGCAGCAGACAGGTACCTATCTCTATGCTCTTTTGTTGCATCCCCCTGGATACTCTTACAGTTGTAGAAGAGGGAGTGACATGTTCCCTTTGCTCATCTGTCCTTACATTTGGAGGTGCAGAAATACAAATTTAAAATTAAACTCTTCTTGATAACAATGGAAAATTTCAATACACGTGTATTCCTTTTAGTACAACTTCAATTTACAAAAAGCTTCTCAGGTTTCAGGGTTTAGGACTTCTAATCTATTGAAAAACTAAAAAGCTCCACCAATAAAATCCTTTACGTTTTATAAAAAATACCCCTACAAGCAAACTGCCAGAGTAATAGGAACCATCTCCATAAAATGCTGCAGAATAAGAAGAAAAAGGGAAAAAAAGGAAAGAAATACCCAAACATACATCCCACAAACTACCAAAAAATGGGACAAAAAAAAATAACTCTCTTCCAAATCCACAAAAAGATGCTGTAAAGGTTTGGCACCAACAAAACCTCTTGGTGAAAAAAAAGCCCAAAGTTCCTCTGTTAATTGCTGTTTGCTGTGCTCCTGCTTACTTGCTTATAAGCATCCTTACAGCAAATCCATAGCCAGCAACACCTGATCAGGCATAATCCATATTAAGCAGCTACAGGTAGCACAAAACAAATGCAGTCAGATGGAGTTCATGCAGAACTTGGATCTGCTTAGTGCAGAAGGCAGGAGCGTGGCTGTTAGCTCCAAAACAAGTAAAGCCAAGACAGCAGTCCCTACAAAGTAACTGCTTCATGTCATCTGAACTCTCCCACAAAATGGGAAGTTAATTCTCAAGACTTCTGAGGCAGCCACACACTTGGCTAGCCAAAACCTGGGCCAGCAAATCTCTGCATCAATAGTTTTTGACTATCAGTAAGAAATCAATTTCTGTATCTATTTCTCCTGTGTCCTGGCCATTGTGCAAAGGGAAATATTTTTGATGAAGGTATTTTACTCTTCCCTCACCTCTCACTTAGGTGAGAGGCTTTATTTTTCATTACATAAACTTACCAGTTTCCTTATAAGACACTATCTTTGGATCAATGCCCATAGGTACAATTTCCTTGAATACTCCAACTCGAAGGTCTGGGAAACAGTGAGCTCCTCCTGCACTGCTCTAGGAAATCAAACACAAAAACAATTCACCAAAATTCGCCTGGTGTCAAAATTAAAATTATCCGCTCACTTTAACTGTACAGCTCATTACAATATGAAAACATCTTGGTGGCTGAGGCAAAGAAACGTCTCTCCTGCTGAAATCCACACTCTAAATCCTGAGGTTTAGGCAGTGGACCCCTAACACGACCTGGAGAACAGGTGTCTTAGGCCCAATGACTACTCTGCAGGTGAGACAGAGAGCGTTTGGTTGGACGATATAGAACAAATCTTAGCCAGAAACATGTTACTATCACTTATCATGAGAAAGTTGAGACCCCTACAAAAGCATGCTGATCCTGACAGGAATATTAAATAACTTCCTCCAGTAGTGGATCATGCTGCCACATCTAGACCCTGCAGTTCTCTTCATCCCCCTGGCACCCGATGCAAGGACAACCATGCCTCCAGTGGTGACATGTGTCATGAGAACTGCAGTGTTCATGGGTGTAAAGGAGATGTATGGGAGGTCAGCCAGGCACAAGATTTATTAACAGTGGAGGCTGGCACCTCCCTCTGACCCCCCAAACTCAAGTGTAGGATTTCCCCTTCAAAAGTCCTGGAAAGCCCTGTTTCGGTGAGTGAGTGAGAATTTCTGCAGGGCTGAGCCTCAAACACAGCTTAGGCACCGTCAAGAATAAAAACACTCAAAGATAAGTGCAGTGCTGTGCAGCACTGTCCAGCTATTATGGAAATCAGTCTGCAGTTACTGTAGTGGCCACTGGATATGTTCATAGCCCCAAGCATGGTCCTCACTCCTCTATCCCATGTCTTCACGGCACAGCAACCTGAAAGCCTCGCTCACTCAGGTATACAGCATTCAGGAGGAACTGTGAGACAGCAAACACCATAGTCCACCAAAGCATGAACAGTGATGCCCAGAGAGACCACACAAGGTAGAAAGTTTTGCCAAGGTCAGGGTAAAATTCCATCCCTGCTCTGTTTTTCCATCTACATATGACTGTTACTAACACAATTCCTCCTGAAATTCAGCCAAGCATAACAGACACTTACAAAACTAGGACTGAATCATCACTGCAGCTCAACAGGGAATTTGAGTTTCACAAGTTTCACTAACTTCTTTGATCTAGTTGCTTATGAAAAACTAATAGCATTCCCTGCAAATAAAACTGTGTGAAGAAGAGCTGCTGCTTAAGCAGCAGCTTTCCTTCCTTGCAGCAAAACCAGAACCTACAGTGGTGGGCAGCCAAAGCCTAGCAGAATGCCACAGAGTGCACCAGCCGCTGCTGCCCTCACCATGTGAGGACAGCAATCAGTATGTAAGCTCCAGCCAGGTACTAAGTGGAGTAGGAAGAAACCTCTTGACAGTCTCTGAGCATTTTCTCTGGAAGGTACCCAATCCATGGAATTGACACTGCACCTATATGGACACCAACCATACAGAACCTAAACCAGTAGGATTCTAGTCAAGGATCTCAAATCAGGGTGAAGAGGACAGTGTGGAAAAACTTCGCTAGGCTAAGCATATGTTGTGATACCTGCTCAGTCTGGAGTAAATGCTTGTTGCAGAATGGTGGGGCTCAAGCACACTCCCTCACCCACCTGTATTGGGGGGCTTTGCAGCTGCACCCATAGCTGCCAAAGCTTGCAGGAGCTGCTATCACTGCTCATGGAAACTGCTCATTCTGGTAAAACCCAGCAAAGATACCTAAACAAGATATAGTTAAGATCCACTGACTTAGGTAAATGCTGGGAGAGCAGAACTGCTAAGGCAGAAGTAATACTGTCAAAAAGGAATGTACTTATTTCTTGAAAATTAAATTACCTGCCTTAACAATGTCTATGCAAAAACTATTTTTTCATACCTTGAAATCCTCTTGACACAAAATGTTTTTGAACAGAGGCTGGGACAGCATAACTTTAATGTAGAGACTGGTAGCTACTTTGCTTCCACCAACTGTCCCATTAATCCCTTCTGAAGCAACTCGTACCTAGAAGGCAAGAGGAGAAGCTGGGGCTGAGCCTTAGTTACAGCAAAACAGATCACAGTGAAATTGGCAAAATATGACTGGGTGACAAAAGGCAGGCATAGGAGTATGTTCAGAAAAGAGACTAATGAATAAGGAAGGAAAATATGATTATACTGAGGTTGAACATAAAGATAGTAAACAGAAAAAAACCCCAACAACCCCGTAATCACTTCTGAGCCATTTCAAAGGATCACATCAGGACAGTCGAGTCCACGCAACAAACAGAGAAATGCTGTATAAACAGAGAAATTGCTGTCTGCAAATCCTGCAGTCAGCATTAGAATTCCCACTGGAAGTTGCCTCAGAAAGAACAATAGGCTTGTGCCCCATGACTCACACAGCTGAAAAAGAGAATGTGAATATGCTAACATCATATCTAATATTAAATTTTAGGATGAGTCATTTATCTCCAGCACTGACAAATGAACAAAAGCTCTGAAGAAGGAGAGGAGGGGAGGGGAAGGGAGAAGGGTGAAAGACTGAATATAAGAAACAAGTAAAAAACCAACTGGTTGGGAAGGTAAATGCTGTACCTCTCTTTGGAGATGACATGAAAAAAGAAAAGAAGAGAAACTAAAAAAAAAATGCCAAACACCAGGCAAGTCAGCTGAGCAGAAAAAGCAGTGAACCCATCCATTTCACCCCCAGACCTGTGCTGATGTACCACTGGCAGAGAACAAGAAGCTACTTAGGAAGGCAAGTCACAGATAAAAGGAGCCTCCAACTCCACATTGCCCTCTTTCTCCCCACAGATAAATATAGGAACATCAACTTTGCAAGGCTAAAATTCACCTTCTCCCACAGCCCCCAGAGGCCACCTGCACAAGCAACTCACATCCTTGATCCAGCCTGCCAGGAATGAACAGACTGCAGAAATGAGAACTGCTATGCTGTGGCATAGTCTAAGGTGTTGGTTGCTCTCACCTAATTCCCGACAGTATGGATTACAGCATGGTGTAGCTGTAACTTCTCTCTGACTGGCAGACCACTGTGCACTGAGGAGGGAGGATACAGGTGACCACTGAGTGGAGTAAGCCCAGACCCATGCCATTCCTCCAGCTTGGCCCTCAGGCTGTGTTGTGCTGCTTGTGTCCTTTAGCCACAGGATCCACTCAGCCTGCTAATGCTAACTGAGACACCTGCATGCAGCTCCCTGCTGACACCAGTGAATAAGCCACTTTCGTCTCCTTGCCTTTATCTAAAAGCGCATCACGAATTTCTCATGTGAATATCCTTTCTGTTTGACAGCAGGAGTGATAACAAGACTCATTTTCCTGTTTCCATGTGTAACAGTGATGGAAATGGGGTAACCCTTGCAAGGACAGAGTCTGCACAGTGTCTTGTCTGTGAGGCTCACTTGATGCCACACAACCGAGGGTTCTCTGCACCAAAATGGATATAAGATGATCTGTATTTTTTTTCCCTTTGTTGTGTTGGGTCTTAAATAGAATTCTAAAAGATACTTTACAGAGTCTGAATGCCTCTCTTAATGGGATCATAACAGACTAGCACCTTCTGGTGCAAAACACACCTGGTTCTCCACATAGCCCATCATCCTGCACTAAATAAAGATGTGGGGATTTTTCCTTAAGAATAAAACCATTGCTTAAAACCTTACCTTGCCAGTGAGATGTAGATGCTGACACAAAGCCTTTTGCCAAGCACAGAGCTTTTCTGGATCTTTCACCTCACAGTAACAGTAATAGAGAAGTACTTCTCCCACCTGGCTGCCCATAGCATGGCAAACATAAGCAAATAGAAAAAGGATGTTAAGAAAGAGCAGAATTATGCTATTAGCAGCAAACTTTCAAAGAACAGGACATTTTCCTCTGGCAGACATGTGGAGAAAAAAAAAAAAAACAAACTTCAAACAAACAAACTTTGGTGGGATTAGCACTGCTGGGTTTGATTTATTTCAAACAGAAGGAATACTAACTAAAAAAAGCTCCCACACTTCCAGCGGGAGACTAGTTATAAAATGACCTTTTCTGTGCTCCACAGGATACCACTGCTAGTAGCCTACCATGTGCTCTTCCCACACACACGGCACAAGAATTGCTGACTTTTGTGCACAAAAGCATCCCATTAAATGCTCACTTTGCCAAACTGGCACTTGAAAACTCAAGCACTTAAGCCATCTAAATTTAAAAAGATGAAACTTTTTGTGAGATTGCATGTTCCTGCATTCTGTGCAGCACAAGCTGAACCCTCTCCTAGTCAGAAACATTTTTGTGAAACTACTCCATAACTAAATGAGCCCTTAAGGAACCTGCACGAGCAGCAGAAAAGAACCCTTGCAGAGCATACCCTGCTGTTCTTTTTTTTTCTGTTACGGTCCTTCCTTACAGATCCAAGCTGTCAAGCAACACCCATACAGGCCTGCTTTAACAGCGTGGGATGATATAACTCGGACAGTTCAATCCACCATTAAAAACTGCAGTGGCTCTAACTCTTTATATAAAAGATACCCAAAGAATCCGAAGATACAGAGGAATAGTGGGGAAGACTCTTCCTGTACCTTAAATGGCGCTTGACTGAATCTCTTAGGAAGTGCTATAGGCAGATGATCATGTAAAACGTGAGCAGCCAAACACCCCAGTCCTGGACCTTCGGGGCGGCGAGGGGCTTCCTTACCTTGTCAGCTCATCATGGCTAACGTGGCTTGTGTCCGGGAGCGCCCAGGAGATCTCCGGGTTGCTGCAGGAGTGCCCGCTCGGCCGGGCCGCGCTGCCCGCCGGGGCCGGGCTGCCCGCGGGGCTGCCTCCGGCCTCTCCCGGCCCCGCACCGAGCCCTGCCTGCCGCCCGACGTCTCCGGAGTGGTGCAGAGCCACATGCCTGTGGATGCCGGGCAGCTCCTCGAACGCCTGCCGGCAGCACCGCCACCGCACGCCCTCTCCGCCGCCGGGACACCGCGACGCGGCCGGCACCTCCTTGGCTTTGACGAACAGGGAAAAGGCCTGGAACGCACCGCAAGCGTCCGCGTTACCGAGGTTACCGCGCTCCCCGGCCCAGGCCCGGAGCCCGGCCCCGACCCACCTTCCTGCGGGCGGCCGCGCGCTGCTTCCTGCCCGCCGCGGCCCCCTCAGCGCTGCCCCCCGGCGAGCCCGGCCCGGCCGGCGCCGCCTCGCCCGGCACCATCTCCGCCTCTCCGCGGGAAAGCGCCCGCTCTCCCCCTCCTCCGCCCCCTTCGTGCCCCGGAAGCGCTCATGTTCCGCAGGGAAGCGGGCGGGAGACGCCGTGCCCGCCCCGGAAACAGCGCGGCCGCGGGCGGAGAAGCACCGCTCTTGCTCGGCCCGCGCGAGGTGTCTCGGCCCGGCGCTTCTCGGAGCTCCCGATCGCTCCTCACCGCTCCTCACCGCTCCTCACCGCTCCTCACCGCTTCTCACCGCTTCTCCCGGCCGCTCTTCCGCGCCACTCCCCGCCATGTCGCGGCGGCGGCACAGCGACGACAGCGATGGTGAGCCGCGCGTCCCCCCCGAGGTGGCCCGGCAGGGAGGGTGGATTGGGCGGGATGGAGGAGCGACAAGGTTTCTCTGGCGTCGGTAACGCTATGTTCGGTGTGTTGTTGGAGCAGGGCAGCCCCACAAGAGGCGGAGGACGTCCGAGCCGTCGGAGATCGAGGAGAGGCTCGAGTCGCTCATCTGCAGGGTGGGCGAGAAGGTAGGCGGGACGGCGGTTCGGGAGAGTTAGAGCCTTGTTTTCCTCCGCCCCCTCCTCTTCCCGTGTGTGGTGTGGGAGCACTTCCTCTGTAGTAGCGACCCACAGAGAAAATACTTGTTTTGTGAAATAGATGGAAAGTTGCCGGTTTTTGCAGAGCCACGTGCTGTGGCGGGCAAGAGCTTAAATCGTAGCCTGGCGTTTCCCAATCAGCGATAAACGGACAGAGAATATAGTTACCATTGTATCTAAAGACGGTGTTGCTGATTCTAGTCTGCGAGGGGTGTGTCGCAATTAACTGGTCTGCCTGTGGCACAGGTTTGCAGTCCCGACAGAATTTGAGGCTGAGGGAGGAGGGGGTGGAAGAACAAAAGATTATTGTGTTCCGAAAATCAGGGTGTTTTGCTTCGCCCTGTGTTGTTAATGCTCGGCCGCATTACCGGGATGCTCCTGAGGTGATGTCTGATCTCACATCCCTGGGGAGCGCTGGAGTTCCTAGCAGAGGGGAGCTTGTCGGTCGGGTGCAGCTGTTCTGAGGAGTAGCTGCTCCTCTCAGGCAAGCGAGAACAGATCTTCGCTGTTGATGGAGCTGGATTGTTGCCCTCAAAAAAGAGGGGAAATGAAAAAGGATGCTCTTGCCCAACTTCATTGTCTTACATGTGAGAGTTGGACTAGTTCATTTTACCTGGTTGATGATGAATCGGTTTTATATATTTTTATTTTAGAGTAATTCATCTTTGGAGAGCAACCTGGAGGGCCTAGCTGGTGTTTTGGAAGCTGATCTGCCAAATTACAAAAGCAAGATACTGAGAATACTGTGTACTGTGTACGTATGGAGGAGGTCTGGGAATATGGGACATGGACATGCTTTCTTTGTGCAAAAGTTTAAGTGCTTAAGGTAGTCTGGAGGCCATGAATAGCTTTAGTTCCTGATTGTTGTCTTAGCATGGAGTTTGTCTTCGTACAAATGAAAGGAATAGAGGAGTAAGGTCATTACGTACTGGGTGTAATTCCAGGAAAATACCTCTTTACATTGCTTTGACTTGAAATATGTACACAGTCTCAAAGCAGGTAGAAGAAACATCAGAACTGGTCTGCAGTAGCTGTGGGAACACAGCAGTCCTGGGCAAAATCCTGTTTGCACATGAAATGCTTGAGACCACCAAAATTATTGGCTGCTAACACTTAATTACCTGTGTTACCTGTGATGTTTTCTCATGGCTTTCTCTTCCCTGGCAATAAGGTGCTCATGTCTTTGTAAGCCCATTTGCTAGAGGAGAGGAACGGGGAATGTGAGGAGCAGAAACCAGGCTCTCTGGTGGCTGACAGCTCTCCTTCCTCTCCCTTACAAAGTGCTGGAGCAGAGGTGCCATGTCAGAGTCACTGAGTGGTGTTGAGGGAGGGGTTGTGCGGGGTCTGTGGCAGGAGGTAAGGCGAGTATGAAGGAAGGGTGTGGTGAAGACTATATAGCCTATGCTATACAGTTTTGCAGATACTTAAAGTCTATTTTGTAGCAATATTTGTAATAAAAGGCAAATGGTGTACTTCCTTCCCCCGTAGCACAAAGACATTTCTGGAGGTACAGTTGCATGCATACAAAAATGATAGAGGAAAATTACTTCTATGCGGTAGGATCTGGCCCTCTCTATGCTGTATAAAAACATTACTTCTAAATTGTGAACTTAAAACAACTTATTGCATTCTTGCAATAAATTCTGTCACTTGGATTATTTGTCCAGCCTTCTGGAGTACTCAACAGTTAGATATAAATGAAAAACAAATACTTCTAAGTGTACTGGAAAGTGGCACCTGCCTTTCTGAATGTGGTTAAAACAAAAAAAAAATATTATCTGTAGATACTAACTGTGGATAAAACTGTGAGATCATGTTTAGCTGTCTGCTCTTATTTCCTTATGAGGCGAGTTCAACTTAAAACAAGCAGATTCTAAGATGCTATGCAGTGGCCAATTGGCACATGATGCATGAACAACTAACACAGTGTTTCTTTTTCTGTGTCAGTGCCCGTCTGCTACCAGAAAAGCTTACTGTTTACACGACATTGGTGGGGTTGCTGAATGCCAGGAACTACAATTTTGGCGGGGAATTTGTGGAAGCCATGATTCGTCAGCTTAAAGAATGTCTGAAAGTAAATATGTATAATGAAGCTGTGCATTTAGTAAGTGGAATTTTGTTTTTCTGTTTGTTTCACGTCCTTTTTCTTTCATCCTTCTTTCACCTTTTTGTTGCAGAAGAGCTGGACTTTGCAATATGTGCTATAGTCTCTTGCTGTCAATGTGCAGTGCACTGTAAATATTCCAAGAGGAAATGTGTGTTATGTGAGGAGTATTTTCTTCTTCAGGGGCAAGGAATCCTATTATATTTGAAAAATTTACTTCCAGCTGTATCTTTTTCACGGTGAAAAATTAAATCTGTGTTAGACATGCTTCTCCCTGCCTGTTCTTTAGTCAAATGTGAAAGATAAAAGAAAGTCAGTGTGCTTTCATTCAGAGGTACATGACGATCTTGTGGCTCCCATGGAAAAAGGAAAAAATGGAAAGAACATGAACAGTGTAGTTCTTAAAAGCTATTTTTGATGGCTGGTTTCATTCTGCTGATGACAGGTGAAGATCAAGCAGTCAGTTTTAAGTACTGCCTGTCTTTGAAACCATTTGCTCCATTCTTGCTGCTTATAGATTTTGTCTGCTGAAAGGTATTAGAACTACAGCACTGTCTGATTTAGAAGCCCACTGCCAGGTTCCCCACCTTCTTCTGAAACCCACTGGTGAAAATTAAGATTCTAGTCAAGAGGCTGATGTTCAGTTAACTGTAGGACACTAGAATTTCTTGTTGTTTTAGTAATCTGACACTGTATAGACTAGATAGAAGTATAAGGGTTTTCTTAGGGTACCAATTGGTGTGTTTCCCACCATTCCTGAATTAGGAATATTATCCTTACCATGCTATTGCAGTGGGAGGGATTAAGGACATTATAATGAACAGTATATTAGGTGGCAAGTAGGATGCTTGTTTTCTAGCATTGAAAGGCGAGTTGTGTGCAGTATTTAAGCCCTTTTGGTACTGAAAGAGTATTACACTTCTATTGGTGGTTTGTTTTATTCATTACAGTAATGTTTTTTGTTGTTGTGCAGCCAGTTTAAAAAGTATTCATTTAGAACATTTTTTTTCTCTCCATTAGGTTCGTTTTCTGTCCGATCTTGTGAATTGTCATGTAATAGCTGCACCTTCAATGGTAGCTATGTTTGAGAACTTTGTGAGTGTGACACAGGAGGAGGATGTACCCCAAGTAAGCAAAAGATCTGTGGGCTCCCTGGGGCTGTTTTCACAAATTGTCTGTACCTTTCATTCTGTACTTATCCTTAGAACAGGGAGGTTTTAGAGAGAGCAGCCTAAATGGATTGACACATACAGTTTCCTGAGCATTAGTAAAAGGAGCCTGTGGCAATTGGGAGATATGTATATAGTAAGACATTATGGTCCTTTATAGTGACGTGACTGAATTTATTGTATTTTACCTTACTCTGGCAGTTGCAGAGTGCCTAGCTTTTCTGCTATACTGATAATATCCAGAAGAACTTTGAAAGTGATCCCATTTATCCCATTTTTTAAGTCTGCCTAACACAGTTCGAGTGAAAAATTATACTTTTCAAGCTTTTTTTTTTTTTTGTGCCTTGCCTATCCAATGTGCAACTGCTGGTCTTTACATTCCCCCAAAACAACTTGCTGATATTTTAAATTAAAATATGTGTATGTACAAAATCTGTTGGAGCTTACTTGTATGCTCAGGTTTTGGTATATTATCTTTCTATAGGTGCGATGTGACTGGTATATGTTTGCATTTCTGTCATCTTTGCCTTGGGTTGGAAAGGAGTTATATGAGAAAAAGGATGCTGAAATGGATCGTCTCTTGTCTCAGACAGAAAGTTATTTGAAGTAAGTTGTAACTGGTTAGAAGCACTATCTTTGGTATCTGTTTGGTCCAAAGTAATAACTTTGATTATTGCTCACTTTTAAGTATTCTAAAGCCTTAAGTCGGAACCATTTTGTGGGGAGGAAAAAGCCCTAAGAACGCAATATTTGGAGAGATTTTTGAATTTGAAAAGTTTTATGGTCTTGCCTCGTTTTAGGATATGTTGAAGGTCTTGTTCTGCTCATGCTGGAGCAGCTGGAGTTGTAGGTGTGCTGTTAATACAGGTAGATTGTTGCATTACTGACATGCAGTGTTACTGCTTTCTGTCTAGGTCTTTCAAGGTAACGTTGTCAAGATACGATAATAGAGATATTTTAAGTAATCAGAAACTTGGTTTTTATGTGCTGTAGATTTCATCAGCTGAAGAGAATGAATACTAGTACATACACAATAAAAACAAAACTGCTGCCCTAAATTAGTCTATTAAAGGTGAGGTTTTCTCTCCTGTTTAAACAGACGCCGCCAGAAGATCCATGTACCCATGCTCCAAGTGTGGACTGCTGATAAGCCACATCCACAAGAAGAGGTGATTGGACTTTACATTCTTTCAGAAAGTTTGAAAAATAATTTTTACCAAGATGTTCTTTTATAATGAAAGTAAAAGACATCTCTAAAAGTATGAATGCTTTGCATTGTCTGCTGTTTGGCATTGATTCCAACAAGTTCTGTGTGGGGAATTATTTTCCAAGTATTGGACTGAGAGGTTGATTTGAGTAAGAGGGAGGGTGTTCTGTTGTTTGCTGCAGGCCCTTGAGGAAATGTTACAAAGTAAATTGTAGTGTTTGGTTTTGAACTGCAGGTTAACAGGGCTTCGTGTTAAAAGGACTTTTTGTGTGAAACAGAATATATGTATTTCCTTACTTACCTTAAATGTTTTCCCTGTGCAAGAAATAAACCTTTGTAGTGGCTTTGTTTTTTCTCAACTTTAGGAAATGCTAAACAAATACACAGAAACTGTATGCAGAAGTTACCATGCTATTTTTCTTTACAATTAAGCCAAAAATACTGGATAGGAGAAGTGGCATCTGGCTAAGTTACGGTTGGATTTGCCCTTTTGGATATTCTTGATGTTTTTTCTTTCTCCTAACTTTCAGGACAAATGTTGGAAAGTGGGATCTTGTAGTGGTTTAGTTTGTCAAACCTCAACAGATCTAAATTGATTTTCTGGGATATTTTGCAACTTTCTCCTCTTAGATTGTGTTCATTGTTCTGATTAAGTCACAGTCTTAAAAATTATCTTGTTAAGTATAGTTTGGAGGGGTGGCCTTTCTGATTATGATCAGTTTGTCTACATGACTTTTTTGCCCGCCCAGTGTCTGAATTTCATTATTTAGTTCAGTAGAGGAGAGATTAGGTGACTGTGTTTGAGACCCCCAGGGTATTTGCAGACATGACTGTTCACTTCAGGTGCTAGTTGTTACTAGTTTTGTTCACGTTTTGCAGTGTCATAATTTCAGTAAATGCAAAGCCCTTCCAAGTAAAGATGTTTCTTGCAAGTGTTATAACTTGAAACTTGCATTCAGTAAGGCCACAGGCCTCCAGACTTCTTGGAGTAATTAAACAAAGCAAGATTATTGCCAGTTGCACAGGTATCAATGCCATCTCTGAGAATACCACCAGGGAGTAGTGACTGTTCACTGCTGTAGTTTCACTGGGACTCCTGAGGTTTGTTGGTGTGTTAATGTTTAAAAAGTTCCCAGCAGTCACATTTTACTGACACAAGACTGTGTTGGACCAGGACTAGTTCTGGCATTTAGAGGTCTTAAATTATTTGTTGGTTTATTGAATCAGCAGTTTAAGAAACTTAGCTTTTTTCTGAATGTAGTATGGAATGTATGCATTTCAGCTAGTTCAGGAAACTGCCCTTTTGTTTGGAGATTCAGCAGATCTGATGTTTCTCACTTCTTCCTTCAGTATCTAGACTGCCTTTGGTCTCAGATTCAGAAGTTGAAAAAAGACCGTTGGCAAGAGCGGCACATCCTGAGGCCCTACTTGGCTTTTGACAGCGTTCTCTGTGAGGCACTGCAACACAATCTGCCACCCTTCACACCCCCACCTCACACTGAAGATTCTGTATACCCGATGCCAAGGGTTATTTTTAGGATGTTTGACTACACAGATGACCCTGAGGTACGTGACTGCTGTGTGGAATGGTGAGTGGATTTCATGGTTAGCTTCCTGGGGCAATGTCAGGGAAAATGGGATGTCCTGTCTCCTGGGATAGTGAATGGTTTGAAGGCCAGCAGCAATTCTGCTTTGGTACTTCTGCAGAAATTGATTAAGGGACCAAGTTACTGTAAAAAAGCAAGGAGCAGAATTTAAAATGTTATGATGCTGTCATTTAGAGGACAATGTTGACTGAATTCTCTAATGTCTCTAGTAAGACTGCATTCACAGAGTTAGATTTAACTTCAAAAAAGTTGGTGACTCAGGTCTTTTTCTAGGCTAGGTATTTGTTGTAGTGTTACTCTTCTGTTAAAAATCTGTTGATGCGTGTTGTGGAACAAAGGAGTGCAGGAGAAGGATATCTACTGCTTTCCCCAAATGCTTTTATACCTCCTTTTGCATGAGTCTGCTGCCTTTTACCTTTGCTTATTTGCCTCTGGGTTTCTCAGTGAAGACCATGAGTGTGTATTCTTTCCATTGTTTGGCTTTATTTTTTTATCATAGTCTAACTCAACTGTGATTTTTCTTTCCAGGCTGCATGGTGGTAGCCTGCCCAGTGGCTCCACAAAGCAAAGAAACAAGCAGATGCTCTGTGAACTTAAAATAATTTTCTCTAATTTTGTTTCTATTTCATATTGTTGTAATGAGTCCTAGTATTCATTTTGTTTTAAACATGAGTGACTCTGAGGTTTGTGTGGAAATGTGTCATACCAGCTTTCCAGTCCTGAAAGATATAGGGAAGTTGAGATCTCATGGTGTTTATGTGGAAGTTGGGCTACTTTTTCCTACCTGCAAGTGTACCTAGGATAGCTTTCTGCCTGTGGTACCACTGCATTACTAGTGATCTTTATGAGTCTTCATTCTTTCTTACCAGGGTCCTGTCATGCCTGGCAGCCACTCTGTGGAAAGATTTGTAATAGAAGAGAACCTCCACTGCATCATCAAATCCCACTGGAAAGAGAGGAAGACTTGGTAGGAGGAGCTTAGCACTGGGGAGCCCTGGAACTTTTTAAATGGCTTAGGTGGCTTTGATGCCAGTGGGGATATGTCCTGCACTGGTTAGGGAAGAGTTCGAGATCAGATATTTCCTGAAGCTGGTGGTGAAAGTTTATTTACTATTTTATTTATCTGTGCTGAAACTGTTGCCTGGAGTAATATGTATCCATAACATCCAGATAACAGAGAGTCACATGTGTAATGTGGGGGCAGTGGTTTCTTGGGAAGGGAATCCCTTGATAATACAGAATGTGCTGCAGAAAGTATGCAGACATGCCTTATTCCTCGTGGGAGCTCTGTGGTAAATGTGGTTGTGTTGTGCTTCCTGGAATGCTGATTAGTTGGGGCAGTGAGCCTTGAGCTGGTTCATCTGCAACTAACTGAGCACTGGTCTTTATGGACACCTCCTTGTTGTGCCTCCTGTGGGAATTACATGCCAGAGATAATTGAGTTTACTCTGGGGAGTCACTGCAGAGCCAGATTTTGTTAGTTTCAATTCAACTGTGCCAGGAGGCAGTCAGTGCACTTTTCTTAATTTCTGTCCAAAGACTATCTGATGTGGTTAATTGATAACCAAGATGGTTTGCCACAGCTGTCACACTTCTGTATGAAAATTATCAGAACTTGTATAGTATGCAAGAAGTGGGCAAAAATAATGTTTTTTGTGATGATGTGTGATAAAGTTTTGTGGTTGCAGCTGTGTGTTCCAGCAGAAACTAGAGAATCAGTGCTGTTGCAGTTACTGGGATAGGCTTTGTTAATTCTCAAAGTAAAGTAGAAGTAAAAGACATGGGGAGATATACGATGTGCCAGAGAGGTAGTGATTTACTTTGCACAAATGATAAGTGATAACAACCTGGTTAAAATATTAAGCATTTGAAACATGACAGTTTCTTACATAAACCATTAGCTTAATTGTGCTTTCAAGTCATTCTGAGCATTTTATTGTTTGGAGTCATTTTTTTCCCCTTTTCATGTACACATGCCACAATTACAGATCACAGTGACTTTCTATGCTAAACCACTGGGGATAACAGGATGGTGTTCAGGTGATGTTACTGCTGCATAGAGAGTACATTATTACGGATCCTAGTTCAGGCAATGCTAGCATGTCCTTGTGCTGTTTCTTTTCTTAAGTGCTCTATGGATTGAATAACAGACTTTGGAAAGATTATTGATTTGTTTGGTGCTATTTTTGTAGGAACTCTTGCCCCGAATTAAGCATTTTCTGAAATTTTGTTACTTGATTTTTATATCACATTTTGCTATGTTATGTTTGGATTAAATGTATGTGTGGTTTTGCAGTGCTGCACAGCTGTTGAGCTATCCAGGAAATAACAAGATCCCTTTGAACTACCATATAGTAGAGGTATGGATTTTATACATCAGCTTTTTGAAGCACTATTATTTCATGAGTAACATATCCCAGTTAGTTCCATTGTAAGTTCCTTAAATTACAGTTTGATTTGGGAATCAACTGAAATTTTGTTAAATTCAACTAGCAGCTTTTAAATGAGCAGCTTATATACAGTCAAGTGACAGTTTTGTGCTTTTGTTGTCATTTTAACGTGGTGCAGTCAATTTTGAGCTAAAATACAAGAGGAAATGTACACAAACTGAAATCCAAGAAACTCCATTTAAACATAAAAAAATCTGTTTTTAATGCAAAGATGAATAAGCACTGGAAGAGTTTGGAGGAAGAACGTGCAGACTCTATCCTTCCAGAAGTTCAAAACCTAACAGGACACAGCCCTATGCAACCTGCTCTAGGTGACCCTGCATTATGCAGAGGGCTTTTGACTTGATGATCTCAGTTAGATTCAGCCATTCTGCATGATTTTATGTTTGGGTCTTCTAAATTATTTTGTTCTACTAGCCTTGAAAGCAACTTGTGAAGCAGCAGAGTGTTTCTTCTGGGATATTCTCCTTATTAGAGTATTCTAGATAACTGTTATGTGCACCAGCAAAGCATCATAGGTCTTCTTTTACTGCCCTCATTGACATGTCTGTTTTCAAGTTGCAGACCTGTATAAGACTTCACTGATTTTAATAAAAAATTCAGAGAAATTAACAGATTACAATAACAGCAACTTGTCATATCAAGGCTTTCTGAAGAAGTAACTATAAGTAGGAATTTCAGAGCTAATTATGACAAGAAATAATCCCATGTAGAAGATTTATCATAAAGTGGGATATTCTGATTGCTATGAAGTTACATGAGTTTTGGTCTGAATTCAGTTTTTAAGGCTTAGCATAGGGTTTTTTCATACTTCTCTTCATTCTGCCTACTGTTCCATCCTTGTAAGGTTTCTCTGATGGTCTCACACCAGCAGTCATGTTGGTGATATGCAGCTTTCAACAACAGTTCAATCTGTGAAATTTCACTAACTTTTTCAGTAAGTCACAGAACTGTAGAAAAAATGTGGTCTAACAAATAAAGGAAAATATTATTTAGAGTTCAGGATATAAGAGTTAGACAGAAGTAAATGTAGCCTGACAGTAGCTGTTGGTACCTTCCCATGTATTTCTACTTTGGAGGTCCCTGAGACTCCACTTTGCACTTTGTTGACCACAGAATGCTCTGTGCTACCTCAAACCTGTGTGAAATACTGAAATGTGGCACCTTTCTCTCAGTCACTTCTAGATGCACATATGGGTATTTCTGGTTTAGAGAGTGTCTGTGCCTGTTGGACTGCTGCCTTGTGCTCCTATGGGTTTTGGTACAACTTGCACTTGACACAGTTCAGACTTCCAGAGCATCAGGGTCTTCAGGTCTTTCTTGTGGCCTTATTATTGTAATAAAATATGGCACGGCAGTTTGAAATACATAAATGGAATATTTGATGCTGACCATGTGATCAATGTCAGAAATAAAGTTTTATGCTGTGTCAAACAGAATATAACTCATTGTGCAGTTGTTATTTCCTGTCTTGAAAAAAGGAGCCATTTTCTGCCTTACAGAGTTCTCCCTACCTTTGGCTATACCTTTCTTAACAGTATGTCCAAATTGTGCTAACACAAGAGAGGTTCCCCAGTATCTTACAGTTGCTTTATACTTTCAAGTCCTTCCTTAGAAAAACAAGTTCTACTCTATGTGTTTTCATATACTGTTTTTGGAATCTGTACATGGATGTTGATTTTTTACACAAGTGAGACTTTCTAAAAAAAAAAAAAACGCTCCTTTAAGCTTTATTCAGAAGTTTAAAGAGGAAACTGATCAACCATAATGAATCAAAGTTTCCCGACTCCTTTGATGTAATTTAAATTTAGTTGAGAGTGGAATATAAAATAAACAACTCAGAAGTAGATGTTGTACAGTGATGACTTTTTTTCCTTAGCACTCAAGACGTTGACATTCTGTTATTATAGCCAAACTTTAAAAACACAAATGCTGGCTGCAGGATTATTTTCAGGTTTTTTAGAAGGGTTTCTTCCAAGGTGTAGTGAGCATATGTATTTGTTGTATGAAATGTTGACTGTAATTCTTGGTTTGAAGTTGTGACTTCATTTGTATATGGTTTTGTGTAGGAGAAAAGAGGACACAACGGAAAAGATATAAATGTAATTTTAATGTAAATATTCTTTCATAATAAATGCTTAGGCTTCATTTAATAAATTTAATACTTACTTTTCCACAGGATCAAATTATTTCTGTATTTCTCAGGTCATATGGTATCACTGCAGTAGATCATATTGTAACTATGCCCTTTTCTGCAGTTACACGCTATATTTGTTAGGAATAATAGATGTGTAGTGCTGGTGTTGTGTTAGAATGAAATGGTAAGAGCAATTAGAGTGGACTATATTAGCACAGTGTTGTGTTACAAATACCTTTTACTGGTTGTCTCTCTTTTTCCTGGAACATGCATTTGACAGGAAAATATAGGTCTTTTGGGGTAGATAATTGTGTAAGATTGATGGCCACATTTGTGAAGCTGAGAGCTGTGCAGGCCACATTGGACTGTGCTCTTATTCCGTGATTTCCTCTCCTGTAGGTAATATTTGCAGAGCTGTTTCAACTGCCATCTCCACCACATATTGAAGTCATGTACACCACACTCCTGATTGAGCTGTGCAAACTTCAACCTGGCTCTTTACCACAAGTTGTATCCTTTCTGTGCTGCTGAGGAGCATTTATGAAATGCAGTCTTTATTTTGTTTGTTCTGGAGCTGATGGGATAGTAATAAATACTACTAATATTTTACAGTATTATTATTTTACAGTAACTGCAGGAAACTTTGCCTATAACACTTAATTGCTTGTCACATGATGTGAATTCTCTTCTGTGGAAGGAGCCAGCAGTTTTGTTGCAATAACGGAAGAAGAACAGGCTGGGATTAGAGGGTAGAACTCACAATATTTTTCATTTTTTTCAACTGTGAATTTACTTGATTTACCTGATTTTCGAGTAGACTCAGGGAGCTTCTAGTGCAAAAAGTTGATGACATTCTACTAAAAACCTGAAAGTTAAAACATCTGGCTTACCAACTTCTTTTTTGTAAACCTTAATAAGAAACTTTAAGCTTGCACAAGCCACAGAAATGCTCTACATGCGTTTGGACACAATGAATACAACATGTGTGGACAGGTAAATGTGTTTCAGAGATGACTGAAAACATTCCTCGATATCCAGTGTAGAAGAGAACAAAGAGGCTGTGAAAAGAGTAGTCAGAAAGCTTTGCCCATAAAACCTGCTTACTGACCCTCCAAACTGAGTCTTTTGTACCTGTCAACATAAATGCCTTTTAAATGCTGTGATAGCTTTAAGAGTTTTGGCTTGTCTTTGAAAAATAAAATGCATTTATAGGAGAAGCTCAACTGCACTTCTGACATTTAACAGAGCTTTCTTTTTCTTTTAATAAAGATTTATTAACTGGTTTTCTCACCACTTGAGCAACTTTCAGTTCCGTTGGAGCTGGGAAGACTGGTAAGTTTCCATCCTTTGTATTCAAACCTGAGATTGCTAAAACTTTAACATTTCAAATATATCCAGGAAGTATCACAATATGGTGGCCCTGTTAATTGCTTTGCTCTATCTTATCAGAGACCTTTTTTAATCTGTCCACCAGCACTCAGTGGTAGATTATCTTGATAATCTCTTTAGTCACTGTGTTGTCCCTAGTGAACTTTGTGATAAATCTCAAGACAGTGTAAGCATTCCTTAAAGAAGGGAAGCACAAATGTACCTTCTTTAATTTGTCCTGCACTTTCTGTCAGTTCCTAGCAAACTTTCCAAAATTACTCCCCATACCTTTTCTTTCAGTGCTTTGTGCTGACTTTCATATCCGGTATTCATTCTGTTGTTTTGCTCTCTGTCCTACTCTAAACCTTTCATTATAACTTTTATCCTTGAGACCTTGTGGTCTGTTTCCCACCTGCCAAATCCTGGTGTCTGAAGCGCAGTCAGAGCTTGCCCTGCCACCTGTTCTTACTATGCCACATTTTGAACCTGCATCTCTAGCAGGAGCTGCCTGGAGTCCATCAGTATTTAAGCACAGGTTCCCTGAGATTTCCTTTCCAGGCACCCATGTAGCAAGGGAGATCCCCTTGAGGCCAAGGCCTCCATGCAGTGGTTTCCACAGCCTGTGTCTGTACCTGCTTTCAGTAGGTGGTCTCCCAAGAGTCCTTGTGGAGAGGGGTGCAGCCCTTCTTCTGATAGAGTTCTGTGGCGTTACTTAAGTTCCTTGTGCTGTCTTCTTGTGGAGTTAAGTGCTTGGTGGCTATCCTGGCATACATCCATGTTGACTGACCAGGCAGCAGTCTTCACAGAGCTGATTTTAGTTTGCTTGGATGTTCCTTAATGGCAGTGCTTCTGTGGATCTCTCTCACCAGGTGCCATTTTTCACAAGTCTTGCAAGTAACTGTATTTGCAGGCTTTTCTCTACCTGCAGTGCATTTGAAATCAGGCGAAAGCTGAGGGAGGAACAGACCATGAAATCACACAAGGTTCCTTTCCTAAGGAAAGAGAAGGCCAGCTAACCATAGCCACAAATTACTTTTAATGTCATGGGGGAAGGGAAGTTACTTGAAAATTTTATTACAAAGAGATGAGGTTGAAGGAATGCTAATTGCCAATAAGGAAGTAGTGATTAACTTACCTCAATGGCTTAAAATTGCATGCACTTCAAGCATTGTTGTCTTTACATTGTGATTGTTTTGTCCTATCAGACCAAGCCAAAAAGAGACTAAAGAGACTAAATGCTTTTGCTGAAAGCCGTCACATTTTGTCCTTTGATAGGTCAGATTGTCTTACTCAGGACCTTGAAAAACCCAAACCCAAATTTGTGAGAGAGGTTTTGGAAAAGTGCATGAGGTAAGTAAGATCTTTCTAAGTAAGATAGTTTAATTCAAGGCAAAGTTTCATCTGAATACTCCTTTTCACTGCACTCCTATCTTGGACACATCTGTTCTTACGATTAATTTTCAGTTAAGAGAGGAGTCTGTTGTTTGTATGATTTTTAATCTGATTTACTTGCTGTAGGACACTGCTTTAAAGAGAGGGAGAGGAAGGTGCTGCAGATGGTAGTGAGTTGTCCATGCACACCTGTAGTTACATAAAGACGTGCTTCATAGGCATGGAAGGAAATGGAGTTTAGGCTGTATTCTTGGAAAGTATTCAGCATTCACAGAAGTGGAGGGAACTGACCGTTAATTTTATCAAAAATTGAGAATATAATCTTGATTATTCTAGGTGCCTGTGATGCTCATTTACATGTAAGTGACAAACAGTCTAAACAAACAAAATCTTCAAACCCAACAAGACTACATAATCAGTAGTTCTGATAAATTGTCTGGGCTTAAATTTGTTGAGATTGGGGTAGTATAGGAGCAAGAAAGAGCAAAATGTTGAAAAAGCCTGTTATTCAGCATCCAGCATGAAAACAATCAAGGTTTGGGTGAATTCTGTATCGGAAGTGTGAAAGAGTTGTGCAAAAATGCAATTTCTTCTGTGGCACTCTTCCATTTCACTGAAAACTCTGGTACCAAATTAAGACTTTGTGGGAGTGAAATAAAGCTGGAAAGTAAAATGAAGATGTCTGGTTTAATATTTTTTCTGCTTTGAATACTAACATCTTACTAGCTTTCTGCAGCACATCTCAGATTTTTGCATGAAACTTCTTACCAGGCAGCCTTTTCACAAGGCCAGTTAATTGTATGAGGATGAAACTCTAGCATCACAGAGTTAAAATAGAAAGCATCTACTAGTAAGTTTGTTTTACTCAGCTCCTATTACCCAGCAGAAGCTACCATTCTCTTGTATAAGTATCCTGACACTTGTTTTATGGACATTAAATACAGAAAAAACGTTGTGAAGCAGTCATTAGCTGTGGTGTTATTCCCATTTTAATTCTACTAATGTGAAACTTACTTCCAGACTCTCCTACCATCAGCGGATAATAGACATTGTTCCTGCAAGTTTTTCTGTCCTCAGTCCTGCTAATCCAGTGTGCATTTACAAATATGGAGATGAGAGTAATAGTAAGTATTAAAATTACTAGTGGTCAAGTTGAAGAAGTGTTTCAGAGCAAGGGTGCACACTAGATTGGCTGTAATATGAGTTGTCTTTGTAAAGAAAAATACAGCTCAAGTAAATGTGCATGATTTCATGTGGGTAAATAGGCTTCACATGAGCAATTAATGTGTATTAAGCCTGGATCTCTCTAACAAAATCCTCTCTGCTACTTATGAAGAAAATCCAGATACATGAAGCTACTATTGCTTATGTGGCTGTGGTGGTGTGCAGTATTATTTACCAGAAGTCTAAAATTGGACATTTCATCTATTTCCCCTGTTTGGGCACAATACTATGGAAAAGTCAGCATCTGAGGTGATAATGAGAAATTATTTTTTGAACTTCATGAAGCACTAGAATATTTTACTAGTAAACTTGATTTAATGAGCGTACAGAAGGAACAGATTCCATAAAGACTGAGGTAGAGAAGTACCTTATTATTCATTTTCTTACTTGGTGTAAAGACAATTCTAAGCATAAAAGTGTGATCATCAAAGATACAGTGAGGAAAAACAAGGAAGTATTGTACATTTAGAAAACTGGTGGACACTGAAGTAGAGCTTTAGTCAGGAAAGTGATTGCCTGAGCTCGAATCTCAAGGTTCTACTCCAAACTTTGAATTTAACATAAAGACCAGAAAATGTGTTGAGCAATTTTATGGCAAATTCATGTGGACAACGATATTGGGAATGCCCAGTTTTAGGTGTAGCTGGGAAGGGTATTGTTTCTCTGCAAGGCAGGCTGGTGTTAAAAGTGCTCACTTACTTGCATTTCTGTATTTTTGACCTTTTTGTTTTTTTCCAGGGTCCCTTCCTGGATATACCGTGGCACTCTGTTTAACAATTGCAATTAAAAATAAGGCCAGCAATGATGAAATCTTCAGCATTTTAAAAGATGTGCCTAATCCAAACCAGGATGATGATGATGGTAAGATACAAGCTGTTAGACTTTGACAGGCTGTCTGCCATGCTTTGTAACTATGAGTGTATTGTTTCACAGACCTGTATGCTTTTCCTGGTAGCAGTGTGTTTAAATTTAGCAGTAAAATATACCATTGCTAGGTTTTTTGTAAACATCTTACATGCAGAGGCTGACCTGTTTTTCCTAATAGCACTAACCTGGTTCTTGAAGTGTGTTTTCTTGCAATTATTGACAGAATAAAAGAATTTAATGTTCCCTTTGCTTTCAGCCACAGAGGGCAGTTGGTGCTGTCATCCTCACCCTGGAAATTCAGTGCTTCTGCCCTAAGAGTTTCCCTCCCTTCAGTACAGTCCCGCAACAGATAAGACAGCCTGCCTGCTGACTGGCACATTCTACAGATGAAAATTCACAGTGGGAGTACTCACATTCTCCTAAGCTTTGCAGCCACAGGCAGCACTTATTACTAAAGATCGAGTGTTTTTATGGAATGAGGAGTGTGAGAGAGAGTGAGAAATGATCTAAACAGTGGCAAGTGCTTCACTGTTTTTGTTGTGTTTGCGAGGGTTCAGCTATGCAGGCAGAGAGCAGCAATGATCTGGTGAAGGTTTTTTTCCCTTCGATCCACTGTCATGTTTCCTGATTTGCTTTAGGTATTACCCACTGATTAGTATTCTCCTTTCTGCCTGTCTTCAGCTGCAGGAGGGGACCTGACACCATTCACCATAGTTAGCCATATTTGCTGTATATGCCTGGTGGACCATTCTCCTATTTCCTAAATGGTCAGCCTCTGAATGTTAATAATCCTTGCCTTCCCCCTTCCTCACCCACGCCACATTCTTCATGGCCTTCCAGGCCCTCATTTTGATGTGCAACTGCATTTTCCTGTGGTGACTTTCTGTGCTGCTGTCAGTGCTGTCACATGTTGGTGGAGTGACTGGGTCTCTGATAGAATACCATGTTGGTGAAGAAGCTTTCTGCACATCTTCTCCCTGGCAAAATTGGAACCTGAAACTCTGCCCATTTTGGAGGAGTCTTTACTAGATCCTTGCTCAGCCCTGCAAAACCCTGTTGGTGGAACTCATGAAATGAGCTAAAACCATAAGTGATCTCTACAGTTGTACGAGTAGCTTACATGCTTTACCTGGAGTATTTATTAGTTTCACCTTCAAATATCTTGCAGGTGAAGGATTTACTTTCAACCCTCTGAAAATAGAAGTCTTTGTTCAGACACTGCTTCATCTAGCTGCAAAGTCTTTTAGCCACTCCTTCAGTGCCCTGGCCAAGTAAGTATAATATGTGCATTATTTTGGGGCTTACGGAACAGTTTAATCCTGACAGTGAAATGCATGATAACAAAATTGGAGTGCAAGCTTCAGCAGTGTTTTAGATACTCCACAAAGCCATTTGTCTAGAACTAATGACGCTGCTTACTGAAGGAATAGTAGTGCAAATCCTAGATTATACATGTGAATGGAATTAAGAAAAATATATACATTGCAGCCATGTAATGTAAATGAGACAGGTTTGGAAAATTACTTCATTTTTGTATTACTCATTTGCTGATTTTATGGTGAGGAAGAAGGTATTCTCCCTATATTTCAGCGACTGGGTAGCTGCCATTGCAACATCTTTGCACTATGAATATGAATCTGGGACAATCACATCTGTATTAAAAAGAAAAAAAAGGAAAAGGAAACATGAAACTTCAGAACAGTCTGCTGTTAACTTCTTCTGTCTATCAAAGCAGAAAAAAAATCTATCCTAAAATACTTTAAAGTTCATCCCTTAAACAGAGCCTGGAACTGTAAAGAATTTACTGCACCATTTTAGCAAAATTGTAATAACATTTGTAATCGTAACATTTGTATTTTGGAGTTGATTTTAAGTGGTTTTGTTACATGAAAGGTAGTCATATGCATCTTAATGAGGTTTTTTCCTATCTGTCCCTAAAGATAGATAAAATTATTACAAAAACATGCACCCAGAAGCTCTACAAGGCAATGTTGATAAGAAGCTGCAGATAGTAACCTGCAGTCAGGAGTAGAAGAGGCAGCATGATTCAAATACTTAGACCATGGTGTTTTCTCCACTGCACAACAGCAGTGGCAGCCAGGAGATCAAGGAGAGCCTCTTATGCTTTATAGTTATATTACAATAAGCTGGTCTATGAATGCTGTGTAGCAGTCAGCATAACTGCTAAAATAGATGCTTTCAGCAGCCTCTCCTTGAAAAAGAGGCACTTAGGATAAGTGTCTGAAGTTGTGGAAGCAGGTTAAGAGGAAGGTCTAAGGCTCAAAAGGCAGCAAATTTTGGTTCAGCTGTGTACAGATAAGGACATGAAGCAGAAAAGTGCCTCCTGCTTTTGAAAGCATGAGAAATGTAGCCTAGCTTCAGGAAATAGGTTCACCACTAAGATGTAAGTTGCTTTTGGGAGATGTCATTTCTTTGTAGACTGTTTTAGCTCAGGATGGTGATATTTTCCAGGGAACAAAATTATATTACTATCTACAGCATTTCTTAGCTAAGAAATGCTGTAGATAGTCACATAATATTCTTTTGTCCAATCTAAACTACTTAACTTGTATCTGCTGCTCTTATGACCTGGTCCCAGCCTCTCCATTGACTACTTACTTTTATTAAAAGGTTTCATGAAGTCTTCAAAACACTTGCTGAAAGTGATGAGGGGAAACTCCATGTTCTGAGGGTTGTGTATGAGGTTTGGAAGAACCATCCACAGGTAAGAGGCTGGAATGTCAAGGATCTTCATGAGTTTCAACTCACAGAGGTCATGCATAAATAAAAGTACAGCTTGGTCTATAACCTTTAAAAATAACTTGTCTGTTGTCATTTTAAGGAAAGTTTTGATTATATTTGTTATTACTAAAATGAAGACTAGACATAAAGTATATACCATCAATGGTGCTGCTTTTCTCAAGGGTTCCCTATGAAAGGGCAAGGGCTGTCATTGAGACTCAGATTCATACTATGCTGGTTGTTGAACAAGGGAATAACTTTCGCCAAAATCATGGTTTTCAAAATTGGAAAGCGACATAAATATGTAAATTTAAATAAGATGTAGATCTCATATCTAAAGAGGCCACATTCCTAGAAATGTGGAAGCCTAGGGATTTTTAGGGCTTTTTTTTTTCCACCCAACAATTGCTAGTGAAAGCCTTCCAGTTATTACACAGAGCTCATGCTGGAGTCACTGTTGTGTGTGGGCAGGGTGAGTAGAGCTGCAGTAGTGGCTGTTAGGAACAGATCAGTCTGACAGTGCTGTGATAATGCTCATTCTTGAGCCAGAGGAAATAACACTCTAAAAGACCTACAAAAGATGCCTCTGTCATTTAAGCTGTTCGGTTTCTTCACAGCAGTTGTGTTTTACCTCACCTGTCATTTTTCTATGAATAGAAGTCAATGAGGAGCTCAGACTGACTTTGCCTGCATTAATGACTTCACATATTCCTTGCTGGTTTGTTTGTGTTGCTGGAAAGTGGACTTCTGTGCTGGAAGGTGGACGGTACCTCTCAGCTGCACAGGCCAGACTGTAAGAAGTGATGCCACTGAGAACCAGCTGTAATCCTTAAATCTGCTACTAGACCTGTTATCCATTCTCTGGTAGAAAAAATGAGCACCTAGAAGATAACTATGCAAGCTGTTACCTCTCTTAAAAACATCAAAAAATGAGGATTTTTTAAAAATATATTTAACTTATTACCCAGTTTACTGACCTTGAAAATGTGACATTTACAGTCTGACCGACTTTTTGCTGCCATTTAACTGGATCAGAAGAAATTTCATTCCTGCAATGTAATATCTATATCTGCTTCCTCTTCATTCCTTTATATTGCAGCATGACCAAACTGAGATGGAGGTTTCAAACCCAGACTAAATAGACATGCTAGATTTTTATGAATAAATCAAGATCCCTTTAAAAAACATCAAGCGCAAAAGTTAGGATGGTATGCTGTTTGCTGTTCTACTTAATCATGTAACTTAAATTTTCTTCTCTTGCTTTTACTGCAGTTCAGTAGTTTTTGCTTCTGATCAAGCACTTTTTTTCTGAGTTGTCAACCTCCTTGTCACACAGAAGGAACGGTGCCTTCACAGCAGGGCACTTGTCCAGAGTCTGTTTTCAGGCTGTTCACCCTACTCCCGTGTCTATGGGAACACCCTTTGATTTGATTCAGACCATCAATGCTCGCAGGGCTTTAAGCACTAATGAGTGGTCTGTGCTGCAGGTAGTGATTTAACAGCAGGAGTCAGTAGTCCCTGGACTTAAAAGCAAAGTGGTGGTGGTGACTTCATAAAGAGAAACTTTAACATTGAGATTAAATATTTCCTCAAAATCCTAGATGTGTGTTTTTTGGATGACCAGGCTAAGTAATCAGAAATTCTTCCTGGCATCGCAGAAAGACAAATAGAGCATAGGATGCTATCCTGGGTCTTGAAAGTTGAGTGCTGAGTCCTCTGTATGATTCATTCAGTTATTTTAATTTTCCTTCCTTAAAAGGAGCTTTGTTACACTTCCTCATTTGACAACGGGTGGTTGTAAGGATAAATACAGTGCAGGCTGTGGTTCTTAGATGCTGTGGCATTCAATCACATGAGTAACTAAGATGAGCCCTTTTTCTGAACAGCTTGCATCTTCTTTAGTCAGTAACTCTTTTATGCAGTTGCCTGCTAGATGGCTTGCAACTCCCTCAGAATCATGGCAGTGCCTGTAGCAAGTAAGCCCTTCCACTGACTCCACGGTGCTCATTCGCTCTGTCCTGAAGTTAATGGGCCCTGTAGAGAAAAGCTTACTGTCACCTTTGAAGGCTGTTTCAGTTCGAGGAGAGTAGGCTAACAGCAGCTCCTTCATTATGGTGGTGTGACAGGTATATGTGCTCTGGTTGGAGTACTTTGATGTCAAATATTAGGACTTGTGTCTCTCAAGGCCTCAGTTCCAGCTCTGATTCTTGTACTTTTTGCTTTTGTATTGGGAGTATGTATGCTAACAAAGAGCGATACTTTCAGAAGTAGGCGAGGTTGTTGACAAAATTAGAATGCTTTATGTAATTGATATAGATCCCATAATTTGAAATGTTTTAAGACAGAACACCCAGTTTGCTAAAGTATTTGAAATTACTCAGTAACTGATGTAGAGTTGCATCAAATCGTCTCAAGTTATATATAAGGCTGGAATGTTTTACATAGATTGTGTATATATTGTCTTTCACAAAATACAGATGATTGCTGTGCTTGTGGACAAGATGATTCGGACACAAATTGTTGACTGTGCTGCAGTAGCAAACTGGATCTTTTCTTCAGAGCTTGCACATGATTTTACTAGGTAACAAGAACTTGGTTTGGGTTATTATGTGCCTTTTATTTGCTATTTTAAGTTGCCAGTACATAGTTTAATCTATGAAAACTCAGTAGTGGAATAAGGTACAAATTAGGCTTTTGCTCTTTCTACAAAATGTGTACTTCAGTATTTTTCTTTCTGAGCTGGGGTATGAACGTTGGTATGACAGTGCAAGATTGTTGCTAGCACATCATTTTGCTAATAGTATCTAAGCTTGCTGAAGTGCACCAGCACTGGAACTGTTCCTAGACAGAGCCGGTTGCTGTGTTTTATAATCCCTGCTAGCTTGGCGCGGTCCTGGCCTTGGGTGCAGTGGGTAACTTGTACCACCACTGATACATTGCATATTGAGATCAGGAGAACTGTTCGATCTGAGGAGTCAACTTTGGTGTTAGTAGTCTTGCAGTGTGTACACGAAATAAAATTCTGACTCTGAAGTGTACTGCAACAAATAGGCAAGAACTGATGGTTTAGATTACTTGCATTACAAGAATGCTTTCCTTTATGCTGAGTGTACGTTCACTCTGGTACATGTCTCCTTAAATGATACTTATATTTTTAAATTCTCCCATTTACATTTTTTTCTTAAGAAACTACATTTAGTTTCCTATTTTGGAGTAGTGTGTAATGTGGTGTTTTGAGCTTTGTGTCTTTCCTAGGTTTTATATCTGGGAGATTTTACATTCCACAATTCGTAAGATGAATAAGCATGTCCTGAAGATTCACAAAGAACTGGAGGAGACTAAAGCAAGATTGGCCAGGCAGCACAAAAGAGTGAGTAATTTGTTTGTAAATTTTAAACTAAGTTGTACAAACCTGCGTACTGAAGTACAGACACACAGTTGGTTTTGGGAAGGGCTGAATACATATGATTCTTCAGGAAATGTCTGCAGAGATGTGGTCAGCTGAACACTGAGACATCAAAAATCAGATACATGTTCTTGGTCCACCTTTCTAATGGTAGCTGTAACTTAAGAATTCAGTAGAATCTTTTAAGGGAGTTTATACTTATACGTATTTGGTCTGTTCAAGCTCTCTCTCACAAGTTTCTCTTGCAATGACGAGCATGTCTTCCACTTGCCTTCTAATCTGTATTCCAATTACCTTATTAGAGACCAATAAGAACAGTTATAAAATATTTACAGTAAGTTCTGTTAAAGAGTGCTCTTGTGGCTTCCATGCAGAAGTGCACAGAAACAGCTATTTGTGATTGAGAAGTTGGCTGTTACTGTTCTTCTGATGGATGCTGCTGGATTCTGACACTGGCATGGCACTTCCTTCTTCTGGCTTATTTTCCTGAATATGATTTCATGATCTTGCATTATTAAATACAGCGAACTGACGAGGAAACAGCTGCTCTTGTTTTCTGTTGTCTCAAGTGGGACAGTAAAATGGGGTGAGTGTCTTTGTGTGTGGCAGCTGGAAAAGATGGAGCCCAAGGAGGCTCAGCTGAATGCAGTACTTAGTTATGAAAGAATCAAATCAGTTTATAAATATGCTGAGTTGCAGAAAGCAAGAGAGAATTTTGTGTTTCTTTGAGGTCTGTGTGTTTACCTGCATAAAACCCTTAGTTGGCTCCAAAACTTTGAATGAGGTTAATGTCAAAATGTGACACAGAGCCTGCTGATGTTTTTTGAAGAAAGCTGCTCAAGTCAGTCATTTGTCCAGAAGCTTCTGCTGAGAGATCCTTAATAACTCACTGCTTGCCAGTGTTGGTTCATCCCAGCCCCATCACAGCAACAGCCATCCTGCTTGCCTCCCTCTTCAGTCTACATTGATGAGCAGTTAGTAAATGCCTGTGATTATTGAAGACTTAGATGCAGTCATTGATCTTACTGTGAGGCAAAGAGCTTCTCTGGCATCTCTAAATATACCAGTGTTTTAATTTCTGTCCTTATCTCTTGCTGCAGCTCTTTATTACTTAGTACTTATGAGTGTTGTGCCAGGAAGAAACGTTTGTATGCAACAGTGAGTAGTTCTGTAGGCTTTTGCTCTGCTGTATGACCGTTCCTTTCAGAGGAAGTAAGCCATCAAGTTTGATGGCTTACCCCAGCATGAAGGGGGTTGCCTTACCATGGAATGAGTCCAAGGCTTGCATGCTTTATCTTGGTCCTCTAGCATTTTGAGTTCAGAAAACCTCTATAGATGGGGAAAATGCAAGTTCCTATAGAGAGAATAAAATTAAAATCTCACTTGCTCTGGTAAGTAGTTCTCATTTTTTACACCAGTTCAGAGCTATACCTGTCTTCTGGTTGTGAACTTAATTTCCTATGCTGTAGGTGAGTTAACATATGGCCCTGTGTCTGTCCCAAAATACACATGCTTCTTTTACAGATAATTGAAGTTTTGACCTGGTAATTTATGGATGTTTTCGCACAGAAACAACTATATGATACTAAAGCAGTGTCTTGTGTTTAAATTTAACATAATTCATCAGATCCCGCCTTTCCTCCTGTATGCCTTGTAGTCTTAAGACTTAGTCACCTGAACTTCCAAGGCTGGTACTTAGGTGTCTTTTGTGGGTGGTGGTATGTTGGTTTTGATGCAGTGCAGCATGGCATGTTCCTAGTTAGTAGATCAGTTTCCATGCTGACCCTTTCTAGTCTTGAGAGTAGCCTTTTTGATCATGAATATAGGGAGTCCCCACTTCAAAACACTGGGTCCAGTGTTCAGCCTTCCTTTTGTGCTAACCAACTGGATTCATTTGAGTTCTTGTACCAAGTGCAGGAGAGAATTTACACCACATGCATTATTTTTTGAAGCCCTGAGATTTCAGAACTCCTAATTTAATCAATTACCTGTCTTGCTGCACTAGATGCAATTTGAAAAAATCTATGCCAGATTGTTTTTAAAAAGCTGTTCGTTAGCTTGTAATGATGAAGTTGGTAGGCATATTACCTTTTACTGTGTTTCCCTTAAATAAATCATGCAATCATAGAATAGCCTGGGTTGGAAGGGACCTTAAAGATCGCCTCATTTTAAGCCCTTGCCATGGGCAGGGACATCTTCCACTAGACAGGTTACTCAGAGCTCAATCCAGTCTGGCCTTGAACAATCCCGGGGATGGGGCATCCTAGCTTCTCTGAGCAACTTGTTCCAGTGCTTCACCACTCTCACAGTAATAGGATTTCTTCCCTATATCTTATCTAAACCTGCTCCCTTTCAGTTTAAGACCATTCACCCTTTTTCTACCATTGCATGCTCTTGTAATTAGTGCCTCTTTCTCAGAGCCTCCCTTCAAGTACTGGAAGGCTGCAATTAGGTCTCTCTAGAGTCTGCTCTGCTCCAGGCTGGACAGTCCCAATTCTCTCTGCCTTTCCTTGTAGGAGATGTTCTCCCTCCCCCTAATCATACTGGTGTCCCTCCTCTGGACTCACTCCAACAGGTCCATGTCCTTCCTGTGCTGGGACCCCAGAGCTGGATGCAGTGTTCCAGGTGGGGTCTCACCAGAGCAGAGGGGCAGGATCCCCTCCCTCCCCTGCTGCCCACGCTGCTTTGGGTGCAGCCCAGGGCACGTTTGGCTCTCTGGGCTGTGAGTGCCCATGGTTGGGTCATGCCCAGCCTCTCATCCCCCAGCACCCCCAAGGCCTTCTCACAGGGCTGCTCTCCATCTGTTCATCCCCAGATGTGCTGATTCTGGGGCTTGTCCTGACCCAGGTGCAGCACCTTGCACTTGGTCTTGTTGATCCTATGAGATTCCTATGGGCCCACTTCTTGAGCTTGTCCAGGTGCTTCTGGTTGGCATCCTGTTCTCTGGGAATGTCAGCAGCACCACTCAGGTTGGTGTCGTCTGCAAACTCGATGAGGGTGCACTCGACCCCTTTACCTGTGTCATTAATGAAGGTAACACTGGTCCCACTGCAGACCCCTGAGGGACATCGCTGGTCACTGATGTCCCACTGATTGTGACTCAGAGTTGTTGACCACTGCCCTCTGGATGCCACTGATTTCTTATCAATGTAACAGCTCACCCATCAAATCCCTCTCTCTCCACTTTAGAGAGAAGGATGTTGTGAGGGACCACGTCAAAGTCCTCATAAGTGACATCTGCTGCCCTTCCCTTGTCCACTAGTGGAGTCACTCCATCATAGAAGGCCTGGCCTGCAGGTTGGTCAGGCAGGACTTGCCCTCGGTAAAGCCATGCTGGCTGTCCCAAATCACATCCCTGTCCTCCATGTGCCTTAGCACAGCTTCCAGCAGGATCTATTCCATGATCTTCCCAGGCACAGAGGTGAGGCTGACAGGTCAGTTGTTCCCAGGGTCCTCCTTTCTACCCTTTTTTAAGGTGGATACAATGGTTTCCCTTTTCCAGTCACCTGGGACTTCACCTGACAGCCACAACTTTTCAAATGTAATGGAGAGTGGTTTGGCAACTGCATCAGCTGGTTCCCTCGGGATTCTGGGATGCATCTCATTGGGCTCCATAGACTTAAAGTGTGTTCAAGTTCTTCAGGTGATCATTAACCTGATCTTTACTTAAAGTGGGAGAGACTTTGCTCCCCCAGCCCCTCTCCTGTTGTTCATCCACTTGAGACATGTGGGAAGAGGGTTTACCATTGAAGACTGCAGAAAAAGAAGTTCTTGAGTAGCTCAGCCTTCTCTTCAGTTGTTCTTGCCAGTGTACCAGCACTGTGTATCAGTGACCTCCCTTTTCTGGCTGACACACTTCTAGAAGCCCTTCCTGTTATTCTTTGTGAACCTTTCCAAGTTCAGTTCCAGCTGTGCCTTGGCCTTCCTCACCCCATCCCTATGCAACCAGACTTTGTCTCTATGCACTTCCCGGGTTATCTGTCCTTGTTTCCATTGTTTCTGCATTTGCTTCTTTCCTTTTAGTTTGACCAGCAGTTCCCTGCTCAGCCATGCCAGTCTCCCACCTTCTTTGTCTGGTTTCTTCTTCCTGGGGATTGCAAGCTCTTGCTCTCTTATGGAGATCTGCCTGCTCTCTTCCTCTCCCTTGCCCCTGAGGACAGGCTCCCAGTGGATCTCATTGACTACCTCCCTTAAAAGCTGAACGTCTGCTTTCCTGGACTTCAGGGGCCTCTCTTGACTCCTCTCCTGACCTATATTTCTCAGGACTGTGAACACCACCAGGGCCTGATCACTGCTTCCCAGGCTGCCTCAAATCTTGATGTCCCCCTTAAGCCCCCTTGTGTTGGTGACCAGGAGATTTGGTGACACCTCCCCTACTGTAGGGCTGTCTATTACCTGGGTCAGGAATTTATCCTCCATGCATTCCAGGAATCTCAAGGATTGCCTGCAGCTACTTTTCCAGCATGTGCAGGCGTGGTTGAAGTCTCCCAGCAGCACGAGAGCCCGTGATGCCTCCTTCAGCTGGAGCAAGGCTTCGTCAGAAGGCTCCTCTTGGCTGGGACCTGTCACAGACCCCGACCAAAAGCTCCCTTTGTTCTCGGTCTCGCTTTGTTACCTACCAGCTTTCAACTTGCTCATGGCTATTCTTCAGAGACTCTCCACACTCAATCCAGCTCTTGATGTCAGGGGCAATCTCTCTGCCTCTCCTTCCTCCCATGTCCTTTCTGAACAGCCTGTAACCATTGTTAGTCACACTCCAGTCATGGGATCCAACCCACCGAGTTTCAGGAATGACAACAAGGTCATAGCTTTCCAGCAGTACAGTGGCTTCCATCTCCTCCTGTTTGTTGCCCATGCTGCGTGCCCTGGTGTAGAGGCACCTCATCTGGGCTGTCAGCCATGGCACCTTCCTAGAGGAAAACCCCTTAATTCTGGTAAGCCTTTATGCTTGCTAGTTTCTCTGAAATCTTGATATTAATTCTTTTTTCAGGGCTTTCCCATATTGACATTTCTCCTTCCCAATTTTTATCTGCAATTCTGTGCTGCTCTTCAGTTGTTCTGCAGACCTTTCCACATGTGGAACCCAGAGGGTATTACTGGTTAAGTGCTATATTGTTGTCATTTACAGCGAGACAGTGATGATGATGATGATGATGACGACCGAAGCACCGATCGGGAAGATGGACCACTGGAAGAACAGATAGAGCGTTTGCAGGAAAAAGTAGAGTCAGCTCAGAGTGAGCAGAAGAATCTCTTCCTTGTTATATTCCAGGTAATGATGGGCAAAGTCTCTTCTTACTTTAGGTTTAGAAGTTAACTTGATTTACAAGCTTTCGGCATCACTTGTATCTTGAGCATCTTCTTGGAATAAGAATATGGAAAGCGGTTGATGAGTTTACCATGGGTTAGAGTCAGTCCAGAACATCCCTCTGCAAAGACTGGTTCTGAGAAGGATCTGATGAGTTTCCTCTGCTTAGGAGCAGAGGAGTTCTGCTAGCACACAATTTCCTGAACAACCAGAACGTAACTGGTTTATTTTCATACTAAATTCAGTGTTTGCCAAGCAAAATAATTATTCTCACAGTTCAAAGCTTCTGACTTCAGATCCTCTTACCTGAGGTTAGGATTCTGCTTTAATTTGATGAGCGTGAGTAAGTTTGGGTTTTTTCCCCCCTCTGCTGCAGCGTTTCATTATGTTGTTAACGGAGCACTTAGTGCGCTGCGAGACTGGTGGAATTGATGTATTTACACCTTGGTACAAGAGCTGTATAGAGAGGTTGCAGCAGATCTTCCTGCAGGTGAGTTTCATTTCTCAGTTTGGAAGGCTGTTGCGGGGCCATGCTGGATTGGGGAAGTCCCATTGATGGGGAGAGCTGAGTGCTCCGCGAGAGTAGCAGTAGGTGGCAGCAGCATATTTTCCCCAAAGACTGGTGTGGGGTCGGGTCACAACTCTCTAGCTCTGGCCAAATCACTGCCACAGTCCAGTGGATTGACTGATCCTAAGTGGAGAATTCCCTCACTATAAGAATACTGCAAAAATATTTCAAGATGTAATTATGAATTTCACAGACTTCCACTTAACTGTGTGTTTATAGTAAGGGCAAAGTTGTGAATGAACAAGAATGCTAAAATAGACATATTTTAAATAAGTGAATTAAAATGTTGCAGGATTCCTTTTAGTGAAGTGCATAAATATCTCTTAAACATAATTTTTGAATATTTGGCTCTGTATTAAGTCAGTTAACAAGCACAGGTGGCTGGATGAAGGTGACTAGTTACAGGAAGTTATACCTGTGTGAGCACAACATATGTTGAAGAATGGGAGGGGTGGTGTAATTCTCCCTTGGGATGAACCCTTCCGTGGCAGTAGACGTGTCTTCAGAGGAAAGGAAATACCGTGATTCTCCTAAGACACTTGCAGTGGCATTGTGTCCTGCACACAATTCAGGATCCATGAGTGAAGAGTTACAGGGAGCAAAAGGCAGGATTTCAGCATAGGCTTCATTCTTGGAGTTAGTAGTGGCTCTGTATTATGCTTTTCTTATCCATGGCTGCTATGAAATGTGCTAAACAATTCAGATAAGAACATTCGTGGTTCTTACATATATTCACTTCTCTGCCTATTCTGATACAAATATAAAAACAGTAAACATATGTGGTTTGTTTTTGGTTTTCTATCTGCCAGCACCACCAGATAATCCAGCAGTACATGGTGACACTCGAGAACCTCCTGTTTACAGCTGAACTGGACCACCACATCCTGGCTGTGTTTCAGCAGTTCTGTGCTCTGCAGGCCTGAGGGATCATTCACAGACAGAGTCTTGTCTGCAGGACTTCAGTGAATTTTTTTTTTTTAACGGTGAAACTTAACATGGGGATGGAAGAATTTTTTGAATAAAACTGGCTTTCATGTGCTCCTATATAAAAAAATAAGAGTATTCTAAAAAACACAAACTGTGTAAGCATCGTAAGCCTTAAAAGATAGGACTAATAGGGGATATTTGTGAAGTAAAGTATTAATTCTTTTTGTTGTCTTTTAATTTAGTTTGACTCTTTGCTTCATGATAGTAATTTTATTTCTCCCCTCTTGCCTATATAAAAATAAAAATCAGGCACACTCCTCCCCCTCCCCCAAAAAAATCCTAACCTCACAACAAAAAAAGCCAACCCCAAGCAATTTAATTTGTTACCTCTGTTTGTCCCTTAAGTGAATAGCAGAAATGAGGAATAATTTGTAGTGTTTTGTGAGTATGAAAGGGGATGCACCTTCTCAGTGAGCAGTGTGGGAAGTTCTCTAGTATATGGCATAGGAAAACTGTCTTAACTTTGGGCATGTGAAACATGTTTTCCAAGTAGCATAGAGCATACGAATTTGTTTTATTACCAAGCCAGATAGATTTTCATAGTTTGAAAGAACATGTAATACAATTGAAATATGTTTTTAAATGTATTGTCTAGTGTCTTATTACAGTATCGAAAAACAGTCAGTAGAGAAGTTTCATGGACCACTTCTAAAAAATGCAATTCTTTTTGCAGTGTGGTCAAGAAATCATTAACTGCTCTTTGCAGCAGTCTTCACTGATAAACAGAGACAGTAAGCAAAAGCTGGAGTGGAACAAACTTTTGACTTCCAAGATGCAAGCCTTACCTGGGCATTGGGAGCTCCAGTCCCAGATGCCAGGAAGGGCACAGGACAGTGCTGAGTTTGTTTTTTTCCTTCAGCCTGTAACTTGTTGGACTGTCACATTTGCATTGGACTGGACACCTGCAGGCCTGCAGGCTGTCAGAAATATTTCCAGTTAGTGACAGTGGCTGAACCAAGTGTGTTCACCTCATCTGGCTTGGCAACATCTGCTGCATCTGCTACGCTTCTCTTGCTTTAAAATGTGACAGCAGCATGTTGCTTCCATGTCTTCAGAAAGTGTTTTAATGCCGAATAAAGTGGTATGTTACAGGAGGTTTAGACTGGGAGAACACAATTGAAAATGGAGTAGGCTTAGTTTTGAGTTAGGCCAGTAACATGAGGTACATTAGAGCCAAACCAGAGTGTTCTCTACCCTGGTGAGGAGCGTTGAATGGCAAAGACGCTGTCTTAGGTGCTCAGGTCCATCAGTGTGCAGGGGCCTTCCAAGCTGTTTATTTTGCAGGTGAATGTTTTAAAGAGTCTTTATTTTGCAGGTGAATGTTTTAAAGTCTTCATTTTGCAGGTGACTGTTAAAGAGTTTCACACCCAGTGCTATTTAGTTTTAGCTTAGGAAATTAGGTGCTTTGAGTAGTTTTGTTCCTGTGCAAATTATTTTTTTAGGTATTATACCTAGAAATGCATTTCATCTGTACATGACCAATGACCTCCTGACCAAGCAAGGAGGGTAAAAAATGGAACATTTTGTTTTGACTGTTTGCCTAAGTTTGTGTGTGGCCTGTAGCAATCTGATATATCCTCATAGACTTAGATCTATTACTTCTGCTTTTTCTGCTTGACCTTTCTGACTTGACTGATTCGCCCTCCTCCCCCCATTCTTTCAGGGTGTACTGTTATTTGTTGTAAATTTGCTTTATGCAAGGATTTTGTCAGTCATGCACGAACTTATGCTTCAGATCTTTCCCTGTTAATGTTTTTGAGTAATCAAATAGGGTTTCTTGTTTTTTTATTTTTAGGAAACATTTACTACTTAAAAGGTTTCAATTGGAGTTTAATAGTTTTTTCACTGGCTTGGGTCAGTATCAGTTCTGATATTAACTAATGGTGAGGGTTCTGACTATAAATGTGACTTCTGTAAAACCGGTAATGCAGCTATAACTTGCAAACCTGTAACTTTCTTTGAGCCTTGACGAATACTGATGCTGGGGATACAGTTGCAAATGCTTGAGTGTAATCCTGTGTTTTAAAACCAAATAGCAATGTCTTTCAAAATTGATTTAACTTCCAATCATGCCAGGCTTTGAGCATGGGCTTTCATAGCATTTCTTGAGTCTGTTGGACACCTTCACCTTCTTTTAGGTCTAATGGTGTACACCTGACTTGACTGAGAAATTGGCTAGATCTGTAGAAAAGAGAGTGAAATGCTTGCATAGTGATACCAGCAGCTAACTGGAGAAACTTGGATCTGCTGAAGCATGAAGTGGTGGATAGTGTAAAGATGCTGTAGAAATGTGGTGTGGTTGGAAAAAAATGCACACTTAAAGACAAAAATAAATGAAGGTGAAGCAGGTTGCTGCTGAGAGTGTTTGTCCAGTCTCTTTGGGGTACACTGAAGCAAAGCAGGCTTGCTGGGTTATGCTGGTGTTAAATGCAGAGGGCATTAAGCAGTTTTGTTTCCTGGCACTCGTGCTGATATCCTGAATAACACATTAGCCTTCACCTCCTTGCAATACAGCTGCTCTAACACACTGCCCCACCTGCAGCCATGTGAGGCAAACATATGTGCTGCTAGGTGCAAGGAGGTGCTGTTGTAGAAATTCTCCCTCTCCCTTGCCACCTCCTGTCCTCTGGGGAGGTGCTGCTGCAGGAGATCAGGAGGGTGTGGGCTGGTGGTGCTTGCTGTGGGGTAGGGGGGGGGAAGTGGCAGCATGCTACAGTAGGACAGTAGTCAGTGACCACCCCCATCTGCCCTGGAGAGTTTAGGAACCCAAGACAACACAGGGTCGTGAAACTATGGCATGGAGGACTACCTCAACAAGCCCTGTCAGGACCTGCCTCCCTCCTCTAGACAAGCCCCCGTGCCACTTCCTTAGGTCTTGCAAGGCCCTGAGTCCTTCTCTGCTTGGTGGGCAGGCAGGTTACTACATAGCTGTAGATGAGAACATTGGAAAAGTGAAGATCTATTATTGGAAACATCCTCTGCCCTTCCCAGGCACCTTGTCTCCTCTAACAAAACCACAGACTCAATTAGGTTGGAAAAGACCTCCAAGGTCATCACATCCAACCTATGACTGAACATCACTATGTCAACAATACCGTGGCACTAACTGCCATGTCTAGTCTTTCCTTGAACACCTCCAGGCATGGTGACTCCACCACCTCCCTGGGCATTCCAATGTCCAGTCACCCTTTCTGTAAAAAATCTTCCTGATGTCTGACCTGAACATCCCCTGGTGCAGCTTGAAGGCCCCATGTCCTCTTGTCCTGTCAGTGGTTGCCTGGGAGGAGAGACTGACCCACAGCTGGCTACACCCTCCTTTCAGACTTGTGGAGAGTATAAGATCACCCCTGAGCCTCCTTTTCTCCAGGCTGAATAAGCCCTGTTCTCTCAGCTGCTGCTGGGCCCTTCACCAGCTCCATCGATCATCTCTGGGCACACTCCAGCACCTCAACACTCTTCCTGAATTCAGGGGCCCAGAATTGGACACAGAGGTGTGGCCTCACCAGCGCCCAGCCGGTCACACTATTGCTGATACAGGCCATGATGCCATTGGCTTTCTTGGACACCTGGGCACACTCCCAGACAGATGCTGGCCAGCACCTATACGCTCTTTTCTGCAGGCCTCTTTCAAGCCACTCTGCCCCAGCCTGAATGAGGTTGTGACCCAAGGGCAGGCCCTGGCACTTGGCCTTATTGAACCTCACACCTTTGGTCTCAGCCCATTGATCCAGCCTGTCCAGATCCCTCTGCAGAGCCTTCCTGCCCTGCAGCAGAGCAACACTTCCACATGGCTTGCTGTCATCAGTGAATTTACTGAGAGTACAGTTGATCTCATCCAGATCATCAGTAAAGATATTAAGCAAGGTAGGGCCAAATACTAATTCCTGAGGTCACTACTGGTGACCAGCCCCGGGCTGGATGTGACACCATTCACCTCCACTCTCTGGGCCTGGCCATGCAGGCAGTTTTTAACCCAGCAAAGATGCACCTGTCCAAGCTGTGGGCTGCCAGCTTTTCCAGGAGAATTCCATGGATGAGGCAGTACCAAAGACCTTGCTGAAGTCCAGGTAGACAATATCCACAGCCTTTCCCTCATCCTCTTGGCAGGTCACCTGCTCATAAAAAGAGATCAGGTTGGTCAGGTGAGCCCTGCCTTTCCCAAATCCATGCTGGCTGGGCCTGATTGCCTGATTTTCCTGCATGTGCTGTGTGAGCACACTCAAGATGATATGTTCCACCCAGCACAGAGGCTGACAGGCCTGCAGTTCCCTAGATCCTCCTTCCAACCCTTCTTGTAGATGGGCATCACACTGGCCAACCCAGTCATCCCAGACCTCCCTGGTTGTCCAGTACTGATGATAAATGATGCAGAGCAGCTCTGAGCTCTTCTGCCAGCTCCCTCAGTACCCTTGGGTGTATCCCATCTGGTCCCATGGGTCTAATGGCTCAGCAGGTCACTACTTCCTGCTGGATTACAGGAGGTCTATGCTGCTCCCTGTCCCTGTGTACCAGCTCAGGGTCTGGTTGCCCCAAGGATAACTGGTCTTTTTGTTAGAGACTGAAGCAAAGAACCAAAGTATCTCAGCCTTTTCCTCATCCTTAATTACAGTGTTCTCCTGTGTATCCAATAACAGATGGAGATTCTCCTTGACCCTCCTTTTGTTGTTAAAGTATTTATAAAAACACTTTTTATTATATTTCACAGTTGTGGCCAGACTGAGTTCCAGCTGAGCTTTCATCTTTCTCATTTTTCTACATGATCTACCATCATCCTGGTACTCATTCTTGAGTTGTCTGCCCCTTCTTTCAAAGGTTATAACATCTTTTCCCCAAGTTCCAGCAAAAGCATCCTGTTCAGCCAGAATGAACAGGAAGACCAGGCTGGTCTTCTACCACCATGGCTCATCATCTGGCACACAGGGACAGTCTGCTCCTCCACCTTTCAAGATTTCCTCCTTAAAGCAGGGCCAGTCTTCATGGGACCCCTTTGTTATTATTAAGACTGTTTCCCAAGGGACTTTCTGAACCAGTATCCTGAACAGGCCAGGGTCCACCCTCCAGAAACCCCAGGCAGAGGTTTGGTTAACCCCGTTCCTTACTTCCCAAGGGTTGAAAACTCTCTTATCATTTCATGGTTGCTATGCCCAAGATGGCCTCCAACTGCCACATCTCCCATGAGCCCTTCTCTGGTCATTAACAGCAGATCTACCAGGACATCACCCCTGGTATGCTCATGTTGAAGTTTAGGAATGGTGTTCCCTAGTTTAGAGTTTCCACTGAAACACTCCAAACCATGCACAACTTGTTCACTCCCCCCAGCAAGATGGGGATGAGAATTAGAGACACAAAAGGTAAATATCAAGGGTTGAGATAAGAACAATTTTCTGGAAACAGCAATGAGGTAAGAAACAAACAGTGTCAATAATAATGGTGTGCTAAAACACAATTCACATGCAAATGCCCATCCCATGAAACCCGATGTGACTCTGATGAGAAAGGACCCCCCTCCACCACCCCCTGTGCAGGTGCTACAGGAAAACATCTGGCCCTGGGTTATGCCCCTCCTGTCTACTGCAAAATTTAACTGTCCTGGCCAGAACTAGGACAGCTCACTTGCCAGCTATCCATTCTCTTCCACACACTCCAGAAACCTCCAAGACTGCCTCCTCTCCCCTGTGTTTTCAGCAGATATCCCACAAATTAAAGTCTCCCACAAGAACAAGGGCCAGCGATTGTGAAACACCAGCCAGCTTCTTAGAGAACACTTTATCTGCCCTTTTGTCCTGGCTGGGTGGTCTGTACAGACTCCCCCTGGGATGTCTGCCTTGTTAGCCTTTCCCTGATCCTCACCTACAGGCACCGAACCTTATCATCACTGCCCTTGGGCTCTGTGCAGTTGAAACCCTCCCTAATGTACAGAGCCACCCCCTCTGCTTCCCCGCCTGTCCCTTCCGAAGAGCTTGCAACCATCATTGGAACACTCCAGTTACGGAATCATCCCACCACATTTCTGTAATGGCAAATATGTCGTAGTTTTCCTGCTGAAAATTTCAGTTCTGCACAGCCACAGTGGCCAAGGCTCACCAAGGAAGTCTCCAGAGACTTCCCTGTAATCTGCCATATTTACAATGGGAAATAAATGTAGAGTCACTACTCTAGAACATGTTCCTTCACTTCAGCAATTTCCACATGCACTCCCCAACAGCTGCAAGAATGAGAATTTGAAATTTAAACTTGGAAGTAAATTCACCCTATACTGAAAGTAAACATCATTCAGGTACATTTAAAAGAGCTCTGCTGTGGAATGCTACTTCCCTCTTGCCCCAAGAATAAGTCTTGACCCTTGCCTTGGTCTCTGGTTCAAAACTGGAAAAAAAAAAAAAAAGAAAAAAAGATGTAGAGAATACACTTAAGAACTCTATCCTGCAAAACACAGCACAGATGTGTCTGAATATCTCGAGGAGCAGGCAGCTTCCCTTTCAAAAGAGAATTCTCCTTTACGGAGTTGGGTATCCATGCCAAAGGAGAACCTGCCTCATGATATGGTCTCCCAACACCAGAATTGCTGCTTTATCAGCTTGTTGCCCTCTGCCTGCCCATGACCAGTAACTGAAAAGCAGACAACAGTCAGGAGAAAATACAGAGCCTTCCTCCTGACAGAAGCAGAAAAGCAGTGGAAGTTCACCTTCATTTCATCAGTGCATCAAGTACAATGATACAAAACTTATCTTTGACCAAGGAGACACCAACTTTTGAACTGTTGCAAATGTGCTATATTCTACCCTAACATCTAGCTTAAAAGCCAAAGCCTACTGTTCTTCACAGAGCTTCTTTCACGTGAGAAATATAACCCTTCATAGAATTTGGCAACAGCTTGTTCATAATTAGCATTTATTTGATTTTAATACAAAACACCATTTAAAAAAAAAAAAGTAAAATTAAAAAAAAATCAGGCTAACACTACATCTTCTCGTAAGTTAATTCATGACCACATACAGTGCATGTCTTTTTATATGTGTCTTCATCAACGTTTTCTTCTGGTCCGTATTCATGTTCATGGATGCTAGCTTCTTTCTTCCACAAACTACTCCTCACAGCACGGCGGAGTTCTGGTAAGAAATACAAGAAAATTTTAATAAATCTTAAATAATGTTTAATAAAACTCAAGCTAACCAACTTCCTGAGGCCTACGGATGACAATATGCTCGCTGCCTGTCTTCACAAATTCTGGGAAAGCATCTGCTCTTGCAAGAACAAGCTCTGACTTGCCTTGCAATCCTCACCTTGTCTGCATATTTTAAAGGCCAAGAACTACACTGTCATGGGATCTCACAGGCAAAGATTTTCCATCTGGACTAAGGACATGTTGCTTGCTGCCGTTTTACACAAAGCCATTCAAAGGTATCCAAAAGGGGTCGGTGGAATGCAAAGGAAAAGCTTTTATAGAACATCTCATTTATTTTACATGACCAAGAAAGAGTCATTTTCATTCAGGTCACAGTAAGCCTCCCAAATGACTTGGCATTCTCTAAGCTTTATGCCCAATAATATGAGTTGCCTCTGCAGCATCCGCAGTGAAATCCACGGGTTCTCTAGAGCACACAAGCTGGCAGCAGAGCCCAAGATACTATCCGGATGTTGCAAGCGGGTGGCAAGCATACTGAACAGCAAAACGTGGTCACATTTTGAGCCAAGCCATTCAGGCTGCAAACTTCGTCACGTTCAGGCCTGTACTTGCACTGAACTCTGGCATCTTGGCTACAGTCTGTGGCCAGTCCTTCTGTGCACACAGCATCAATGGCCCAGACAGGGGTTATTTGTGCAGTCTCAAGTTCTGCCTCCTTCAGACAACACCAGTACAGCCAGCTTGAGCTTTCTGCCCTTGTAAATGCCACCCCAAAGCAAAGCATGGATGCTACAGGTGGCGCAAGAAGTTCCATCAAATACTCTTCTAAATACTAATTTATCAGAAAAAACCCTGAAGGGTAAAGTACAGTAAAGACAGCAGCGAGGAATGCTGTGAACAATAGAAAACCTGTTTTCTACCTTCATTACAGTCACTCCACCTGAAGCTATCATAGAATTATAACCCACTGCCACAAAAATCCCAGTCTTCCACTAGTCAGAATTATTAAGAGCCATCTATGGCACATTCTGGGTCATACCCTAAAATTTGAAAAACACTAAAATTAATCATTTAAATTCATTTCTGTCACATCATGTCCACAGGACAACCGGAGAATTCAAGTTGGAAGGGACCTCAGTCATGCAATCCAACACAGCCCAAAATAGTCAGCTATGAGGTGAGACCAGACCGCTCCAGGCTCACGCCCAGTCTTGGAAAACCTCCATTTTGCCACACTGAAGATCTTCTCAGTAATTTAATCAGATACAGACACAGATTTAAATAGAACTGTACTTCACTTCAGGTAATGAAGTATGTAATTTTAACACTTTACCTTTAACTTTCTTGTCGAACCTCTTCTGTTTCATCTTCTCTCTGCTTTCATGGCGGAGCTCCTTTGCTTCTTGCAATGCTTCTTCGCTACCCCAGACTTCAAGCGAACGCTTGATTACCTACAGGATGGACATAAATGCCTTTTTTTTCCCCTGAAACGATAAAAGTAAACTAATCTAACTCAAAAATTTAAATTTTCCCTACACATACATAAGCCAACCAATCTTCCTCTGACACCTGTCTCTGCTCTTGACTCACAAAAGACTGCACTCCTGTGGAAGAAGCAACACTGATTTTTAGTATCAGCTGAACGTAACTTAAGAAAACTTAAACCCAGCTCTAATTTTGCCCATATTTTACTAAAGCAGTATGATTCCTATGAAGTACCAAACAAGAAATAACAAGAGCCCTGGGAAATCCACTTGCCTTTCTTGCTGCCTCTGCAGGCACATCTGTGAACACAACTACAAAAGGCCATATAGAGCTGCAGCTGCCCCATGCACTTCAGAGTAGCACTGAAGGACCATGTGCTTTGTGACTTGTAACTGTGCAACTCACTAAAGTTCTGCTTAATGAACATCTTTAAAATGCTCTCAAAACCAGACATTTTCACAACTTGGACCGCAACCATTTAACTGTAACAAGCTACACATAAAAACTCTTAGCTTTGACAAAATCATTCAGGTACCAAGTGACAACCGAAGCTGTACAAGGTAAAAAACGGTCTGAAACACATGCAAGTTCTATACCTGTAGTTTTAAATAAAGTTTCATTTCACCCCATCGTGAATTATGAGGGTTTTTCTTCACAATGAATCTGAGTACTGGTTCCCTCTTGTCTAAGTCACAGTCTTTAAGGAGATACTCTTCTTTTGCTTGTGTCCTTGTTATAAGCTTATGTTTATCTTCAACATCTCTGTAAGATGTAAAATAATGATGAGAAAGCTACACCCTAAAACCACAAGTTATTAACATTTAAGTCCCCATTCCTTCTAACATTCCTGAAATACAGGTAGCCCTAATCCTGTTTTTTATGCATGCAAATAACTTCGGATTCCAACAGTCTAGCTAAACTCCAGACTAGATTTACTGAAATTGTTTAAGAATTCCCCCCATTTTAGCAAACACAGGCTGAGAAGCCTGCTCTTGTAGAAAGGTTTTTTTTCTATTTTATTACAAGAGGGAATAAATGAAACTTAAAATGAGTATGAGTAATTTCAAGTATTCACCTAACCTAGACGAAATCCAAGAGGACAGATGTATAAGCCTGACATGGTCAAGACAGAAAGAATGTGTAATGTGAGACAGGTCAGATCACCTGAGAATATACACGCTCCATATGCTTCTAGATATCAGAAACTGATTAGCAACACAGACAGAGCAATTGTTTCTATAATGCAAGACAGTAGGCAGAGGAACCGTAAAATAAAGACTTTTAAAAGACTGTAGCTTTTACCAGAAAGATAATTAAAAACTCTGTAACCACAGCAGCATTTAGGAATTAATGGAAAAAATTACATTTACGCAACCCTGACTGAAGTACAATTTGAATTGCTTGAGCTGAACAATCTGCCAAACACTAAGTGCTAACAACGGTCATCAAGGAAGTACTGCTGTAAATGTAGCTTTACTAGAAATCAAAGTTCACAGTAACAGCTAATGCACCAAGGACACTCCAGCACCCAGCTACAAGAGCTTAGACCAAAGGAAAAGTATTCCAAAGGTTCCAAGTCCCGCCCTTAACACCCTTTTCCTACTCACTGTAACTTCCGCACAGAACTTTGCCTCCAGTATGACTGAACTACCTACACCACGTGCACACCCATAACCACTCCCTGCAGTAAGTGGGTAGGCCCTCAGGACTCCTGCCTGCCTTTATCTTTCATTCACCTAACTCATTCTTGAACACATGGGCAGCCAGCTGCTGCCGTTGGTTTCACTGCCCCGGTTATCTTGATGGCTTTTGGAGCGTTTTCTGTTAAAGATAAGAACTTGCTCTCCTCTCAAGGTCGAACTCCTGCTTACCCCGCAGGCCAACCAATAACCTCCCATGGGGGCTCTGCCCTTTGGCTGCTGTTTCCAGCATGCCCATGCTGACCAAAGTACCAACTTCACTTGGGTTAAAACACTGGGATCACAAACACTGTCCTAATCCCGGCTTTACTTCAGAGCAGGTATTTGTGTTCCATCAGCTTTTAAAATGGCTCTAGTCTGCAGCCAAACATAAATTTTCACACTGACAAACACACCAACTGCTTTCATGACATCCTATTTCCATAATGTCGTATGAAAATCCACTGATGTCCCCTATTCTAAGGCAGGCTTATGAGACAATCTGTGATTCAATTCCGTAACGGAAAATACACAGGGTTATCAGTCAACTTTCATTTACATATTTTTAAAGTTACTGAAATATGTCTCTTTGCTGACAGCCCCTCTAAATGACTGTAACTCACTGAATTATAGCCAGCCATCTTTATGTAAAATAATGCTTCTCTCCTGATTATTTGTAATACCTGCAATTATCACATGTTGCGCAATCAAAGTGCTGCATAAGGTAGGAGTCCATGAATTCTTTGCCACAGTCTCCACAGATGAGATAGTCAAATTCTAGTACAGGTGCTAATGGAAAGAAATATTTTTTTAAAGGGACTACAATGATAAAAACAAGCATCTAGATTGGTATTACAGGCAATTTTACTAGAATTCACATAAGCATATTACAAACTAGTTTCACTCTATTGTAAAGTTTTTCAGAACAATACAGTACAAATTCAAACCCATTACCACACAATTCCACCTCTATTGGAATGGTTTCTTGTTGGTAAATTCAGTTTTAAGTACTAAATTTCAACATTTAAATGCAAGTTTAACTTAGCAATTGTTTAAAAAAATCCTTCATATTTCTCACACAAAGTGCTTCATATCCCCTCCTGCCACTTCCTCTGTTCCGACCCTCCCCAAATATGCCCTGATTTATAGAGGACATGCAGGCAGAAACAAGAGGAAGCAGAGAAGGGATTCAGTTTGAAGAGGGTGGCTAGAGCAGGAAACTACAGGAGCTGCGCTGGCATCATAGTTCTCTCAGCTCTGCTCCAGTTTTTTTCCTAGCTCAGCCACGCCTGTCTCTCCCTAAACGAGCTCAGTGGAAGCCTGGGGCAGTTGGCAATGTTCTTGTCCGTTCCAGCTGGCAGAAACGGAGGTGGATGGCCAGAGAGCTGCTAGGAGTGGAATGGGGATGGAGCTCCACTACAATCCTCTCCCCAAGCCCTCTCAGCACTGCTCCAAGCCCAGACTCATCTCAGCGCCAGCCACTGCTTCTGGCCGCATCCTCAACGGGCGGATCACTTCCAGCGTCATCACCATCTGCTTTTATGTTCCACAGGACACCAAGAAACACCGGTTCAGGGAATAACAGCTATAAGGAACATTCCTCGAACAGTAACATTGGAATTCTATAAAAAAATTAACATTTCTATACAGTTTTGAAATCTGAAAGCGAGGCAGTGCTGTGGAATTTTAGGAACACCTGAAGCAGAAGATTAATGGTTGACATGCAGCACCATACATTTTAATTGCGTTTGCATTTATAGCAGATCCGATCCAGCAAAGACGACATTTTATGTAAATTCAGTCCTACTAGCGACAGCCGGATGCTCAGTACTTCACAGTCATTTCATACTCTTACATCACATTCCATCATTTAAGGCAGTGCTCCCGAACACGAAGACATTTTATTAAGACAATGACGTTATGAATTACACAGCAAAAAATACGCCCAGTGTAAAGGCATCCCAGATCTACTTCAATTTATTGTAAAACATTAGCCCATCAAAAGAAGCAGGGCTGCTAATTGTTTACACTGTTAATGAAATCTGGTGCTGATTTCTAACAAAGAGATACACTGCACCAACAGCCCCGCAGCTGATTCAAGCAGAACAAAGCAAGACAAAGACAATCCCAGAGAAGAAAGTCGGTCTATTTTGGGACCCTTACTTCTCCATTCGCTTTTTTTTTAGGGGGGGGGAGAATATCGCAAGGCAATGTGCTGAAATCCTCCACCGAACGATCAGTAACTTGGCGCCAGCACGTTTTATAACGATAAAAGCTGGCACTGCAGCAACGCTCCGGTTTTGGCACAGATCACATCAATCCCAAAATTCCCACAACCGACAAAGCCGTGCAAATTTACTCTCATGTCGGTCTTAAAAATCAAATTCCCCGAAATAAATAATGGAAATAACGTTTATGGGGGGGAAAAAAAAATTAAAATGTGCTATACCCAAGGGCACTGGCTGTGTCCCACTTCCGCGGCTTAAAATTCTTCATTTTTAATTACCGCGCATTTGCTATAGCCGATTTAATGCTGAAAAGAACTGGACGCGCCACTAATCGAGCACATCCAGAAAAATGTGTGATGGTGGAAGAGGGGTGGCAGAAAACAAAAAATAAAAGGAAAAAAAAAAAGGAAAAAAAGAAAGAAAAGAGGGTAAGAAAGGAGAGTAAAAAAAGCCCGGGAAAAAAAAAAAGGCGCCCATCCATCCCGCCCCGCTGGCGCGGCCGGAGCCGGCTCACTGTCGCCCCCGCGCCTTCCTGCCCTCCCCCGCCAGCCCCGCGCACGCGGCGCCGCCTCCTCCCGCCGCCTCCCCGCCAAACCCCCGCCGCTCCCTACGGGTTTTTTTCTTAATTACCGGGTGGGTGCACGATCTTCTCGCCGGCGCCGTGCTCTTCCTTCTCCTCGTTCTCCTCCTCCTCCAGGAAGAAACCCCCTCCCGTGTCCACGACCTTGGGGAGGGCCCGCGCCCGCGCGCCGCCGCCTGCGGGAGCACAAACGGGTTATC